>CM035172.1:70719988-71165341 GCA_020205615.1 Panax quinquefolius
TAACAAGTAATATAGTGATAAGGAAAGTGTCATACCCACGAGGAATTATCACTAATATTTACCAAATACCGACTTTATATCGCTTAAGTTTTATTCAAACAGCAGACTAATAGAAGTGTGATTGATCTAGTGATATCTAATTATCAAAACAAGTAAATGGATAACGAATGGTATCGAAGGCACTACAAGCTAGGTCATAACTTCGCCCCACACTGGTATTCTGTCAAACACCTGGTGTGTTATGCTTCATCAAACTTCCTACCCTTCTCTCTTTGGTCTTAATGGTCACAACAGTTTGTCGACCGAGAACACACAAGTGCTCATACACCTCTGTCGAGGTATGAATAAACATATCCTCTCTAGATCCACCGTTAGGGAATAAAACAGAAAAGAACATCCAAGCTAAGTGATAATCCAACATATGTCTATGTGAATTAACCATAAAAAGGATTTAAGCATAAGAATAAACTCTGTCAAGCTCTTAAGTCTCCAAGCTTTCAATCCGTGTTGCTCACTGCTCTCGTTGCTCCAAGGAATCCCAAACTTCTCCCTAACTTACCTAATCTATATTTACAGACATTACCTAAGAGATAGAAAGAGAAATTACAAAAGAGGAGAGAGAGACTATCCCAGAGGGGGAGATAACCGATTATATTCACAGAGGCTTGCTTCTTCTATATATATCAGTATTTTCTTTAAGCTAAGTCAAAACTAGATCTTTTCTACCTGGGCACTGGAGGTCGCGCTACGACGCGAAGAGTAAAGCTAAGGGTGGCGCTGCAGCGCCACGTCAGCATGGAAAACATCGGACGTCGCGTTGCAGTGCGAGCATGAAAGAACTGTGGTAACACAGCCAGCCAAGATGACGACACCGACGGGGTTCAGCCGCATGGCCTTGACTTAAGGCTTAGCATTGCTATGCGCCTTCGAGTATGGAAATTCCCCATTTTGCCCCCTGAAAGCTGGAAAAGACCTATTAAGCCCTGTAAAACATCAGTTAAGTAAAATAATACTAAAATAATATAAAAGCTAATAAAATCTATGAAGATCAAACAATTATATAAGCAATAAAGGATCCGATTTGCGGGTATAAATTCCACTCATCAAATACCCCCAAACTTAAGTCTTTGTTTGTCCTCAAGCAAACTATCTAACACAAAAGATAACAATAGTAAAACACACGTGAAAAAAAAATATAAAACTATATATTAGCATCATGGCTTCTAAGCTCAATTATAGCGTGTGACGCCCCCAAAATATGTATACATCACTCATCTTGAGTCGCCAACTACATGGTACGGAATTTAAATACAAACTTCATTGTTACAATACGACAAAATGTAGCTGAGAGTTTCAACACGGATAATGTCTCGTAGAGAGTATACAAACTCAAAAAAAGTCCTCATTACAATAATTATCACACTATTTCACATAATAGTGAGGACTACTATAACCACCTATCTGGACCGTCACTCCGTTCCCCGACTAGTCCCATCTATATTCTCATTTCCCGAAGAGAACAATGAAAGCAAAGGGTGAGCTCATCTAGCCCAGTAAGAAATATTATGACTAAGATAATGCAAAATAAATTATCGTTAGCCTTCAATAGTGTTAAACTCATAAAATACAATAAACATCAAGTTTAACTGCAGCGGAACAAGCAATCCATTAGAAGAGTCAAGTAGAGCATGATATCTACTATCTTCCCTACACTACGGCCAAGGATATTCATTAGTATCACCAATGGTCATGATCATACCAACAACTGTCCATCAATGCACTACGGGCCAATAAGGACTTTTACCACATCATTTGTAACATTTCGGGTTATGATTATACCGAATGATCCTTGGTCATAATCATACCAATCAACAGTCCATCTATGCACTACGACCAAAGATGACTTTCATCATAATATAAGCATGAGGATGATGACAATGATATAAGAATTCAATTAAACGAGAGCATGGATAAATTTTAAAGATTTATAATTCAATTTATCCAGTATTTAATAATGTTCAAATTGTCAACATGATACTGCTTTGTGGAGTAAAATTCAAGAATAATATTGTATCAAAATAATTTGGACAGAAAAGAAATCAATTTTTATCATGAATAATACCCCGTGAATAGTACTTCGTGAATAGTACCCCGTGAATAGTACTCTGGCATGAAAAGATTAAACTTTAACAAGAATGTTCAGAAAATATCCTTGTGAAACGATACTAGATGAAGCACAAATTCCAAGGATATTCTACTAATTTCAAGGAGTATAGAAGTAATACTTAACAACATGAGTGTAGAATTCAAAATCTGAAATGAAATAATATTACTTACATACTACAGAGTATGGAAGAAAACATTATTTCATACGAATATTGAACAAAAATAATATCCCTATATGAATACGAAAGAAATAATACCCCTTACCTTAGTAGGAAATTGGCTACTGAAATAGTGTAGTAACAGAATACTCTTCTTCTTTCTCTCTGATTCTTTCTCTATAGAATTCTCTTGTGAGTCGTAGTGAATTGGTGAGAATGAAAGAAGAATTAAGCTTTTATTTATAGAAGATTTCTAGCTTAGCCCTTGCAATATGAAAAGGCAAGTGGCTTAACGACTGGTGATGTGAAAAGAGAAGTGGTTTGACGCCTGTAGTGTGAAACAACAAGTGGTTTGATGCCTGTAATGTGAAACAACAAGTGGTTCGACGCCTGTAATGTGAAATGACAATTGGTTTGACGCTTGTAATGTGAAACGAAAATTGGTTCAACGCCTGTAATGTGAAACGACAATTTGTTCGACACCTGTAATGTGAAATGACAATTAGTTCGACGCCTGTAATGTGAAATGACAATTGGTTCGACGCCTGTAATATGAAACGGCAAGTGGTTTGATGTCTGGTAAAGGCAATTACTATTGAAAAAAGTGACTCTTAGATGATGACATATGGCCCCCCATAAAATAAACCAAACTTACCACATACATCTCATAACAGACTTCTTATTTATAACAAGGATTGAATAAATATTACCACAAATCATTTTATCTTCAATCAACACATATTTAATCTTTCAACAATTATTCATCATTAATATTATAACTCATAATATTTAACAATCAGATCATTCCCAGGAAAGAGGGGGCATTCCGATAAGGATTTCTCCCTATTGGCGCGCAATTAGGTGACCAAACCTCTCATCGACAGAACTTTTTAGCCATCGTCAATATTACAAATAATAATATGAATAACTTTATCGTCTAAATTATTGATTTAATAATATAAAATATTATACAGATGATACTGTGATAATAATTGAATTAATAATATGAGATACTATGCAGCAATTACTGTAGTAATAATTGAGTATAACTGAGTCGATTTGTACGTAAGCATCAATAATCAATACCGTGTGCTACTATGCAACCACGCGTATTATTGTATTTTTACCACCGGGTATTTCAACAGTTAACGGTAAAACTTTTGTCGTTATTTTTTATAAAAAAGATATTTTTGTCGTTTTCTAACTCCGACAATAATTCTGTTGTGGGGTCCACCAATGATTGTGCCATCGTACGAATATTCTCCGACAAAAAGAATATTCTCCGACCAAACAAATATTTTATAACAACTTTCTCACTTTAAAAAATCTATAAATATTACCCACAACTATAACATTATATCAAATCCACACCATAATATTCAAAATGATATTTAGAGAAAAATAATCTTTATTTATGAAAGTTGGGGTCTTACAACCTCTCCTTCTTATGAAATTTCGTCCTCGAAAGTAGGGTAAATACCTGGTATGTCGAATAGGTGAGGATACCTTGACTTCATTTCAGATTCTAACTTCCAGGTCATTTCCTCAACATCATGGTTTCTCCAAAAAACTTTGACTTGAGGTATAACCTTGGAGCGTAGAATATGTTCCTTCTTATCCAAGATTTTAACAAGTACCTCTTCGTACGTTAAATCTGCCGCTATTTCGTCTGGTTCTAACTCAATAATGTGGTTTGGGTCTTCCACATATTTACGTAACATGGATATGTGAAAAACATTATGAACACGAGACATACTTGGCGGTAAGGCGAGTCTATAAGCCACAATTCCTACTCGATCGAGAATTTCAAATGGGCCAATGAATTGAGGATTGAGCTTTCCTCTCTTTCCAAATCTTGTAACTCCTTTCCATGGAGCAACACGTAGCAACACATGTTCTCTAACATTGAATTCTACGTCCTTTCGATGAAGATCAACATAACTCTTTTATCGATCTTGTGAGGTCTTTATACGTTGTCAGATTATTTGAATCTTTTTCATAGTCATACGTACCAATTCTAATCCCAACAACGTTGCTTTGCCCACCTCATCCCAACATACTGGAGAACAACACTTTCTTCCATACAAGGCCTCGAACGGAGCCATGCCGATACTTGCTTGATAATTGTTGTTGTAGGAGAATTCCACCAATGGCAAGAACTTGTCCCAACTTCCTTTGAAGTCAAGGACATAGTGTCTTAATAGATCTTATAGAGTTTGAATAGTCCTCTCTGACTTCCCGTGCGTTTGAGGATGATATGCCGAACTAAATCATAAATCTATGTCCATAGTGTGACGCCCCCAAAATTAGGTATACATCGCCCATCTTGGGTCGTCAGATACATGGTACAAAATTCAAATACAACTTACTAATACAACTGTCGTGTACAATACGACAAAGTATAACTGTGAGTTTGAATACAATTATTGTCTACTAGAGATTATACAAACTCAAAAGGAGTCCTCATTACAATTATTAACACACTATTTCACAGAATAGTGAGGACTACTACTCGCTATATCCTCCGGACCGTCACTCCCGTTCCCGACTAGTCCCCTCGCTATGTTCTCATTTCACAAGAGAACAGGTGAAAGAAAGGTGAGCTCAACTAGCCCAATAAGAAATATTATGACTAAGATAATGCAGAATAAATTATCGTTAGCCTTCAACGATGTTAAACCGATAAAATATAACAACATCAAGTTTAAGCTGCAATGAACACGCAATCCATTAAAAGAGTCAAGTAGAGAATAAAATCTACTATCTTTTATGATTTAAAAGGTTTTCATGACTTTTATCATTTGGGACTCGACTTAATAAATAATCCACATCATCGAATTACCCTCGCACTACTACCGAGGATATTCTTTAATATCACGACCACAAATTATCCATGCACTCTCTGACCGAGGACATTCGTGTATTCATTAATGGTCATGATCATGCCAACAATGTCCATCCATCAATGCACTACGGGCCAATGATAACTTTTACCACATCATTTGTAACATTACGGTCATGATTACAACGAATAATCCTCGGTCATAATCATACCAAATCCATCTATGCACTCTGAGCCACGAGATGACTTTCAACATAATATAAACATGAGGATGATGACAATGATATAAGAATTCAATAAAACAAGTTTAAGAATTAATTTATCCAGAACTAATAATGTCCAAATTGTCAACATGATCTTTGCTTTGTAGAGTAAAATTTAAGAATGATCAGAAGAATATTTCCATGAAAAGATACTGGATGAAGCGCAAATATCAAGGATATTCTACTAATTTCATGGAGTATAGAAGTAAAAACTTTAACCAACTTGAGTATAATAAACAATGGAATAACAAAGAAATCACCATGCATGCGGTGCTTGCAGATAGACAAGTTATTCAATGAGAATAATAATAACGAAACCGAAGTCGGGCAAAAATTTGCAAGCGGGATGTTCAACAGAATAATAAAGACGGAACCAAGTCTGGTGTAAAACACACAGATAGGATGTTCCAACAGAATAATAGAAGAATGTCACCAAGTATAGGGTAAACCGCGAATACAGGTTATTCCAACAGAATAATAAGAAATGGAATAATAACAGTTCTCTTCATGAATAAGAAAGAATAACACCCCTTACCGTAAAAGAAACTGAATATATGAAAAGAAAGTTAGCAGACTTCTCTTCTTATTTCTCTCTATAACTTTCTCTTTCTAGAGTTCAGTGAATTCGTAAGAAAATAATGAAGGAATGAGCTTTTATTTATAGAAAAATGGAATGCATAGTAACTAACTCCTGAACGGTCCAGATCAATTTATTTTAATCTGACGGTCCATATTTAAAGTAAAATCTTTTAAATAAAATAAAATATATATATATATATATATATATATATATATACTAATAATAATTGTACTCTCTTCCTGCAAGTTTTTCAAACATTACAAATATATATATATATATATATATATAATTAATACAACTTGTACTCATTTTCTGCCAAAATCAATTCCCTTCCCCCTAGGCCACACACACACACACACACACACACACACACACACACACACACACACACACACACACACACATATATATATATATATATATATATATATATATATATATATATATATATATCTGGTGAGATCAAAAGCATTCTCCTTAAATAGCATTCCTCCTTAAATAGCATTCTTTTATTAAAACTAAATCGTTTTGGAGGGACGCGGTGACATTTTTGTAAATACGTGATGACATTATATTTACAAAAATAATACACCGCGATCCTCCAAAATGACGTAATTTTAATAAAAGAATGCTATTTAAGGAGAATGCTATTAAGAAGAAGAATCTTGATCTCTACTATATATATATATATATATATATATATATATATATATATATATATATATATGTACATGTATATATATATATATATATATATATATATATAATACCAATAATAATACTCCCATGTCCATTCCCCCCAAATTATCAACCCAAATGACAATTTGTCTTCCACCCAAGACTTTGTCATACACATGGGTCCCACTTGTGGGCCCCCACCTTTTATTACAAAAATAACTTTTTACAGGTTATTTTGAAAAATGGATAAATGAGGGTCCATAAAATAAGCAAAATTGAGTGACTTCTCACGTAAGCCTTAATAATCAATACCGTGTGCCACTATGCAACCACGCGTATTACTATACTTTTAACACCGGGTGTTTCAACAGTTTTAACGGTAACACCTCCGCCGTTATTTTTATAAAGTATTTTTGTCGTTTTCTCAATCCGACAATAATTCTGTTGTGGGGTCCACCAATGATTGTGCCGTCGTACGAATATTTCCCGACAAAAAGAATATTCCCCGACCAAACGAATATTTTATAACAACTTGCTTACTTTACAAAATTTATAAATATTACCCACAACTATAACATTATATCAAATTTACTCCATAATATTTAAAATAATATTTATAGAAAATTCATCTTTATTTATAAAAGTTGGGGTCTTACAACCTCCCTTCTTGTGAAATTTTGCCTCGAAATTAGGGTACATACGGTATGTCGAAGAGGTAAGGATACCTTGATTTCATTTGATTCTAACTCCCAAGTCATTTCCTCAACATCGTGGTTTCTCCACAAAACTTTGACTTGAGGTATAACCTTGGGCGTAGAATATGTTCCTTCTTATCCAAGATTTGAACAGGGAACCTCTTCATACGTCAAATCTTCCGCTATTTCGTCCGGTTCTAATTCAATAATGTGGTTCGAGTCTTTCACATATTTACGTAACATAGATATGTGAAAAACGTTATGAACACGAGACATACTTGGCGATAAAAGCGAGTCTATAGGCCACAGTTCCTACTCGATCGAGGATTAAAATGGGCCGATGAATCAAGGATTGAGTTTTTCTCTCTTTCCAAATCTCGTAACTCCTTTCCATGGAGCAACACGCAACAACACATGATCTCCTATATTGAATTCCACGTCCTTTTGATGAAGATCAACATAACTCTTTTGTCGATCTTGTGAGGTTTTTATACGTTGTCGGATCGTTTGAATCTTTTTCGTAGTCATACGTACCAACTTCGGTCCCAACAACGTTGCTTCACCCACCTCATCCCAGCACACTGGAGAACGACACTTTCTTCCATAAAACGCTTCGAATGGAGCCATGCCAATACTTGCTTGATAATTGTTGTTGTAGGAAAACTCCACCAATGGTAAGAACTTGTCCCAACTTCCCTTGAAATCAAGGACACATAGTCTTAATAGATCTTCAAGAGTTTGAATATTCCTCTCCGATTGTCCATCCGTCTGAGGATGATATGCCGAGCTAAATCGTAAATCTGTGCCCATAGCTTTTTGCAAACTAACCTAAAATCGTGAAGTGAATCTTGGGTCTTGATCAGAAACTATGGATACTGGCATACCATGCAGTCTTACAATCTCGTTTATATACATACGAGCAAGACGTTCAAGTGTATAAGTTTCTCGTATTGGAAAGAAATGAGCAGACTTGGTCAATCTATCAACAATGACCCAAATTGCATCAATGCCTTGAGAAACCTTGGGAAGACCAGTAACGAAATCCATGCTAATGTGCTCCCACTTCCATTACGGAATTTCAAGTGGTTCTGATGGACCTTTTGGTACTTGATGCTCTCCGCTTGACTCGTTGACAAGTTAGACACCTTGAGATAAACAAAGTTATCTATCTCTTCATATTGCTCCACCAAAATGTATGACGAAGATCACGATACATTTTGGTACTCCCAAGATGGATTGCAAATGGTGTGTTGTGCGCCTCCATCATGATTTTATACTTTAACTCAGGATCGTTAGGAACACAAAGTCTAGAGTTGACTCGAAGTATTCCTTCATCATCGATTCTTGCTTTCAACATAGCACCTTATTGCAATTTCTTCCTCATACGCATCAGTTCTAGGTTTGTAGCTTGAGCAGCTTTAACTTTATTAATTAAAGTCGGTTCTACTCGTATATTCGCCATCATCACATGGGTCCCTGGAGTCTTTAACTCTATCTCCATCCTTTGCAAGTCACATAAAATGGGCTTTTGCGTTGACAATATCGCACTCATACTTGCATATGATCTTTTACTCAATGTGTCAGCTACCACATTAGCTTTTCCAGGATGGTATTGGATGGTATGATCATAATCTTTCAACAGTTCAAGCCAACGTCATTGTTGCATGTTGAGTTCCTTTTGAGTGAAGAAATATTTGAGGCTTTTATGATCCGTAAAGATCTCCACCTTCTCCCCATACAAGTAATGCCTCCAAATCTTTAGTGCGAAGACAACAGCTGCCAACTCTAGATCATGAGTAGGATAATTCCTCTCATATTCCTTGAGTTGTCTTGAGGCATAGGCTATGACTTTTCCATGTTGCATGAGAACACATCCCAACCCTTTGCCCGAAGCATCACTGTAGATGACAAATCCCTCCGAGCCAGATGGTATTGTCGAGCAGTCTTTGAAATGAGTCTCCTCTTGAGTTCTTGAAAACTCTTTCACATTCTTCGCTTCAATCGAACTTTGTATCTTTCCGAGTCAGCTGAGTTAATGGAGTAGCGATTCGAGAAAATCCTTCCACGAATCTCCAATAATAACCAGCTAAACTGAGAAAGCTACGTGCTTGATCATCGATTTAGGTTTTCCCGACTTTGAATAACTTCAATCTTTCTTTGGGTCGATAGATATTCCATGACTTGATACCACGTGCCCAAGGAATGCTACTTCCTCAAGCCAGAACTCGCATTTCTTCAACTTGGCATAAAGCTTATATTCACGAAGCTTTTGGAGTGTCAGCCTCAAGTGTTGCTCATGATCTTCACGACTTTTGGAATAAATAAGGATGTCATCAATAAAGACGACCACAAAGTGATCCAAATATTCCTTGAATACTCGGTTCATCATATCCATGAAGGCAGCAGGAGCATTAGTCAATCCAAAGGACATGACTAGGAATTCATAATGCCCGTATCGAGTTCTGAAAGCCGTCTTGGGAATGTCATCGGTTCTAATCTTCAATTGGTGATATCCAGAACGAAGATCAATCTTTGAAAAGAATTTGGCACCTTGTAACTGGTCAAACAGGTCATCAATACGTGGCAATGGGTACCTATTTTTGATGGTGACATGATTCAATTCCCGATAATCAATACAAAGTCGCATACTCCCATCTTTCTTCTTCACGAATAGAACAGGAGCACCCCAAGGAGAAGTACTAGGAAGAATAAAGCCAATGTTTAACAATTCCTGCAGTTGGGTCTTTAACTCCTGAAGTTCAATAGGAGCCATTCGATATGGGGCTTTGGAAATGGGTTTTGTACTGGGTTCAAGGTCAATACAAAATTTAATTTCATGCTCTGGGGGTAGGCCAGGAAGTTCTTCGGGGAATACGTCAGGAAATTTATTAACAACAGAAATATCATTCAAAGCTGACGTATTTTTGTTTAGATTTGTGACATGAGCTAAGAAAGCTTGACATCCGTTTTTCAATAAACAAATAGCTTTATGGCTTGAGATGACCGTGATTGATTTTAATGGTTTGGTCGCTTGAATTCGCATAATAGGTTGATTAGGAATATGAAAGCTAACAACCTTTTGAAAACAATCAATTTTTGCATAATGAGTAGTTAACCAATCAATCCCTAGAATTATGTCAAATGCAAGTATTTTCAATGAAATAAGATCGACATGTAATGTGAGGGTACCGATTTGAACCAAACAAGACTTATAAAGCGATGGATGTAATGAAGGTTTCTCCCAGCGGAGTTTCCGAGATAAGTCAAAGTTTAATTTCTCTGAGTCAAATTTAATCGATGGCGCAAGTAGGAGAAATAAAAGAATGGGTAGAACCGGTATCAAATAAAGTATAGACTTCGTTAGAGTTTATGATAATCTTACCCGTGATGACCTCATTCGGGTTCCTTGCTTTCTCGGAGGTCACAACAAACGCTCTCCTTGCAGACTCTGGCTTTGACTTTTTGGGATGACCTTTGGTGCCTCCATCCTAGTGAATTTATCTTCTGGTGAAGCGAAAAAATCGGGCTAAGTGACCTTCTCTTCCACAATTATAACATACTTTGAATGACATCGCACAATTTGGTGATGTGTCCTCCCCTCGCATTTGAAGCATATTATAGGTGGTCTTTCTCCTTCCTTAACAACTGCTTGGTCTTTGGTCTTGACATCTTTCCATCATTGTTGAATCTCCTCTTCTTGAAATGTCTATTCTTATTGTTTTTTGTACGATTACCACCAAAGTGGTTACCATTTCTGGCATGTTGATTCCCTCCACGCTTGTTACCACTGCTTCGATGACTGCTCTCACTGGTATTATCATTTTGCCGGTTGCTCTCTTTTGGTTGCGTTGACTCGTTATCGTGCTCCACCAACTAAGCCCTATTTACAACATCTGAATACAAACATAGTTTATGAGAAAAAAGATGTTGACGTATCTCCGGCTTCAAACCTCTTAAAAACATTCGCACCATTCTCTCTTCATTATCCACCAAGTGGGATGCAAACCGGGATAACTCCGCAAATTTTGCCTCGTATTGCGACACGGTCATATTATTTTTCTCCAATTTGATAAACTCCACCTCCTTCATGTGACGAATACTTTTGGGAAAGTATTTGTCGTTGAACAGCTCTTGGAACTTCTCCCAAGACATCTTGAAGACTGACAAAGTTGAGTACGTTTTACCAATTCCCACCAGTAATCTGCCTCTCCACGCAACATAAAGGCGGCAAAGGGAACCTTTTGCTCCTCGGAGTATCCCAAGACATCAAATATCTTGGTGATCTGCTTTATCTATGCTTCCGCCATAAGTGGTTTTGGCTCTCCCTTAAACTCCGGTGGTCCCAGATCCTTGAACTGTTCAGCGGTGACCGCCCGAGAGTTTCCAATGTTTCCACCTACATTTTGGACGAGAGCCGCTCGCTTTCTTATTGCATGAATTGCATAAAGCCTCTCGAACAATCCATCATTCATCATTTGGTCGGTGTTGTTGTTTGCATGAGGATTGTCGCCTTCGATGCACATTCTCACGATTATTGATATGTGGAGACTCAGCGGTCTCTTATGCTCCATTGCTATTCTCAACATTTTTTGGATGTCATTTTGAGATCATCGCCACAAAACAAAGGTTAATTAACATGTAACATAATATCTCTAAACTCTGACCAACCAATTTAAATACAAAATAAATTTAAGTAAGTCATACTAGCGAAGGAATTCCCCAGCTCTCCCCTCCTAGTTCTATTCTCACATCTTAGCCAGGGATCATATCCCTAAGCTTTGATACCAACTGTGACGCCCCCAAAATTAGGTATACATCGCCCATCTTGGGTCGTCAGATACATGATACAAAATTCAAATACAACTTACTAATACAACTATCGTGAACAATACGACAAAACATAACTGTGAGTTTGAATACAATTATTGTCTACTAGAGATTATACAAACTCAAAAGGAGTCCTCATTACAATTATTAACACACTATTTCACATAATAGTGAGGACTACTAATGCTATCATCTGGACCGTCACTCCGTTCCCCGACTAGTCCCTGCTATGTTCTCATTTCCTGAAGAGAACAGTGAAAGAAAGGGTGAGCTCAACTAGCCCAGTAAGAAATATTATGACTAAGATAATGTAGAATAAATTATCGTTAGCCTTCAACAAATGTTAAAAGCGATAAAATATAACAACATCAAGTTTAGCTGCGCAATGAAACACGCAATCCATTAAAAGAGTCAGTAGAGAATAAAATCTACTATCTTTTATGATTTAAAAGGTTTTTCATGACTTTTATCATTTGGGACTCGACTTAATAAATAATCCACATCATCAAATTACCCCCACACTACTGGCCGAGGATATTCTTTAATATCACGACCATAAATTATCCATGCACTACTGACGAGGACATTCGTGTATTCATTAATGGTCATGATCATGCCAACAATCATCCATCAATGCACTACTAGCCAATGATAACTTTTACCACATCATTTGTAACATTACGGTCATGATTACACCAAATAATCCTCAGTCATAATCATACCAAGTCCATCTATGCACTACAGCCACGATGACTTTCAACATAATATAAACATGAGGATGATGACAATGATAAAAGAATTCAATAAAACAAGTTCAAGAATTAATTTATCCAGAACTAATAATGTCCAAATTGTCAACATGATCATCGCTTTGTAGAGTAAAATTCAAGAATGATCGGAAGAATATTTCCATGAAAAGATCTTTGGATGATCGGAAGAATATTTCAACGTAATAATAGAAGAATGTCACCAAGTATAGGGTAAATAGCGTATACTGAGTTATTCCAATGAATAATAAGCAATGGAATAACAAATGTTCTCTTCATGAATAAGAAAGAATAACACCTTTACCGTAGTAAAAGAAACTGAATATATGAAAAGAAAGTTAGTAGACTTCTCTTCTTATTTCTCTCTATAACTTTCTCTCTCTAGAGTTCAGTGAATTCGTAAGAAAATAATGAAGGAATGAGCTTCTATTTATAGAAAAATAGAATGCATAATAACTAACTCCTGAACGGTCCAGATCAATTTACTTTAATTTGACGGTCCATATTTAAAGCAAAATCTTTTAAATATAATATAATATATATATTATATATATATATATACTAATAATAATTGTACTATCTTCCTGCAAGTTTTTCAAACATTACAAATATATATATATATATATATATATATATATATATATTTAATTAATACAACTAGTACTCCTTTTCTGCCAAAATCAATTCCCTTCCCCTACACACACACACACACACACACACACACACACACACACACACACATATATATATATATATATATATATATATATATACAGTCGATGGGATCAAGTGCATACCCCTTATCTTACTCACTTGTGCTTACCCCCTTTTAGGCGACGGTTTTGGTCATACAACCGTTGTCTATACTTTTAGCGACAGACAACATATAGCGTCGTTAAAAGTATAAACGACGGTTGTATGGCCGAAACCATCGCCTAAAGGGGGTAAGCACGGGTGAGTAAGATAAGGGTTATGCACTTGATCCTTGCTCTATATATATATATATATATATATATATATATACCACACATGTCATATATATATATATATATAATACCAATAATAATACTCCTCCCGTGTCCATTAAAATTTCCCCCCAATTATCAACCCAAGTGACAATTTGTCTTCCACCCAAGACTTTGTCATACACATGGGTCCCACTTGTGGGCCCCCACCTTTTATTATAAAAATAACTTTCTACCGGTTATTTTGAAAAATGGGTAAATGGGGGTCCATAAAAGAAGCAAAATTGAGTGACTTCTCATGTAAGCCTTAATAATCAATACCGTGTGCCACTATGCAACCACGCGTATTACTGTACTTTTAACACCGGGTGTTTCAACAGTTTTAACGGTAACACCTCCGTCGTTATTTTCATAAAGTATTTTTGTCGTTTTTCAATCAATCCAATAATTCCATTATGGGGTCCACTAATAATCGTGTCCGTCATTTGAATATTCCCGACAAAAAAGAATATTTCCCCGACCAAACGAATATTTTATAACAACTTGCTTACTTTGCAAAATTTATAAATATTACCCACAACTATAACATTATATAAAATTTACTCCATAATATTCAAAAATAATATTTATAGAAAATTCATCTTTATTTATAAAAGTTGGGGTCTTACACATAGCGTTTTGCAAACTGACCCAAAACTATGAAGTGAATCTTGGGTCTTGATCAGAAACTATGGATACTGGCATACCATGCAGTCTTACAATCTCATTTATGTACATACGAGCAAGACGTTCAAGTGTATAAGTTTCTCGTATAGGTATGAAATGAGCAGACTTGGTCAATCTTTCAACAATGACCCAAATTGCATCTATGCCTTGAAAAACCTTGGGAAGACCGATAACAAAATCCATGGTAATGTGCTCCCACTTCCATTCTGGAATTTCAAGTGGTTGCAATGGACCTTTTGGCACTTGATGCTCCGCCTTGACACGTTGACAAGTTAGACACCTTGAGATAAACTCTGCTATCTTTCTCTTCATATTGCTCCACTAAAATGTATGTTGAATATCATGATACATTTTGGTACTCCCAGGATGGATTGCAAACGGTGTGTTGTGCGCCTCCATCATGATTTTATACTTTAAATCAGGGTCGTTCAGAACACAAAGTCTGGAGTTAATTCGAAGTATTCCTTCTTCATCAATTCTTGTTTCTGGAATAACACCTTCTTGCACTATCTTCTTCATACGTATCAGCTCTAGGTCTATAGCTTGAGCAACTTTAACTTTATCGATTAAAGTCGATTCTACTCATATATTCACCATCATCACGTGGGTCCCTGGAGTCTCTATCTCTATCCTTTGTAAGTCATACAAAATGGGCCTTTGCATTGACAATATCGCACTCGTACCCAAATATGATCTTCCACTCAATGCGTCAGCTACCACGTTCTCTTTTCCAGGATGGTATTGAATAGTATGATCATAATCTTTCAATAGTTCAAGCCAACATCGTTGCCGCATGTTGAATTCCTTTTGAGTGAAGAAATATTTGAGGCTTTTATGATCCGTAAAGATATCCACCTTCTCCCCATACAGGTAATGCCTCCAGATTTTAAGTGCCAAAATGACAGCTGCCAACTCTAGATCATGAGTAGGATAATTCCTCTCATATTCACTGAGTTGTCGCGAGGCATAAGCTATGACTTTCCCATGTTGCTTGAGAACATATCCTAAACCCTTGCCTGAAGCATCACTGTAGATGATATATCCCTCAGTACCAGATGGTATTGTCAGAACAGTTGCTGAAATGAGTCTCATCTTGAGTTCTTAAAAACTCTTCTCACATTCATCGCTCCAACCAAATTTTGTATCTTCTCGAGTCAACTGAGTTAATGGAGTAGCGATTCGAGAAAATCCTTCCACGAATCTCCGATAATAAACAGCTAAGCCCAGAAAGCTACGCACTTCGGTAACTAACTTAGGTTGCTCCCAGCTTTGAATTGCTTCAATCTTTGTCGGGTCAACAGATATTCCATAATTTGATATCACGTGCCCAAGGAATGCTACTTCCCCAAGCCAAAACTCGAATATCTTCAACTTGGCATATAGCTTGTTTTCACGAAGCTTTTGGAGTATTAGCCTCAAGTGTTGCTCATGATCTTCACGGCTTTTGGAGTATATGAGGATGTCATCAATAAAGACAACAACAAAATGATTCAAATATTCCTTGAATACTCGGTTCATCATATCCATGAAGGTCGCAGGAGCATTAGTCAATCCAAAAGACATGACTTGGAATTCGTAATGCCCGTACCGACTCCTGAAAGCAGTCTTTGGAATGTCATCAGTTTTAACTTTTAACTGATGATATCTGAAACAAAGATCGATCTTTGAAAAGAATTTAACACCTTGCAACAGGTCAAACAGATCATCAATTCGAGGTAACGGGTATCTATTTTTGACGGTGACATGATTCAACTCCCGATAGTCAATACAAAGTCGAATACTTCCATCTTTCTTCTTTACGAATAGAACAGGAGCACCCAAAGGAGATGTACTAGGATGAATGAAACTGATGTCTAACAATTCCAGTAGTTGGGTTTTTAACTCCTGAAGTTCAATAGGAGCCATTTGATATGGGGCTTTTGAAATGGGTTTTGTACCGAGTTCAAGGTCGATACAAAATTCGATTTCTCGCTCTGGGGGTAGGCCAGGAAGTTCTTCAGGGAATACGTTAGGAAATTTATTAACAATAGAAATATCATTCAAAACTGACGTATTTTTGTTTAAATCCATGACATGAGCTAAGAAAGCTTGACATCCGTTTTTCAATAAATGAATAGCTTTATGACTTGAGATGGCAGTAATTGATTTTAATGGTTTGGTTGCTTGAATTTGCATAATAGGTTGGTTAGGAATATGAAAGCTAACAATCTTATGAAAACAATCAATTTTTACATAATAAGTAGTTAACTAATCAATCCCTAGAATTACGTCAAATGAAAGTATTTTCAATGAAATAAGATTGACAGGTAATGTGAGGGTACCGATTTGAACCAAATAAGACTTATAAACAGTGGATGTAATGAAGGTTTCTCTCAACAGAGTCTCAACAGATAAGTCAAAGTCTAATTTCTCCGGGGTCAAATTTAAACGTTGAGCGCAAGTAGGAGAAATAAAAGAATGGGTAGAACCGGTATCAAATAAGGTATAGACTTCACTAGAATTTATGATTAGCTTACCCGTGATCACATCGTTCAGATTCCTCGCTTTTTGGGAGGATACGATAAACGCTTTCCCTTGAACTACCGGTTTTGTCTTGTCTGGGACGGTCTTTGATGCCTCCATCCTAGCTGGACTTGACTTTAGTGCACGACAAAATCGAGCTAGGTGACCTTCTCTTCCACAATTATAACATGCTTTGGACTGCTGCGTACAGTTTAGACTAATCTGTCCCTCCCCTCCGCATTTGTAACATACGACCGATGGTCGTTCTCCTTCCTTAACAATAGGTGCTGGTGCTGACGTCTTTCCATCATTATTAAATTTCCTCTTCTTGAAATTTCCACTTCTATTATCTTGTCCATTACTACCACCAAAGTGGTTACCATTTCTGTCATGTTGATTCCCTCCACGTCTGTTGTCACCGCTTCGATGACTGCTACCACTGGTATTATCGATTTGTCGGCTTCTTTCTCTTAGTTGGGTTAACTCATTATCGCACTCCAATAACTGAGACCTATTTACAACATCTGAATACAAACACAGTTTGTGAGAAATTAGGTATTCACGTATCTCAAGTTTTAAACCTCTTAGAAACATCCGCGTCATTCTCTCCTCATTATCAATCAAGTGGGGCACAAATCGGGACAACTCGATAAACTTAGCGTCGTACTGTGACACGGTCATATTGTTTTCCTCTAGCTTGATGAACTCTACCTCTTTCATGTGACGAATACTTTCGGGAAAGTACTTGTCGTTGAACAATTCTTGGAACTTTTCCCGAGACATCTTTAGTGAAGCAGGTTGGGTATGTTTTACGGATTCCCACCAGTAATCTGCCTCTCCTCGTAACATGAAGGTGGCAAAGGGAACCTTTTGCTCCTCGGAGCATCCCAAGACATCAAATATCTTGGTGATCTACTTTATCCACGCCTCCGCCTTAAGTGGTTTTGGCTCTCCAATAAACTCCGGTGGTCCTAGCTCTTTGAACTGCTTAGCGGTGACCGTTCGAGATTTACCAGTGTTTCCACCTGCATTTTGGACACGAGTCTCTCTCGCCTGATGTTGCATAAATTTCAGAAAGCCCCTAAACATTCTGTCGTTCATTATTTGGTCGGTGTTATTCTTTGCATGAGGATTAATGCCTACCTGATGCACATTTTCCTCGTTATTGATTGTTGGTGATTCAACAGTCTCATGTGCTCCATTGCTATTCTCAACATTCTCGGATGTCATTTTCAAATACTACAACAAAACAAGGGTTAATTGACATGCCACATATTATCCCTATATTCTGACCGGCCAATTAAATAACAAATAAACTTTGGTAGGTCATACTAGCGAATGAATTACCCGTCTCTCCCCTCCTAGTTCTAGTCTCACATCTCAGCCAGGGATCATATCCCTAAGCTTTGATACCAACTGTGAAGCCCCCAAAATAGGTTTACATCACCCATCTTGAGTCGCCAAATACATGGTACAGAATTTAAATATAAACTTCTTTGATACAGTACGACAAAACGTAGCTGAGAGTTTCAACACGGATAATGTCTCGTAGAGAGTATACAAACTCAAATAAAGTCCTCATTACAATTATTATCACACTATTTCACATAATAGTGAGGATTATTATAGCCACCTATCGGGACCGTCACTCCGTTCCCCGACCAGTCCCAGCTATATTCTTATTTCCTGAAGAGAACAATGAAAGCAAAGGGTGAGCTCAACTAGCCCAGTAAGAAATATTATGACTAAGATAATGCAGAATAAATTATCGTTAGCCTTCAATAGTGCATTTTACGAAATGATACTTTACGAAATGAGACTTTATGAAATGAGACTTTACGAAATCCAAAGATTATTCGGTGAGTGCATTTTATGCTCCATCTCAACATCGGTCATGCGTTTATGGGCGAGTGCGTTTCTTGCTCCATCTCGACCCACTGCAATACTTTTGATATTTAATCTTCTTTTCTTTTTATTCTTTATTTATTATTTATTTTTTTTTTTTATATATTTTTCATATATATATATATATGTCAACATGCTAGAATCCAAGATCCGAAACTGTGTAGGCATAAAACTCTTTTATTACCTTGTAAAAATGAAAGTTTAAAGAGTGAACATATTCTCAAAGCAATAGACACACAAATAAAAATCGAAATATAACTAGTTAAAATAGTTGGTCGGTGCTAGCTAAGAAGGACGGATCAATAACAGTCTCAACCTATCGATTGAACAAACCTCTAGCTCATACATGCTTGACACGACTCTAAGTGATAGACATACTCATTTGGCGCTTTTCATTAGCCACAATAAAAAAATTAATGATAAATATACCAACCTTGCATAATAATAGCTCAAAATAGGGTAAAAAGGCCATTCACATGGCACAAGCATCTAAATCTGTAAAAGCCCCCAAAAAGATGGCTATAAACCAAACAAACATGCCGATAATAATCAAAGAATTCATAAATAATAACAAAAACTGTTTATGGCATCCATCTGTAATAATCCAAAACATAATAAACAAAAATGCTAATAAAGCCCAAAATAATGTCCAAAACCGCAGTTCATACATGACTGCACTACAATATTGATAAAAACATAAGCAAACTACTAAAATGGCAACCTATCATGGAAATAGACAGAATAAAATAGATAACCTCAAATACCCCCAAACTTAAGATGAGAAATGCCCTCATTGCTAAGCATATATCAATCAATACAAGAGGGCTTCCCTGAAGTTTGGTCACTCGGCAGCAGCATCATCCTCGTTAGCTTCGTCGGGCGGTGATAGTTGAGGGTATGGTGGGAAAATAGGAGGCTCTGGGAACTGGAATGGCGTGAACTCAACATCCTCTCCACTATACACAGTGTAGATGTTCAGCATCGTGTTGACTAGCTTAGCCTGATACTTCATTGCGATGTCCTGCCACTGGGCAACCGTTGCTATGTGCCTCTACTGCCTCTGAGCATCGGCGTCTTGTTTCCGATGTAGAAGGGTCAGGGATGCCATGACCTTTGCCAATAGTCCTTGTGAAGCTAAGCATGCGCCTGGTGGCTGCGAGTGTACGACCTCTACTGTAGGAGGTGGCTCAGTAGGTGACTCGTACCCTTTGCCTCTGACGTGTGAAGCCACCCCATCCCATATATTGAAGCTTGAGATGATCTGATGGTCGATGACTGACATGGGCGGCAAAGCTATCTCTTCTGGACCCCAATGGATACCTTCCCTTTTGCACAACCGGGTGATCATGGATGGATGTGGAAGTCCTGCAGAGGTGATGCTCTTAATTTCCTTCAGAATGGACTCATGAATGAGAACTCCGATATCCATGTCCATAATCCGTGATAATGACGAATAATAGGATCGCTCTATCCTTTATCACGTGGCTCAGGTGACGAGTCAGGATCATATTAGCACATACAAAACTGAACCATGCCTTCCCATAGCGATTGAGTGCAGAATGCGGGAAACTAGTCTTCTCACCCATCATGTCATTTGTTTTCCATGTAGTCCTGGGCTTGCAGAGCCTCTTGACAATGTCCTCAAGGTCATAGCTGCGAAGTCCCTACACCATATAGTCCCTGCTCTAATAGCCAGGTGTCACAAAAAGTATGTTGATGGCTTGGCTTCCAAATGCCACTGATCAGCCCCTGACTTGAAAAACAGCAGAACATTTGGCACTAGCATTTGCATAGAACTCGCAAACCACAGATACGATAGCTGACTCGGGTGGTTTTTTGAAGTGCACCCACTGGCGTCCCAGGATCATGGCCGCCAGCTCGCCATCCTTTGTTTTATCGGGCCTCAACCTCCCTTCAGGAATCAAATTTCATTGGGCAATAGAGTTCTTGTACCATTTCCATGCCTCTTCGTTGACAAATTTGGCGTTGTCCCCAGTCTGTAGTGCTACAGACGAGGAACCGCCGATGCTAAGTCGTTGCCTTTTTGATGCCATTTCAGAATTCACAGTTGGTTTGAACAAAAATAGCCCCTAAGCAGTGCCACTCTATGTAGAAACAACCTTTAAAGCAATGGCCAACTAATCCCAAATGAAACCCATTGATTTTTAGCCTAAACATTCAAATTTTTCTCTCAGGCAATTTATTAAGCACCTGGCGTGCGCTCTGACAACCCAACTAGACAACCCTTGCTTGAAAGTGCTCTATCCAGATTTTCATCAATGGAAACCACACAACTCAACAGAGAAAAACCAACCCAAAAATTAAAATAAAAAAGAAACTATATATGAATGACTGAAATCCCAAAATACCTTAAGTGGGAAGCCCTACCTTGATTCGGATATGTTATTGGATTCACAACTGACTTGGGGTCCCCTTGTGGTTGATCAAAGGCTATGGGTCTAGTGTGATTTGACATGCTAATCGATCACGGCTAGGTCTTGTGGGAGTTAGGCGATTGTTGGGCTGCTTGGTTTACTGAGTTTTCTCGAGAGAAAAGGGAGGAGTGGGCTAAACTATTAGCTTTGGTTTGTTTTTTAAAAACAAAATTTCACCCTTAACCTTTGCTTGTTAGCAGAATTAGTTGATGCTTGGTATTTATGACGCGACGAGAAAATAGTAGGGTCTAAAATTTGGTGGCGCTGTGATGCGAGGCATACACTTGTTGATGGTATTGCTGGCTGCTGAGGATCTGATGGGTCGTGCTAAGTGGTGGTGCTTTATGTAGCGAGATGCCTTTTGTATCTTGGCTCTGCTTGTATGAGGTGTGGCCCTGGGGATAGTGAGCACGGTCTTTGCGTGCCATGCGAGTTCCAGTATCTTTGTTGGCACTGCGGCGCCAGACTTATATCTGAGTTTTTCCTGCACAATCCAAGCCATGTATTAGCCATCATATTAATAAATACAAATACCTATAATAACTCACATGATAACTAGCTTAACTATATAACTATATATACAATAGCAACACAAAAGAAAAACATGTTGTCTACATTCTATAGCCACAAAAACATGCATATGAGATACGACATTGCAGTATAATTAAATAGGCAGCAATGTTAACAAACTAAAGAGAAAAGACATAATATAAACTAGACATATGTAAAGAAAAACAGAAAAATTGATACTAAGATGGGGTTGCCTCCCCACCAAGCGCTTATTTTAAAGTCATCGGCTTGACTATACCATTGTCGTTTCGTCCGGCTCATAAGCGAAATTGACCATTTCATGTCGCCTATTTGTCAATTCCTTTAAATTTATGGCATACATGGATGATTGGTCATCCCCTTTTTTTCACCCATCGGCACGAAGAATCTTTCACCATTGGAATTATCCACTAATTCACCTTTTTTCATCAATCTAAAAACGTTCTTTGTGCGCTAGAGGGCCCTCCAGGGTTTCCACAATCGTGAGCGTGGTTTCAACCTATTGATTAGTCTTGACAATACAACCACTCTTTATCCTCTCTTCTCCTACTTCAGACTCCCCCGGTTGGTCAATTTGCACCATGACATCTCCCTCAACAACTTTATGAGACTCATCGCCTTCTCCTTGCGTATCCACCATGCAATGCTCTACTACTTCATCGTTGAGATCAATTATGACTGGTAGATTTCCTTGCGGTGGATTTGTGATGGCATTGACGAGTTGGCCCAATTGAGTTTTGAGACTCTTCAATGAGGAGTCTTGGTTTGCCATTCGAACCTCATTTCTATCTATAAAGTTGGTGAGGAGCTCTTCAAGCCTATTCTCTTCTTCTCATGTTGAGTACTTAGAAAAGCTCTCATTGGGTAGAGACGTCACCTCATATTGCGGCGGAGACTGATATTTAAATTTATTTGGATAGGAATAATTTGGATCATGATACTGCTCTTGACTGTAGTCCCAATAGTTCGGATAACCTTGATAGTTTGGATGATAGGAAATAAGTTCAATGTTAGCTCATTTCTAACAGTAGGCAGTCTGAGTGGACTGACACTCAAGATTGTCAGAAAACCTCAAGAGATTTGCAATTTGAACTTGCAATTGCTCAAGTCCCTCTTCCGATCTTGGTTGTGTCATCCCCTCATAAGGCCATTGATAACAATGATCGTCCATAACTTGTAAACTTAAAAACAAAAAGGAAGATCAATCAAATAAAAGAAATATATATATACATTCAAATTAAGACTAAATTTACTTAAATCGATATTGGACAATATTAGAATAATAGTTCCCCGGCAACGGTGCCAAAAACTTGTTGGTCGGAAAACTGATCACTAAATGCGAGCAAGTATACGCGGTCTAACAAGTAATATAGTGATAACGAAAGTGTCTTACCCACGAGGAACAATCACTAATATCTACCAACTACCGACTTTGTATCGCTTGAGTCTTATTCGAATAGCAGACTAATAGAAGTGTGATTGATCTAGTGATATCTAACTATCAAAGCAAGTAAATGGATAACAAATTGTATCGAAGGCACTACAAGCTAAGGTCATAACTTCTCCCCACACTGGCATTCTGTCAAACACCTGGTGTGATATGCTTCATCAAACTTCCTACCCTTCTCTCTTTGGTCTTAATGGTCATGACAGTTTGTCGACCGAAAACACACAAGTGCTCATACAGCTCTGTCGATGTATGTATAAACATATCCTCTCTAGATCCACCTCGTTAGGGAATAAAACAGAAAATAACATCCAAGCTAGGTGATAATCCTACATATGTTTATGTGAATTAACCATAACAAGAATTTAAGCATAAGTTCTCAATTAGGCCACACATGACGCATAGATATATGTCTATTCTACACACAACTTATGCAGTCGAAACAAGTCGACAACTCATAATCACATGTCAATATATTATGGTGTAAATCTACAATCCCTCTTTCAACATCATATAGATTATCAAAATCATCAGGTAATTTATACCTATAGTAGGTTTTATACTTATCCGGTATCTATTACTTGAATTATTTGCTTAAGCTCAGGTTTCTTAGTTACTTTTCATGCATTTTGTGTTCATTTTGTTGATTATATGCTTGGGAGTTGAAATCACAAAGAATTGGTATGAAATCGTAAAGAAAAGTAATCCGGACATCGTTTGGGCTTTCATGTTCATTTCATGTTCTTAGCTTGTAACTTGGATTATATAGTAGAGCTTCTTCTTAGCTTTCCGGAACATCTTGAATCATTCCAATTGGAGTTCGGATGCAAGAGTTATGACATTTGTACCAACGGGCGTCAAACGTCACTGTTTTGGGTGGCCATTTGCATAGCAGTCACTTCCAGCACAAGTTCGACCTTCATCTGTTCGTTATTTCTAAAATCTCAAAGAATGAAAGTTGTAGAGCGCGTCGATATCTTTGCTTTGATAGGTGGCGAACCTCGTAACTCTTCCCGGATCAAAAGTTATGGCCATTTTCCCAAAAGACGTTAGAGTAGAAAAGTTTCCTTCACAAAACCACCTCCGGGGTTGGCATGCAAGGCACAAAGCAGGCCCCTAGCCCGCCAGGGTGGGCCCTTTTCAAGCCTAGACCACCGTCGGGGCAGGGGTATGCCCAAAAAATGCAAAATTTGGTCAAAGTTGAGTCTGTGAAGGATTGTTTCGATCCGATTGACTCAAGGACTTCCAAGAGGACTTCCAAGAGGACTTAAAGACATATGAAGAGACTTATAAAAGGAGAAAAATAACAAGGATTAGGAGAGAAGAGACTAGAGAGAGGATTCCATTAGATTAGATTAGAATAAATTAGATCAAAATCATAGTTCTAATGAGTTTTGGAGAATGAAACAACTTGGAGACCATTGAAGATTCAAAGTAGGAGCGAGGAGGGAGCTTCAAATCTATAGACAATAGATTTTATCTTCTCATCTTCTTCTATCTTTGTCTTTTAATTATTATTCAATTGTGGATTCTTAGTTTTAATTCAATAATCATGAACTAATTCTTTGTTTGAGATTACAATGGATCTTATTGTTTAGTTTATTTTAATATGATTCGCTATTAATTATTATGTTCTATCGTGAGGATTGTCTATTGTGATTTGGACTTAATTGCTTAATTGCCTAGCTAACAATTACCGTGATAATCTATATGAACTCGAGAGATGAAGTATTGATTTAGATCTTATCATGATAGCATGTGTTTGTGATTTCTGCATAGATGGAATTCATGATTCGTGTTAAGGATAGAGATATGCCTTTACGCTATATGTAATCTTATAGAGAACTTGTGCGTTAAATCCTTTTTAATTGTAATTCACATAGAGATATAGTGGATAAGTTAATTAGGGTGTCTTGCGTAACTCTATCATTTGTGGATTTAAGTGAGTATGGGTATTATGCATCGAGAGATGGTTTTATCTGCTTTAGTGTTTTTGATTAACAATTCATGATAGAGAATAATTGATGAGAAGTGTGTTAACTTAAATGAAGCAATAAGTGAAGTTGTGATCTCAAATCTCCGTTATCTTAATTTAACTAGCGGTAATTAGAATTAGTTTACTTATAAATTGAAATTCATTCATTTAAATAAGATTGAGTTGGTTACGGGTTAGTACTTGGTGATTTTTATTAAACAATTCCTCTTGGGAACGATACTCTACTTTCACTTTATTACTTGTTGACCACGTATACTTGCGTGTTGTGCGTAATTAGATTTTACCCAACAAGTTTTTGGCGTCGATTCTTAGGGAATTAGTTTAATATTTGTTTGCCAATATTAGCTTCGATCAAATTAGTCTTAATTTAAACATTTTTTTTCTTTTTATTTAATTCTCTCCTTATTTCTCTTTCTTTTCAGGTACCATAGATGGATGCAATTATCAAAGGCCATATTCGAGTATGACTCAACCAAGGGGACCGGGGATTGATGGACTCAATGTATTTTTTGCATTATCAGCACAACTTGAGACACTTTCGAGGAGGTTGGACGTTGTTGTAGCCCAACGTAATCGAAGAATAGCAGTTAATTGCAATTATTGTGCTGGTAATCATCCGAGTCATCAATGCACCGTTAGTTTTAGACCGGGACAACACGGTGGTGAATACCTCAACGATTATACATATGCTAATTATCAGCAAGTTTGGGGGTATCACCCGGGATTCATCATGGAGCTACATTATGATGAAGACTAATACTACGCTCCAAATCAAACATACACACGGAATTTTCATGTCCACCTCCATTGCCACAAGAAGAAAAGCCAAATCGAGGGATGTAATATTGAAGGGCATAACAAACCTAGAGGAGAGATGAGTATTATTAGAGGAGATTTATTAGCCAAGAGTCACAACCCAAAATTTTAATAATTGGATGGAACAACTAGTCACTACCTCAACCAATGGTCCTCAATACATGGCTTCGGTAGACCTGAAATAAAAATTCAAGGTTGGGGGAATTATTGTCCAAGTTCATAGCATCAAATGAGATGAGGAGAATAATGAGTAATTAAATCATAATCAAAATCAAAATCTTACGGATGAGAGATGAGCAAATGACCAAAAAGTC
Source organism: Panax quinquefolius (assembly GCA_020205615.1). Classification (NCBI taxonomy): domain Eukaryota; kingdom Viridiplantae; phylum Streptophyta; class Magnoliopsida; order Apiales; family Araliaceae; genus Panax; species Panax quinquefolius. The sequence continues at coordinate 70,746,620 of CM035172.1, forward strand.
GTAAGCAACCTTCCTCAAACACTTGGCCTTATGACATGGATGGTGAAATTGACGAGAGAACCCGAACCAAATCTGCATTTGGATGAGACATGAGATATCGAAAGTGTGGAGACAATTGGGGATAATGAAATAGAGGTCGACGAAGATCTAAATGGGTCTCTCCACACCAACGATCAAAGAGTCGGTTAGATTTGCAAAATCTTGCCCACTTAGTAGTCATGTATGTCATCGTGAAGCTCTTGATGACATAAAAGCGAGTAAATTTTGAATCCATGGTGGGACGAGAAAGAGAAGATGAGCGAAGAGCCCATTGTGTGTGACAAACTTCCATGCCCCAAAGTGATCACATACACAATGGAGAAAACACCTAGGCGTGTGGGACGTTCTTGATTGAGAGCATACCAAATCGGAGCATGCTAGGTGACTTTGATGCATTGGCCATCACAAATGGGAACCTACCAAAAAGCTATATTATTTCGATGGATGGAGGGTTCCTCGATTTCAAGAAGAGGAATTGGATAGCGTTGACGAGATAAAAAGTCGGTGAAAGACTATAATTCAAGCGCTAAGCGGGAAATGACCCGAGAATTTTTATATTTATATGCTTTACTAGTTTAGTTAGTAGATAGGAATTAATTTGCTTATTAAGTTCTCTTACCAATCCAAGTGCTATTCTAATCCATGTTGTCTCTCTTCATTGTAGGTATTAGAGGTTCAATGGATAGGAAAATGATCGTTTCGCCATCGCCACCACCATCACCTCATGCTTAGTTGATTCTGGGGAAGTTCTCTTCTACTTATCGCTATATTCTTACAATGAGGACATTGTAATTGCTAAGTTTGGGGGAGTTTAGTTTAGTTCATTATTGCATGTTTAGTTTCATGTTTATGTTATGTTATTTTGCATATGTTAGGTTCATTAGGTGTACATTCATGTAGTACAATTGCGTAAGTAGTTGCATAGTAGTATAGTTTAATTAGCATTATATTAAATTCAAAAAAAATCAAAAAAAATAAAAATAAAATATTTTATTAGTTAGTTACTATGTTCATTTGCATGAATCCGGTTGTTAGATAGTTTTACAGTTTATTTTGGTGATGATGAGATTGGAATTGGGTAGACAAGTATAGTACTGACCATTAAAGCTTTGATGTGATTTCTTGTTATGAATTGAGTCTTTTTCTGTTTGAAACTGGTATATTAAGGATAGCACAGTAAAAACAACTTGTTGAATGATTGAGTTTAAATTGATACATAATGGGATTCTAAAGGATAATGCTAGTTTAAATAAGAGAATGACAAAGTTAGGAAGTGAAGGCGAAGAATTAGGCAAGAACCTAAGTTTGGGGGGAAAAGTGGGGTATATAAGCTTCTAAACAAAAGATATCGAGTTGAATAAATTGAGTCCTGTGGTGGGTCAAGAAGAAGCATGAAATGCACTCCTCATAAACATGGGCATGAGATGGAGCGTAAAACGCACTCACTATCCAAAAAAAAGAAAAAAAAAGAAAAGAAAATAAATAAAACGGGAAATAAGATGAAAAAGCCCCCGTAGATGAAAAATAAAGCATAAGTATCCCATGTTGACCCTCGATATTGGTAATTGTTTGATTTTAGTTGGATCTAGCTTGTTTTTGGATTTCTTGAGTTTACACTGTATAATGCCTTCGAAGAGACTTGTTATGTGTTAAATTTGATTTTATATCAGTTAACATTGTTGTGGAGCACACACGCACTATATTAGTGATAACAGTCTAAGATTTGATGATTGATTGAGAAGTTATTGATTGGTTTTGATATGATGTATTATCATGTTTACTTGATTTCTCTAAGGCCGGTTGAATAGACTTGTTTCTGTCATTACTGTTGGATTCGTAGGCATGTAGATTAGTTGCATTGCATAGCATTGTTGTTTTGTGTTTTTGCTTGAGGACAAACAAAGGTTTAAGTTTGGGGGTATTTGATAAGTAGGTTTTATACCTACTTATCCGGTATCTATTACTTGAATTATTTTCTTAATCTCATGTTTCGTAGTTACTATTCATGCATTTTGTGATCATTTTGTAGATTATATGCTTGGGAGTTGAAATCACAAAGAATTGGTATGAAATCACAAAGAAAAGCAATCCGGACATCGTTTGGGCTTTCATGTTCATTTCATGTTCTTGGCTTGGAACTTGGATTATATTGTATAGCTTTTTCTTAGCTTTTCGGAACATCTTGAATCATTCCAATCGGAGTTCAGATGTAAGAGTTATGACATTTGTACCAACGGACGTCGAACGTCACTGTTTTGGGTGGCCATTTTCATAGAAGTCACTTCCAGTTCAATTTCGACCTTCATCAGTTCGTTATTTCTAAAATCTCAAAGAATGAAAGTTGTAGAACTCGTCGATATCTTCGATTTGATAGGTGGAAAGCCTTGTAACTCTTCCCGGATCAAATGTTATGGCTGTTTTCCCAAAGGACGTCAGAGCAGAAAAGTTTCCTTCACAAAACTACCTTCGGGGTTGGCATGCAAGGCACAAAGCAAATCCCCAGCAGGGGGGCCTTTTTAGGGTATAAACCCCGTAGGGGTAAAATGAAAATACAAATTTGGTCAAATTTGAGTCAGGAAGGATTGTTTCGATCGATTGACTCGAGGACTTCAAGAGGACTTCAAGAGGACTTAAAGACATATGAAGAGACTTATAAAGGAGGAGAATCACAAGGATTAGGAGAGAAGAGACTAGAGAGAGGATTCCAATATATTAGATTAGAGTAAATTAGATCAAAATCATAGTTCTAATGAGTTTTGGAGAATGAAGCAACTTGGAGACCATTGAAGATTCAAAGTAGGACCGAGGAGGGAGCTTAAAATTTACAGACAATAGATTCTATCTTCTCATCTTCTTCTATCTTTGTCTTTTAATTATTATTCAATTGCGGATTCTTAGTTTTAATTCAATAATCATGAACTAATTCTTTGTTTGAGATTACAATGGATCTTTTTGTGTAGTTTATTTTAATATGCTTTATTTATTAATTATTATGTTCTATCGTGAGGATTATCTATTGTGATTTGGACTTAATTGCTTAATTGCCTAGCTAACAATTACCGTGATAATCTATATGAACTCGAGAGATGAAGTATTGATTTAGATCTTATCATGATAGCATGTGTTTGTGATTTCTGCATAGATGGAATTCATGATTCGTGTTTAGGATAGAGATATGCCTTTACGCCATATGTAATCTTATAGAGAACTTGTGCTTTAAATCCTTTTTAATTGTAATTCACATAGAGATATAGTGGATTAGTTAATTAGGGTGTCTTGCTTAATTCTATCATTTGTGGATTTAAGTGAGTATGGGTATTATGCATCGAGAGGTGGTTTTATCTGCTTTAGTGTTCTTGATTAACAATTCATGATAGAGAATAATTGATGAGAAGTGTGTTAACTTAAATGAAGCAATAAGTGAAGTTGTGATCTTAAATCTCCGTAATCTTAATTTAACTAGTGGTAATTAGAATTAGTTTACTTATAAATTGAAATTCATTCGTTTAAATAAGATTGAGTTGGTTATGGGTTAGTACTTGGTGATTTTTATTAAACAATTCCGTATACTTGTGTGGAGCGATACTCTACAAGGTTTTTGTCAAGAACTTTATTACTTGTTGACCACGCAAAATCGATTCGGACGGTCTTTACCAAAACCCTTAGTTCATACATGACTGCACTACAATATTGATAAAAACATAAGCAAACTACTAAAATGGCAACCTATCATGGAAATAGACAGAATAAAACAGATAACCCTCAAATACCCCCAAACTTAAGATGAGCAATGCCCTCATTGCTAATCATATATCAATCAATACAAGAGGGCTTCATGAAGTTTGGTCACTCGGCAGCAGCATCATCCTCGTTAGCTTCGGCGGACGGTGATAGTGGAGGGTATGGTGGGAAAACAAGAGGCTTTGGGAACTGGAATGGCGTGAACTTAGCATCCTCGCCACTATACACAGTGTAGATGTTCTGCATCGTGTTGACTAGCTCAGCCTGATACTGCATCGCGATGCCCTGCCGATGGGCAACCGCTGCTATATGCCTCTGTTGACTCTGAGCATCGGTGTCTTGTTTCTGATGTAGAAGGGTCAGGGATGCCATGATCTCTGCCAACAGTCCTTGTGAAGCTGAGCATGTGTCTGGTGGCTGCGAGTGTACGACCTCTACTGTAGGAGGTGGCTCAGTAGGTGACTCATACCCTTCGCCTCTGACATGTGAAGCTGCCCTGTCCTATACATTGAAGCGTGAGATGATCTGATGGTCGATGACTGACATGGCCCGCAAAGCTATCTCTTCTTGCCCCCAATGGATACCTTCCCTTTTGCACAGCTGGGTGATCAAGGATGGATGTGGAAGTCCTGCAGAGGTGGTGCTCTTAATTGCCTTCAGGATGGACTTATGAAAGGAACTCTGATATCCACGTCCAGACCCGTGACAATGACGAATAATAGGAACGCTCTATCCTTAGTCACATCGCTCAGGTGACGAGTCGGGATCATATTAGCATATACAAAATTGAACCATGCCTTCCCATAGCGACTGAGTGCAGAATGCGGGAAACTAGTCTTCTCACCCATCATGTCATTGGTTTTCCATGTAATCCTGGGCTTGCAGAGCCTCCTGACAATGTCCTCAAGGTCATAGCTGCGAAGTCCCTACTATGAGACCCCGAATTTTATGAAATGAAAGCATTCAATTTTCTAATAATTATTTTATTAAGTAAATGGTTAAATTGATAAAAGGTTAAAGTTAAGGATGATATTTGAAAAAATTTCAAAGTGAACAAGTTGTCATAAAATAATTGGTGATAAAAGTATAGTAATACGCGTGGTTTCATAGTAGCACACGGTATTGATTATTGATGCTTATGTAAGAAGTCACTCAGTTATACTCAATTATTTCTACAGTAATTGTTGAATCATATCTCTCATATTATTGATTCAATTATCGTCATAGTATCATCTGCATAATATGTTATATTATTAAATCAATAATTGAGACGACAAAGTTATTCATATTATTATTTCCAATATTGACAATGTCTAGAAGTTACATCGAGAGGTTAGATAATCTAATTGCGGCGCATGATAGGAGAAATCCTTATCGGAAAGCCCCCTCTTTCCTGGGAACGACCGGGTTGTTAAATATTATGATTTATAATATTAATGATGAATAAGTTCGTGTTGATTAAAAATGAAATTGATAGTTCCATTGTGTGGGAATTATTAGTGTTAGTGGAAATCGACATTTATTTCGATAGTAATTGATGTCTGGAAGTTATATTGACAATCGGGTAATTAATCGGGTAAATGAGCAATTAATTGCTATTAATTCACATGCTTATAACTATGTGTTCACATGTGTGTGCTATTGATTCACATGTATGTACTGTGACACCCCCAAATCCGGGTACTTCAATTCCACGGGATTTTGTGTTCACTGTACAAATATCATCTATCTATCTACCCATAATAAATGCAAACCATGCAATAGATATAAATAAAATCCTCCCCTTATGGGGTTATAACATCTGAATAATAAATACAATCCCAGGTCAAACTAACCTTAAACATCTGTGCGGAACATAAACAAATAAACCTTAAACAACATCAAGTCTTTACAATAGCATTCTAAAATTAAATAACAAGTCTTCATCACTTATTTATCTTTTCCTTTGCCTTTGCTAGAAGAAGGCTCATCATACCTTTCGTTCTTAACTGCAATGTTATTATTAAGCAAGAGTGAGCATGATTGCCCATAAGTATAAAAATGAAATAACAATATATAATAACATGCGATTGAATCAAAGACTTCTGAAATAAAAGCTTATCTTTTGAATCAAGAATGAATAACAAGAATTCAAAATATTTATGAGGGTCATAAGACCTTGAACTATGTCTTAGGTTATCAAGGGTTGTACTTGAAACCTTTAACAGTCATAAGACTATGGACCTTTCTACTCATACTTAGGGGGATCAGCCCTTAGTACCATAATGTGCACAATATCTTGTTAGTTCCTAGAGGGCACAATAGATCTAGAAGGGGGGGTTGAATAGATCCTTTTTCTTTCAAAGACTTTTCTAGTTTATATTATTTTGTTCATGATTGACATATGACAAACATAAGAATCTTTTCAAGCACAGCGGAATAAGTAAAAGATCCCCTTCATTGATATATCCATAATCATGCATACATTGTTCGTGGAGTAAGTTTAGTTGTAAGCAGTTAAAACATACATAGCAGTTATAGCAGTTATATTACATAATGTAAATGACATAATGTAAAAGACACGAGGGGTTTTAAGTGGTTTAGAGACTCAAGCTTCTAATCCACTCTTCTGCTTTCAACTAGCAGGATTTCCACTAAGGAAGGGCAGCACCCTGAATCACTAAGATTCCTTCAAGGCCAGCAGCCTTGGGACTTCAGTTTACTAAGAAATCTTCAAGGCCAATAACCTTGGAACTCCACTAGTTCCCTAGGAACTCTTCAAGCCCAGCAGGCTTGGAACTTCATTTAGTCCCTCTGGACAAGGACCCTTTGGCCCTGTTTTGTTTAGTCCCTCTGGACAAGGACCCTTCAGGCCCTGGCTTTGTTGAGTTGTTTGTTTATTGTTGTTGGAGTCGGTGCTGAGCTGCTAAGATGTCTTCATGTTCTGAACATCTTCTATCCTTAGCAGCTTTACTTGATCATCCTTGAAGAGCAGTTGAGTATTGCATGATGCTCAGCTTCTTAGGTTGCTCAACTACTCTGGATGACCCCTTGTTGAACTGCCTTGAAGATCAGTCTCCTTGGTACTTGATGTCTGCACATGAGAGGCTTCTAAGCTAACAGTAGGCTCTTATTTTAGGTACTTGGATGCTTTCTCATGCTTGACACCGAGATGGCTTTTGTGATCTCCCTTTTTCTACTTGATGCCTTCTCATGATGGACTTGCTAAGATGACTGTAGGCTCTTCTCTATTGTACTTAGAGTCTTCCCATGATGGACAACAAAATTTCATGATGCTCTTCTTTCTCTCGGCAGTTTTGAACACTCTTCATGTAGTAGAACTCTCACTTCTACATAGTAGAACTCACACTTCTACTTCTTTCTTTATCTGACTTCTGAGTGTTCTTGGTGGATCGTAGAGTGGGCCTTCGGACTCACTATTTCACATGGTTTAGATCAGTCCACCTTCTCTCCAAACTCGACAACTCCAGCAACCTTTAATCTTTGAAGATCTTTCTCATTTATACTCCTTCCCAATCCTTCCGTTGGAAAGTAATCGTTGAAGGCTATTCAAATATCTTCACAGATCTCGAGTTGCTTGAGGTAGACTGCTTGATGTGAATTGTCACACTTTTTTCTCGACGTCATAGCTTCATCGCTTTTACCTACCTACCGTCGGATGTATCACTTTGTCTTTGGGCGGGTTGAAGACTTTACTTCTTCCGATTTTTGATCGAGGTTGTCCTTTTGCATCGATGCTCTCAATAAGCACTTGTCCGAATATTACCCTTCAGATTGAACCTTTGCCAATGCTCCAGTCTTCAGCTATTCGAACTTTACGATTCTGATGCACGTCTTCAAGGACATGATTGTAAGACCCCAACTTTTTGAATAAAGATGAATTTTCTATAAATATCATTTTTGAATATTATGGAATAAATTTGATATAATGTTATAGTTGTGGGTAATATTTATAAATTTTGCAAAGTACGCAAGTTGTTATATAATATTCAATTGGTCGGGGAATATTCATTTTAACAGACAATATTCGTACAACGACACAATCATTGGTGGACCCCACAACGGAATTATTGTCGAATTGAGAAAATGACAAAAATACTTTATGAAAATAATAAATGAAAGTTTTACCGTTAATTGTTGAAAAACACGGTGATAAAATTACGAGAATATGAGTAGTTGCACGAGAGTTACATGGTTTTGATTATTGATGCTTACGTGAGAAGTCACTCAGTTTTGTTCAATTATTGCTATAGTATTTGATGTAAATTTTACTTATTATTTGGACCCCCACTTTCCCATTTTAAAAGAAATTATCGGTGAGAAGTTATCTCGGTTTTGCTTTTATATATATATGATATATATATATATATATATATATATATATATAATTGTTAGTGGAAGGTGGGTGGGGGTGGAATTTAGGATGGACGGGAGGAGTATTATTTATATTATATATATATATATATATATATATATATATATATGTTAGTTTGAAGAAATGGGCAGAAAGAATATGTTATATATATATATATATATATATATATATATTATATTTTATTTAAAAGATTTTGCTTTTAGTTATGGACCGTCCGATTAAAAGTAAATTAATGGACCGTTCATGAATTAGTTACTATATGATCCATTCTTCTATAAATAGAAGCTCATTCCTTCATTATTTCTTACGAATTCACTAAAACTCTAGAGAGAGAAATTATAGAGAAGCTATAGAAAAGTATCCTGCTCCTTCCCTACTCTTATATTTAGTTTATTTTACGGTAAGGGTTATTATTTCTTTTATTCATGAAGAGAACTTCTGTTATTCTATTCTTTATTATTCTGCTGGAATAACTAGTATACGCGGACTACCCTCTACTTGGTGACATTCTTCTATTATTCCATCTTTATTATTATTCTATTGGAATATCCTATTCATATAGGCTTTTTTACGCGGACCGGTTCCGCCTCTTTATTATTATTCGTTGGAATATCCACATCATAAGCGCTTTTCTTGGGACCAATTAAAATCTTTATTATTATTCTCGTTGGAATATCATGTGTGTGTATTTTACTGGACCTTGGGTTCCGATTCATATTATTCTCGTTGGAACATCCCGCTTGGTCTTAATTTTGCACGATTCGGTTCCGTTATTTATTATTACGTTGAATAACTCAGATATAAGTACCACATGCATGGTGATTTCTTTTGTTATTCCATTCGTTATTATACTCAGTTGATTAAAGTTTTGACTTCTATACTCCATGAAATTAGTGGAATATCCTTGATATTTGCGCTTCATTTAGTATCTTTTCATGGAAATATTCTTCTGAGCATTCTTGAATTTTACTCTACAAAACAGTATCGTGTTGACAATTTGGACGTTATTGGTTCATGGATAAATTAATTCTTGAACTTGTTTTATTAAATTTTTATATCATTGTCATCATCCTCATGTTTATATTATGTTGAAAGTCATCTGTGGCCCGTAGTGCAAAGATGGACTTGGTATGGTTATAACCAGGGATTATTCGGTGTAATCATGACCGTAATGTTACGAATGATGTGGAAAAAGTACTCATTGGCCCGTAGTGCATTGATGGATAGTTGTTGGCATGATCATGACCATTAATGAATACACAAATATTCTTGGCCCGTAGTGCATGGATAATTGTGTTCGTGATACTAAAGAATATCCTTGGCCATAGTGCAGGAGTGATTCGATGATGTGGATTATTTTTTAAGCTGAGTCCCAGCGATAAAAGTGATGAAAAACCTTTTAAATCATAAAAGATAATAGATTTTATTCTCTACTTGACTCTTTTAATGGATTGCTTGTTCCGCTGCAGTTAAACTTGATGTTGTTATATTTTATCAGTTTAACACTGTTAAAGGCTAACGATAATTTATTCTGCATTATCTTAGTCATAATATTTGTTACTGGGCTAGTTGAGTTCACCCTTTCTTTCACTGTTCTCTTCAGGCAATGAGAACGTAGCTGGGACTAGTCGGGGAACGGAGTGATGGTCCTAGATGGTGCTTTAGTAGTCCTCACTATTCTGTGAAATAGTGTGATAATAATTGTAATGAGGACTCCTTTTGAGTTTGTATAATCTCTAGTAGACAATAATTGTATTCAAACTCACAGTTATGTTTTGTCGTATTATACACGACAGTTGTATTAGTAAATTGTATTTGAATTATGTACCATGTATCTGGCGACCCAAGATGGGTGATGTATACCTAATTTTGGGACGTCACACTGATCGTAGTGTCTTGTTGAGTGTTGCTCATTGACTGGTAGAGTTAACACTACGATCTTGAAGAGTGTTGTTTGGATCTTCAATGTAGAACACCTCTTCCTTATATTGTGCAGTGCTTCAATACTTCTGTTTGCTTCGACTATTCTCAAATACTGATGGCCTAATTCCTTGCTCTGGTCCCCTTCTGAATATGAAGACACTTCAGATTTGTGGCGCGTCTAGCTTGCTTTCTCCTTGTGATCTCCCGTTCACTTATCATCAATGAACTGACTCTACGCTTAATCACTTTAGCCTTGCTCTTTAGAGGCTGACCAATATATCGGTTCACCTTCCATCAGTTCCTTCTTTGTTTAGCAAACACTACGATCTTGGTTGTCTCCAAGATCGTTGTCTTCTGTTCACTTGATAGCTACTGCATTAGCTGACTTTCCTTAGTTAGCTTCTGAAGTCTTCTTTGGATCTCCTTGTGGAAGACTTCATTACGAATGGCCTTACAACTCAATCTTGATGTTGATTGGGTTGGTACTTAGATCTTCTGTTAGCCTGCATGCCATTCGTTGAGTGCCCTCTAGTTTCCTTGGATGTGGCTTGCAGCTTGAACCAGAGGCTTCGTTCCTTTGGATATTCTGGGAGTGCTCATTTGTTGTGAACCGTATATGCTCTACGATTCATCCTTGGCATTGTGAGCACTTCTTCTTAGATCGTAGTTCTGCACTCAACGATTCAGCTTCGGCTTGTGCAGACACTACGAGCCCGAGATCAGATCTTGACACTATGATTTTTGCCTTGTGTTTGTTGTCTTCATCTGATCTTGTTTGACTATGATCTCTACATGTAATCAATAGACTCTATAAACTCAGAGTGCGATCTACGATCCTTAACTTGGCTTTGGCATCAGTAGACTCTACGACTCTGAGTGTAGTCTATGTTTCTATCTTCGCTTCTACAGCGGATTTAACCTGGTCGGCTCAGTAGGCGGTGTTGCCTCTATGATTTCGAACACGACTTCCTCAAAGATTTTCACGATCCCGAGGAAGCTCTACTCGATACACTACGATCCTTCTTTGTTTCCTGGCGATCTCTACGAAACCCGAGATCTACTATCTCAGATACTCCTATTCTCCGCCTCGATAGCTCTCGAGTTAACCTTGACTCAATTCGGCTATGACGATGACTATGACTTCGCAAAGCGGTGCGATCTTTCTATATTTATCGACGATCAATTCATTCTAATCGAGGACTAGCCTATCTATTACATCATAAGATCAACCTAACAAGCTTGATCTTTCTATATTTATAGTCATTGTACATCATTTCTTTTTAAGGACTTTACAAAGTCATGTTTTGCTTATGTAGGATCAACCCAACATGTTTGATCGATTCATTCTAAGTCCTTGTACATATATTTTATTATCTAACAAAGGACTTTACAACTTTTCTTAATGCAAGCATACTTGAATATTCATTCATATATATCATAATCAAATATTCATTAACAAATCCTGTTAGATCATTCTGACACTTCCCTCACGATACTTCCGCTAAATTATCATTGCTCAATCTCTTCTCTCTCCTGAGGGCTTTCGATTAATTTCAAGCAGAGAATTCCTTCTACCGCATTTCATGTCAACTGCGGGAAGTCGAGGATGGTTTATCTTCCATCTTAGCTTTCTTGATAATTGGTCTTGAAGCGACCTCTTTGCTTTCTTCTCTTTCATAGTTTATTGATTGGGACTTTTCTTCTTTTTCTTTGTTCGAGGAGGAGACTCTCCTTGAGTGGGGCTGGGCTTTCTTCACCTCACCACCTTTCTTCATAATTTTTGATTTCGGCGTCTGGTGATGTGATTTACTTTGCCTTCTGAGTCATCGGACTTCGAGCTCTTTGCCTCACTTATCTTCCTCTTCTTTCTTTGAAACTTTCTCGCTTTGTTCCCACCGTCACCTTTTGTTCTCCTTAGGGTTCTTCTTCTAGTTCTCAAATAAGCTGCTTGGAGACATCACTTTGTGCATTCAAAGGCTTCTCCCTCTTCATCCTTGATTTTCCCTCCTAGCTTCTTCTTCAAGATGATACTCAGCAAATTTCCTCCATGAAACACCTTGGTCGAGGATTTTCGGTGGATTTCTTCTTCTCAAACCTTCTCTACCCACTGAGATTTGATCGAACAAGATAGCTCCAAAAGTCAATTTGTTTCTTGAACTATAGTGACATTATCTTGATTTGTTGGTCAATCAACATCATCGTATGCGGTGTTTTTGCCTGATAATATGCACTTTCTAACAATTTCACTAAGAACTCAGTCTTCTTGAGAAACTCCTTCTTCTTCATATCCTTGAAACTAGGGTTTCTTTGGTACCCCCATCAACTCCTTTGCTTGTTAAAGGTTGAGGAAGGTTCTTTATCGTTAGGGAAAACCTAGGCATTGATTTAGGTTAGAGAATTTTAGCTCAGAGTCCGACCTTTAACCTTGGTAGATAGAGTTCGAGTTTATGGAGACGTTTTGAGTAGAATTCTTTAACTAGAGTCGATATTACACAGTACTTGCTCTCAAGGCATTTTGAAAACCCAGCTTTCTTCACGAGTTCAAGTATGTCCCTCAATCAAATATTGGTTGCACGTCGCCCGAAGTCATTGTCAGAACTCCTCACAACTTTTCGGTTATCGTAAGAGTGGACGTTTAATTGACGTGGCATTGACCGCTGACCTTTTGATTCATAGAGTAGCATGATAAGTCGTTCCATTGTGGACTCTACGATTCCCTTTATTAACTCAACGATCAACTTTAAGAGATGCTTTCTGATGGATGGCTTTGTCTTTTCTCCTTTAGGATGATAAGCTCAATCAATTTGATGTATTCGAACTTATCTCCTTAATGAATAGTTTAGTAAATATCTCATTTTCCAAACTCCTTGTAAATTGGAGTACCCTTTGGTAGGACTCACCTTTTGAGATGAACTAGATCAAGCATTCCTTCTAGGATAAGGTAGCTCAGGAAGGGCCAACCTCTTAGAGTGAGCTAAGGGTCGGGTTTATCCACGAGGCGCTTTCGAGGATGAAGTGCTATAGCAATGATTTGCAATAACATCTCATTAAACCTTTTTTGGTGGGGAGGTCTTCGATTCTTGATATCTACATTCATTCCACGATCATATGCTTGATCGTTTCTACCGACTATGGATCTTCATTTGGTTAAATGACCACATAGTTTTGGGATTTATCTCTTCAAGGTTTATTAGTGTTGTTATTCCTCAATGATAATGTTGATCCCCATTGTTGATGTTATCTTCCCGATGAATATGTGATTCCCTCTTCTTGTTCATTTGAAGGGTCAACATTTCTCCTCGATGGGATCATCATCATTGCTTAGTTTTTCCTCAGATCGTAGAGATGAGTATTTTCAAGATTGATCACTCTATAATCATTCGACAAAGACCACGAACGTAGTTTCCTTTGATGATCCTGTATTTGAGAAGTTCTAGTTTTTGATGAACTTCTTTTGTCTTGAATCTTTAAGTAAAGCATGTCTTTCTTGATATGAGCATATAAAATCCTCTTTATCTTCTTTTTTGCATGGCATGTCTTTGTCATACTCTGATTTTGGCCATGTGAGCTCCATTCGTTAGCTCGGAGGGTCTTGAGGATAAAGCTTGGACATATAGAGCTTTATCGGACTTATACCCCTAGCCACTGTTTGGATGAGTCTTCTGGATCAAGTCTTACGCTTCATCATTCCTTAGTGTGGTGAATGACCAAGTACCGCAGTTTAAATATATTTCTCTTTTGGTGCCCATAGTTAAATGGGTCCTTCGCTAGTTAGTTTTCTAAACCCTGTTCCTTTTATTTATAATCATCATATTTATCACCAATGATATATTCATGCATGCAACTATCTTATGATAATACATTTTGAGATGCATGATGTGTGTGTAGGATATGACAATTAATAACACATTCTTTATCAATAATGGCTTCATCATTTCATTTGGATTAAGTTCACGGTGTTTAAGTATTCATAGAGTGGGAATCAACTCTACGATTTATGAGTGTCTAGTTGATTTATGGAAGTGAAGGGGTCATATAGATCCTTTTCTTTCAAAGACTTTTCTCGTTTATATTATTTTGTTCATGAAATTTACCTTAGATATCTTTGAGTTCGGTATTGATGTGCATAGATTTTACTTTTGACATACTCTGACAACATAAGAATCTTTTCAAGCACAATGTCTCTTGGAATAAGTAAAAGATCCCTTCATTGATATATACATAATCATACATACATATATATTGTTTGTGGAGTAAGTTTTGAAGCATGGAGTAAATTGATATATCCATAATCATACATACATTATTTGTGGAGTAAGTTTAGTTGTAAGCGTTAAAAACATACATAGATTATAGCAGTTATAGTACATAATGTAATTGACATAATGTAAAAGACACAAGGGGTTTTAAGTGGTTCGGAGACTCAAGCTCCTAATCCACTCTTCCGCTTTCAACTAGCGAGATTTCCACCAAGGAAGGTAGCAGACCTAAATCACTAAGATTCCTTCAAGGCCCGCACCTTGGGACTTCAATTCACTAAGAACTCTTCAAGGCCGTGACCTTGGAACTCCACTAGTTCCTAAGAACTCTGCCCAAAGAAGCTTGGAACTTCATTTAGTCCCTCCGGATAAGGACCCTTTGGCCCTGCTTTGTTTAGTCCCTCTGGATAAGGACCCTTCAGGTCTTGGCTTTGTTGAGTTGTTTGTTTGTTGTTGTTGGAGTCGGTGCTGAGCTGCTAAGATGTCTTCATGCTCTGAACATCTTCTATCCTTAGCAGCTTTGTTTGATCATCCTTGAAGAGCAGTTGAGTGTTGCATGATGCTCAGCTTCTTAGATTGCTCAACTACTCTGGATGACCCCTTGTTGAACTGTCTTGGAGATCATTCTCCTTGGTACTTGATGTCTGCACATGAGAGGCTTCCAAGTTGACAGTAGGCTCTTCTTTTAGGTATTTGGAAGCTTTCTCATGCTTGACATCGAGATGGCTTTTGTGATCTCCCTTTTGCTACTTGATGCCTTCTCATAATGGACTTGCTAAGATGACTATAGGCTCTTCTCTATTGTACTTAGAGTGTTCCCATGATGGACATCAAGATTTCATGATGCTCTTCTTTCTCTCGGCAGTTCTGAACACTCTTCATGTAGTAGAACTCTCACTTCTACATAGTAGAACTCACACTTCTACTTCTTTCTTTATCTGACTTCTGAGTGTTCTTGGTGGATCGTAGAGTGAGCCTTCGGACTCACTATTTCACATGGTTTAGATCAGTCCACCTTCTCTCCAAACTCGGTAACTCCAGCAACCTTTGATCTTTGAAGCTCTTTCTCATTTATACTCTTTCCCAATCCTTCTGTTGGAAAGTAACCGTTGAAGGCTATTCAAATATCTTCATAGATCTCGAGTTGCTTGAGGTAGACTGCTTGATGTGACTTGTCATACTTTTTCTAACGATGTAGTCTACTGTTTCACCTACCCTGTCAGATGTATCACTTTACTGTCTTGGGCAGGTTGAAGACTTTACTTCTTCTAATTTCTTGATCAGAGGTTGTCCTTTTGCATCGATGCTCTCAATAAGCACTTGTCCGAATATTACCCTTTAGATTGAAGCTTTGTCAATGCTCCAGTCTTCAGCTATTTGAACTCTACGATTCTGATGCACGTCTTGTCTTGTTGAGTGTTGCTTATTGACTGGTCCAGTCTTCAGCTATTAGGACCTGATCGTAGTGTCTTATTGAGTGTTGCTTATTGACTGGTAGAGTTAACACTACGATCTTGAAGAGTGTTACTTGGATCTTCAATGTAGAACACCTCTTCCTTGTATTGTCGGCTTCAATACTTCATTTTGCTTCGATTGTTCTCGAGATCATCGATGGCCTAATTCCTTGCTCGGTCCCTTCGAATATGAAGACACTTTGATTTGTGGGCGCGTCAAACTTGCTTTCTCCTTGTGATCTCCGCTCACTTATCATCAATGAACCGACCCTCGCACTTAATCACTTTAGCCTTCATCTTCAAAGGTCGACTCAAGATATCTCGGTTCACCTTCCATCAGTTCCTTCTTTGTTTAGCAAACACTACGATCTTGGTTGTCTCCAAGATCGTTGTCTTCTGTTCACTTGATAGCTACTGCATTAGCTGACTTTCCTTAGTCAGCTTCTGAAGTCTTCTTTGGATCTCCTTATGGAAGACTTCATTACGAATGGCCTTACAACTCAATCTTGATGCTGATTGGGTTAGTGCTTAGATCTTCTATTAGCCTCTATGTCATTCGTTGAGTGCCCTCTGGTTTCCTTGGATGTAGCTTGAAGCTTGACCCAGAGGCTTCGTTCCTTTGGATATTCTGGGAGTGCTCATTTGTTGAGAACCGTATATGCTCTACGATTCATCCTTGGCATTGTGAGCACTTCTTCTTAGATTTTAGTTCTACACTCTAGTATTCAGCTTCGGCTTGTCCAGACACTACGATCCCAAGATCAGATCTTGACACTACGATTTCTGCCTTGTGCTTGTTGTCTTCATCTGATCTTGCTTGACTACGATCTCTGCATGTAATCAATAGACTCTATAAACTCAGAGTGTGATTTACGATCCTTGACTTGGTTTTGGCATCAGTAGACTCTACGACTCTGAGTGTAGTCTATGTTTCTGTCTTGGCTTCGGCAGATGACCGGTCGGCTCGTAGGCAGGCTGTCTCTACGATTCTAAACATGACTTCCTCAGCACACTACGATCCCGAGGAAGCTCTACTCGATACACTACGATCCTTCTTCGTTTCCCCTGGCAGTCTACGAACTCCGAGATCTACTATCTTGCATACTCCTATTCTGCCTCGATAGCTCTCAAGTTAACCTTGACTCACCCGATAGACTACGACTTCTGGTGCAGTGCTCGACGATCAGACTAGCCTATCTATTACATCATAAGATCAACCTAACAATCTTGATCTTTCTATATTTATAGTCCTTGTACATCATTTCTTTTTAAGGACTTTACAAAGTTGTTGTGCTTATGTAGGATCAACCTAACATGTTTGATCAATTCATTCTAAGTCCTTGTACATATATTTTTATTATCTAACAAAGGACTTTACAGCTTTTCTTAATGCAAGCATACTTGCATATTCATTCGTATATATCATAATCAAAACATATATTAAATAGGAATATCATTCACATGTTTATTCCTGACATATCTTAACACTAACGCATAAGTAAATCCCTTTGCAAGGTTGTTCATCTCAGTTTGACATTAGAGTCCGCACCAAAGGAAGTTTGGTTTGGATAAATCAATAAGGGTTCTGAATTTAGAACGTTCATCAACTATGGACTAGTTGAATCAATAAGGATTCGCTAGTCTAACAAGGTTCAACAATAAATGATATTTATAATGAATAACAATCTCAATAGGTATACAATAGAACAATTATTGTATAACAGAATCATACTTTGAAAAGATAGTAAATCTTTAACATAACAAATGAACTTGATTTATAACTTGAATAATGATAACAAGTAAGGTTAGGAAACTTGCCTCGCGCGTAGATTACACGTTCCTTGAATTTAATCCTACATATCATTTCCATTCACAACTATAGTTAATTATAATATATCTAGTCATCATAAGTTCATTCTTTTTGTCTAATTTTGAATCATGACTATACTTAGTCAATTTATCACACTTATTGTCACATAATAAACATTTCACGAATAACAAGTTAATTATGTATTCAATAATTCAATCCACATGCAATTATGTTATTTACATGTTAAGCATCTATTTTAACATCTTATTATACTTCTAACATATTTTTATGTTCATTGCATTAAGTTACTAACACATTGCTAGACTTGACATTTTAAAAAATTTCATTTCTGAAAATTCTGGAGAGTGGTACTGTAACGCCATCGTATATACTTGGCCTTATTTGTAGCAACTGCAGTGGCCATGCATGTCATTTCGAGACTTCATGCGGCATGATGCGAGACTTCGCTTTTGAGTTGGCGCCAGCGGCTGAAACTCCATATTTTGATTCTCAGTTCGCGAAGAACACAGAGTTCACCGAAAATATCCACTATATGATCATTAACTTCACTAATTAAACATACCCACATGCTAGAATTCATACATAATCATTACCCAATATTTATTTAATGATTCTAACCCATTCAAACACATAATTACAGAATTAAAATATGTAAATTCCACTGTTCTTGATGTTCTTGAAGGTTTTTAACATAAATCATAAAAATTAACACTACAGATTCGTTATAACACCGAATCCGTTCATTTAAAGTTTGGTCTCTTCGTATTAACATGCACAATAATATACGAGTATAAATTTTACAAAACCATTTATGTTTGACATATTAAAATTACGTATAAGGACCATATGGCCATAACTCATACTCAACAATCATATACTATTTATTTTCATGAAACTGATGATATGGCAACCTATATAATATATAATTGAATATGATTTGATACATATTAATACATTCACAACCCATAAACATTACTCCTTTCCCAAATAGAGAGGTTTAAACAATAACTTTGAAAGCCATTTTCATGAAATCTTAATGACGTAAAAGAGAAATTGGGTTTGGAGAAATTTACCCAGAGTATAGTTTCAGAAGAGGTGATCAATGATGATCCTTTCACAAATAATTGTTAATTACACACTCACAATTTTCTCTCAAACTTCTCAAATTTCTCTCTGTGAACTCTAAATTTTGCTCTGCTTATTTTCTAGACTTAGCAATCAAATGAAAACAAAAGAAGACGACGTATTCAAATAAACTGACACGTTGTGGAGGTCAGTTACCCATCATGGGTTAACTGCCCTCAACCTCCACTAGTGCCATGTTTGGCTAGCCTTAAAAAGGCTTATACTCAATTAATTTAATAAACTATTTTATCATATAGTTTAAATAATGTCACACCCTTTATAAAATAACTCAATTAATTTATTTAATTTAAATTAAATATAATATAATAATTTCTCATTAATTCACATAGTCATATAATTAATTTTCTCATTAATTATAAAATAATATTAGGCTTATTAAATATTTCTTTTAATTTAATAAATTCACATAATTACATACTTTGAATAATAAAATTCTCTACATTAATTTAATAAATATAACACATATCATTAAATTAATCTATCACAATTGCATCAATTAATTATTTAATCTAATAATTAAATCATCAAAAATATTTATTTAATTCAATAAATATAAAAATTAAATTACCAAAAATCTCGTTCGTCACATATACTATTAGGGAAGGTGGTGCAAGATTGATAATATTTGCATGACTAAATTAAAAATGGAGGTATAGTTGAAGGTACTATACTGTAATTAGTTTTTTCACATGATTATACTATTGAGTCACATGAATGAACTATTAATTCACATGATTTACTATTAGGGGAGGTGCTGGTGCTGACGTCTTACCATCATTGTTGAATCTCCTCTTCTTGAAATGTTCATTCTTATTGTTTTGGCCCTGATTACCACCGAAGTGGTTACCATTTCTGGCATGTTGATTCCCTCCACGCTTGTTGTCACCGCTTCGATGACTGCTCTCACTGGTATTATCATTTTTCCGACTGTTCTCTTTTGGTTGCGTTGACTCGTTATCGCGCTCCACTAACTGAGCCCTATTTACAACATCTGAATACAAACATAGTTTATGAGGAATAAGATATTGACGTATCTCCGGCTTCAAACCTCTTAAAAACATCCGCGTCATTCTCTCTTCATTATCAACCAAGTGGGACGCAAACCGGGACAACTCGGCAAACTTAACTTCGTACTGCGACACGGTCATATTATTCTGCTCCAACTTGATGAATTCTACCTCCTTCATGTGATGAATACTTTCGGGAAAGTACTTGTCATTAAACAGTTCTTGGAACTTCTCCCAAGACATCTTCAGTGCGGCAGGTTGAGTACGCTTTACCGAATCCCACCAGTAATCTACCTCTCCTCGCAACATAAAGGTGGCAAAGGGAACCTTTTGCTCCTTGGCACATCCCAAGATATCAAATATCTTGGTGATCTGCTTTATCCACGTTTCCGCCTTAAGTGGTTTTGGTTCTCCAATAAACTCCGGTGGTCCCAGCTCCTTGAACTGTTTAGCGGTGACCGTCCGAGAGTTTCCAGTGTTTCCACCTGCATTTTGGACAGGAGTCTCTTTTGCCTGATGTTCTACGAATTGCAGAAAGCTCCTAAACATTTCGTCTTTCGCCATTTGGTCAGTGTTGTTGTTCACCTGAGGATTATTGCCTTCTTGATGCACATTATCGTGGGTCTTGATTTGTGGTGACTCAACGGTCTCCTGTGTTCCATTGATATTCTCAACATTCTCGGATATCATTTTCAGATACTGCCACAAAACAAGGGTTAATTGACATGTAACATATTATCACTATACTCTGACCGACCAATTAAATACCAAATATACTTAGGTAGGTCATACTAGCGAAGGAATTCCCCATCTCTCCCCTCCTAGTTCTAGTCTCACATCTTAGACAGGGATCATATTGTTAGGTTTGTAATATTCATAACGCAATCAAATTGCAAAATAATGCGGAAGCGTGTAAAAATCAGAGTTTAAAAATTTACAAACCATATACCCGGATCACCCTTTATGCACAATTATTAATTAAACGAATAGATAAAGAATAAAATCATACCCTTGAAGATCGAGCTTCCTCAGGTACAAGTTCACCTCCAAATCCTTTTCGCTCAACTTGAATCCACCGGTTTTGTTCCTTCCTTTGATCAACGTTAGCCACCCATATGTTTGGCCTCTAGAGGTGATCCACCAAGGAAAAATAAAGAATTCAAGAAGATGGGGTATTGGCTCAAACCCTAGTTTTTCCTATCTCTATAGAAAAAAGGCGTACTCTCCCAACAATTGGAATTATGTCGTATGTTGAAAAAGTCAACAACAACCCATATCACCCATAATAAGACTCTTCTTATTTATAGATGTGGGCAACCCACCTTAACAATTAAGGAATTGGGATTTATTTAATTAATTAAATTCTTTTAATTAATTAAGCTCCCTAATCTTATTAGGGATAATTAATTAAACTCCTTTAACTAATTTTCCCTCCTAATCCTATTAGGAATAAATGAGAGTACTTATATTAAATTAATTCCTAAACTCTTTTAGAAATTAAAATAATAATAATTATAATAATATTAATAAGACTCTCTTATTAATTTATATTTAATATTTCTAAAATATTAAATAATAATATTAAGCTATTTAATTTATTCTATCACTATAGATTAAATTAAATATACATAACATATTATTACGATTATGCCATTTAACTTTAAATAATTATTCTTCCTTTTATGGTGTGACCCTTTAGGTTCTCCATATTAAACCAGGTTGTGAATAAATCAATTAGAACAATTCTAATCTTATTTAAATAAATAAATTAAACAATTAATTAATTTAAATAAATAATATTTATTCTACAATAGGGATAAGCCTCCTAGCGATCAACGACTTTCCAGATAATATAGATTTCAACATTAATCATTAAAGAACCTTTGAGTAAATAGTTACCGTATAATTCAATCCTTCCACCATACAATGTCCCAATTAAATATAAGACATGGAATTATTGTCAAGTCTTATTTTATTTAATTATATGTATTTCGACTCTTAAATGCACAACTCCAAATAATGCAAATTAGAAACTCCTTTCTAATTTCATTCACCGCCAAGGACTCTTTGGGTTGTCATTTATCGAATCACATAGGACATTTCTCTTCTTTTATTAGAAGTGGTAGATTCTTTATTGATCATACATTATCTCCATGTACAACTTATTATACCCAAGCATACCCTTTGATATACCCTAAGGGTCTTAAGGAATAAGTCAAAGTATAACTCATCATACACAAGATACTATGATGATCTCAAGTCCAAGGATCACTTGTACTACTATACTATCACTACAGAATTCCTATTGACGAGCAAATAAAACTCCATTAGGTATTCCTTAGCGAGCCACGTTTAGTGAACTTATTCTCTAATAAGCACCTACATACTTGCTTTAGTGTCTCCACACAAATGATCATGAGATCAATCATCCTCATCCAATGAGCAAGCAACGTATGCACCAATCTATCCGGATTCACTAATCCCCAATTTAGTAATCCAATAATTGGGAACTATTTTAGTTTTAAGCTTTCTAAGAATTTAGATCTCATTAGAATGATCATCATCATTATTCTAAAAGCATTGCTTAAAACTATGGGTTTATCACATATTATAAAACAGCATCATGTAGATAATTAAAAGCCTTTAATAAATTAATACTTTTTATTAATAAATGAATAAGATTGTTACAAAGTATATGTTTTATCATCAAACATGATTGGCTTGTGTGCATACTACTTTCAATCTCCCACTTGCACTAAAGCCAATCGCCATTGTATCTTATACTCTTCTTCTCTAAGTGACGATTATCTTGCTGTTGGATAAGCTTTAGTTAATGGATATGTAATGTTGTTCTTGAGAGTCCACCATCTCTATAGTGATTTCCCATCTTTCAATGATTCTTATAATCAAATGAAAGTGCCACAACACATGTTTAGATCCAAGATGAGACTTAGGAACTATTCCTAGTTCTGTAATGAACTTTTAATCCAAACAATCAACTTGCAGCTTCATTTATAGCTATTTACTTTGTCTTTATCACTAAACCAACAACTCTTTGCTGTTTGGAACCTTTCCAATTCACTGCACCACCGTTCAAGGTAACACTTTACCTTAAAGTGGATTTTTCTGTCGTCTTGGTCTGTCTGAAAAACTTGAATCTGTTAAGCCCTCTAGTTTTAATTTAGACCCACCATGAATATTCACATCCTTAGTGCCGGTTAAGAACTTTAAGATGTTTTTCACTGTCTTACAGTGATCTTCTCCAGAATATGACCGATCAACATCGGTCTCTCGTATATATCATTGCATACATGATTTGTCACTCATGCGACCTCTCTTTTCGAGAGTCTGTGGGGACTATTAAGAGATACACTCCATAGCTCATCGACATGAGACATCTCTTGAGTTTGCCATGCTAAACTACTTTAGCATCAAATGAATATACATTCCTTGGGTTAAGTCGAGCATCCTCTTGTATCTATCTATATAGATTTTATCCCCAATTAAGATACTCTTCCCAAACCATTCATGGAGGAATGTTTAGATAACTTTATCTTTCTTGATTGTAGCATTGGTATGTCATTCCTTATCCGTAGTATATCAACATATAATACTAGAAATTTTACGACGCTCCCATGACCCTTTTGTACACACTAGAACTCTTACCTCATCAGATATAATCGGATCATCATCTTCAATGATGTGTACCTCATCATCATCATCCATGATGAATCCATACCTCCTAGGTATCTTGGTACTATTCCGAATTATGATTCGGTTGTGGTATAATAGGTTCATCTCTGAGTTCCTCTTATTTGATTTATAGTGTTTTGTGGTTCTTGAACTCTTCAAGATCTATTATCCTCCCACTAGCCCCTTCAATGATAAACACCTTTATCTTAGAAGGCAGCGTGTTTTGCAACAAACACCTTTTGCTAAGCAGGATTATAGAACATATACCCTAAACTTACTTTAGGATGTCCCACAAATCGACACTTGTCAAATCTTGTCCCAAGCTTATCTTTTTGAAACCTTTTCACATAAGTTGGACAACCCCTTATCTTAACATACTTAAGATTAGGAATCCTCCCTGTCCATAACTTTTATGGAGTCTTGGGGCCGGATTTTGAGGTTACCATTTTGTAGATATGCAGCCATTTCCAAGATATGACCCTAGAGGGATACTGAAATGTCGGTAAAATCATTATGGACCGCACCATGTCCAACAAGGTACGATTTTTCCATTCAGATACACCAATCAATTATTGTGTATCAAGAGGTGTCTATTATGAGAAAACCATTTGAGATGATCTAGAAACTTATTGCAAAAGTATTTATTCCTTGATCTAATCAAAGAATCTTAATACTTTGCCAATTTGTTTTTCTTACAATTCTTTGAACCTTTCAAATAATTCACACTTGTATTCAAACAAATACACACATTCAACTCTTTAAATGATCATCTCCTTTTCTTATACTAATTTGTTCAATATGCAAAATTATTTTCATGTAAGTCAAGTATACAAAATTTATTAAGTAATATTCAGATTCTATACAAAACATTATTATTATAAATAGAACAACAATTGTTCTTAATTATAATACCAAAAATTTTATTGTCCAACAATAAAGCTGAAATAATGTTTCTAACAAGAATTGGAATACAATAACAACTTATTGACTTAATAGATTTGCTCAGTAAGCATTGCTAAACTATAAGTTTCTATAGCTAATGCAAAGAACCTTTTGCTTCATTTTCCGCACATAGGATTACTTATATTTGTTTAGCTTTCTACTCTGCTTGGTCCTTCATAAATCTATATTTATGATAACCAAAGTCGGTATCCAATACCCAAGTAGAACCTTGACTTAAAGAAAAATTTATTTCAATCATGAACAAATTTGTATTGTAACCAAAATTTCACTAAGCTTCTTTGGTTAGCCTCTGCAAGATGCTTCTCGCAGTTTCTTTCCAGTGTCCAGGCTTATAGCAGTGGAAGCAAACTCCTTTGCTATCCAAATCAGTTTTGTTCTTATTATCCTTTGTTTATGCCTTTCTATTTACCTTCTTTGAATCGTTCTTCTTTTCAGAAGATCCTTTGGCCCTTACCAGTAAGACTTGATCTTTCTTGGTTGGAAAGTGACTCTCAACATTTTTCAATATGTTAAGCAAATCAGCGAGGCTGATATCTAGCTTGTTTATATGAAAAATTCACAACAATTGTGAAAGGAGTCCGGGAGTGAGTGCAAGATCAAATCTTGGCTCAACTCTCCATCCATGACAAAACTAGTTGTCCTAATTGATCAATCAAATTGATTATGTTAAGAACCTTTTTGTCTGTACTATAATGTCATTGGCCATTCTAGATCGGAAGAGCTCCTTAGATATCTGATATCTATCAATCCTACTTTCCTCACCATCAACTACTTGATGTGCAGTGAATATAGTAGAGCATCCATAGTTTCATGCCGACGGCGAAGCTCGTTACTCATGGATGGATGCGAGCATGATGCATCGAGCCAATGTGCATCATCTTGCCACTTTCTAAAAGTAGCAATGTCTTCCTCAGAGGCATGTCTCGCAACCATTGCGAGGATAGGCGATTAAGGACATAAGATAGCTTTTCACCTATGAGAACTATTCTCAAATTCCTTAACCAATCCGCTTAATTCAATCTCAAGTTAATTTAGCATCTAATATGCTTCGCAGTTGATAGTAATTAAGACATTGTAAAATTCGTAAATGAATTTGTAATTAACAACATTTTAACATACATTCTTTTATTAATTACCAAAATAATTTAGGTCTTGTTTTAAATTGGTATCTCCTTCAAACTCAAACTATTACCCTCACTTATATAGTTTAAGCAAAATCTAATTAAAGATTTGCTAGTGAGAATAAGGATCCCATTTCAAATGAATATAGCCTTGTGGTGACACAACAAACTATATATAAATAAATAGGTAGACAACTTTTGTCAATTACATCAACTATGCAACTCCTTTTCTTTTGCCTCATAGATTATTTTGATCAAGTGGTGGCACATCTGTGACGCCCCCAAAATAGGTATACATCACCTATTACTCGAGTTGTCAATACATGGTACGTAAATAACTACAACTTTATTACGTTTAAACGGTACATTAAACAACTCACAACTTCTTTATTATTACAACAAGAAAAGCTGTGAGTTTGAATACAAATATTATCTTCTAGACAATATCTATACTCAAATAAATCCTCATCACATTTATTGATACATTATTTTACAAAAATGGTGAGGACTACTAAACAATCCTTTCTAAAACCTTCATTCCATACCCCGACTCGTACTCGCTTATATTCTCGCCTCCTGAGAAAAATGGAACAAAAAGGAAAAGGGTGAGCTCAACTAGCTCAAGAAGAATATTATGACTAAGATAAATACAATAAATTATCGTTAGTCTTCAACAGGGAAAAATATAATAGAATACAATAGACAACAAATTTTAAATCAATATTCGCAACTGAAATAATAATTCATTAGAAGAGTTAAGTAGAGAATGCAAACTACTATCTTCTATGTATGAATTTAAAAGTTCATCGCTCATCTTTTATCCCTCTAACATCAATCAATATACATACGAATCAAATATTCATCTTTGCACTACTGAGGCCAAAGATATTCATCGATTGGTCATGTTCATTTAAACACTGCTCATCTTTGCACTACGGGCCAAAGATATTCTTCGAAATCATTCATCTTTGCACTTCTGGTGCCAAAGATATTCTTAAGAAATCATTCATCTTTGCACTACTGTGCCAAAGATATTCCATAATATCATCATTTAAGATTGAGGATGATGAAAATATTTTTTTAAAGAAACGAATCCAATTGAAAAACAAAATGACAAGGATTAAGGATTCGTACTTGGTTTTATCCACGTCCAAAAATACCTCAAAAAATAATCATAGTGGTGTAAAATTCAAGAATGATCAAAACATGGATACAATCGAGTTAGTATCCATAATAGATGTTTTAGACGAAAAGAAGAAATTTTATTTTTCTAATGAATAGTACCGTATATCGTGAATAGTGTCAGATACGTGAATAAGGTCATACACGTGAATAGTAACTCTCGACACCAAAAGATAGAAATTCCACAAAAAACATCTTCACGCTTCATGAATAGTACTGTGAATAATAGTAACTCGTGAATAGTAACTCATGAATAGTAACTCGTGAATAGTAACTCATGAATAGTAACCCCGATATGAAAAAGTTCCAAATTTGATAAAAACTTCAGATCAACATTTCAGTATAATGATATTGAAGAAATAATATCATTACGAAAAAAAATAATATCCCTTACCTCGAAAGATCAGTACTTCTAGCTAGAATACTAGGGTATAAGTGTTGAAGGAACTTGCACCGAATCTAGCAATACTCAAAGTATACTCAAAATACTCACAAGAATACGCCGATAATATAGAGAGAAAACTTGATTTCGGTGTGATTTTCAATTCTAACCTAAGCACCCTATTTATAGGAAAATGCTTGAACACCAAAGCGTAAAATTTAATAAAATAATAATATAATTAAACAAATTCAAGCCCACCTTAGACCAACTGAATTCAGCACATTTATATTACATGTGGGATTGCAAAAACGTTTTTCTTAAATAAAACAATTAAAACTTCCAAAAATCAATTATTTCGGAGCTTTGGAACTTCAATAATTCATAATAAATAGCCCTTTCATCAGAAAATTCGAATCTCATGAGTTTTTATAGGAATTTCGATTCTCTACAACTTTGCAGAAGAAAGTTTTTCCAAATTCCAAATAGAAATTGACCGAAATCCACAAACGGGCGATTTTACAGGCTATAATCAAATTTCAGTCAATAAATGGGGTCCACCGACATGTTTAACATGTTTTAAACATTTATTGCAACAAAAATACTCTTCCTCCTCGTATACTCATATATCCCACATTCGTTGTAAAAATATCACCATTAATATATTATTAAAATAATATATTTAAATGAATTATTTTATCGTAAAAGATAAAATATTAATTTTTAACAATTGTCATTTTAAAAATTTTCTCCATCTATATCCACATAAAATCAATATTTTCCTCATCATATAAATCAATAATTAATTATTCACAAATAATATTACGTAATCACAATATTGACAACTGTGTAGTTCCCAGAAAGAGGGGCTTTCAATAAGAATTTCTTCTTCAATGGCGCAATTAGGTGACCAAACCTCTCCTTAGATGTAACTTTCTAGACATTGCCAATAATTTTATCTAATAATATTATTCAGATAATATGAATTATTGCTTCGATAATGAAAAATACGTGTAATGACAATTATTGAAACAACAACAATATAAAATATCAACGCAAAGAATTATTAACTCAATAAAAAATCTTTGAGCAGTAATTATCAGTAACCATTATTGAGTAGTGCCTTCACGTAAGAATCAATAATTGGTGCAATACCTGGTGCTACTTGTTGCTCAACAACCATTAGTGTGTGTTTTAACCACCGGGTATTCCAACAAGATAATCTGTAATAACTACACTGTTATTTAAAAACAACTTATATTTGTCGCTTTTCTTCATCCAATCGCTTTCAGTTATGGGGCTCACACATGGTCGCTGGCTGTTGCATTTAATATTCCTCGACAAGATTTGAATATTCCACGACCAAACGAATATTCCCCGACGATAATGAATATTTTATAACCACTTGCTTATTTTGAAATATTTGCGTATTTATCCCTTAACTATCCACATTAATCAAATCAACCCTTACTATTTCAAAATAATAAATAAAGGAAATTCCTTTTTATTTAAAAAATTTGAGGGTCTTACAACCTCCTCCTTATGAAATTTCGTCCTCGAAATTGACGTGACGTATACTGTGTGTTTCAAAAGGTGAGGATACCTCGCTTTCATTTCCGTTTCCAATTCCTGTGTCATTTCCTCTATAGCATGATTCCTCCACAAAACTTTAACTTGTGGTATGACCTTTCTTAGCGTGGGACATGCTCCTTCCTATCCAAGATCTTGACAGTACCTCCTCATACATTAAGTCTTGGCTATCTCGTGGGTTCTAACTCAATAACGTGGTTGGGTCTTTCACATATTTACGAAATATGAGATATGTGAAACACATTATGAACACGAGACATACTCGGAGGTAACGCAAGTCTATAGGCTACATTTCCTACTCGGTCAAGAATTTGAAATGGACCAATAAATCGTGGATTGAGCTTTTCTCTCTTCCCAAATCTTGTAACTCCCTTCCATGGAGCAACTCGCAACAATACATGATCCCCTACATTAAATTCCACGTCCTTTCGATGAAGATCCGCATAACTCTTTTTGTCGATCTTGTGCCGCTTTTGTATCACGTTATCGAATCATTTGGATCTTTTCGGTGAGTCATACGTATTTAACTTTCGGGTCCCAACAATGTTGCTTCACCCACCTCATCCCAACATATTGGAGAACGACATTTTCGTCCATATAATGCTTCGAATGGAGCCACACCTATACTTGCCTGATAACTGTTGTTGTAGGAGAATTCCACCAATGGTAAATACTTATCCCAACTACCCTTGAAGTCTAGGACACGAGTCTTAATAGATCTTCAAGAGTTTGAATAGTCCCTCTCGATTGTCCGTCTGGTTTGGGGATGGTATGTCGAACTAAATCGCAAATCCCGTGCCCATAGCTTTTTGCAAGCTAACCCAAAATCTTGAAGTGAATCTTGGGTCACGATCCGAAACTATGGATACAGCATGCCATGCAACCTCACAATCTCATTCACGTACATACTAGCAAGACGCTCAAGGAATAAGTCTCCAGATTCGGCAAGAAATGAGCAGACTTGGTTAATCTATCAACAATAACCCAAATAGCATTGATGCCTTGAGAAACCGTAGGAAGACCCGTAACGAAATCCATAGTAATGTGTTCCCACTTCCATTCAGGAATCTCAAGTGGTTGCAACGGACCCTTAGGTACAAGATGCTCGCTTTACACGTTGGCAAGTTAAACACATCGAGATAAACTTTGCAATCTCTCTTCATATTGTTCCACCAAAATGTATGTCGAAGATCACGATACATTTTAGTACTTCCATGATGGATTGCAAATGGCGTATTGTGTGCCTCCATCATAATCTTGTACTTCAAATCAGAGTCGTTAGGAACACAAAGTCTAGAGTGGACTCAAGTATTCCTTCTTCATCAATTCTTGCTTCCTAATAGCTCCTTCTTGTACTTTCTTCTTCATACGCATGATCACTCGGCCGGGTCGGTGGCTTGAGCAACCTTAACTTTTCTATTAAAGTTGGCTCTATCGTATACTTGACATCATCGCACTTTTCCCTCAGAGATATGATCTTGATCTTCTACTCAATGCGTCACTACCACGCTCGCTTTTACAGGTGATGGTATTAAATAGTGTGGTCGTAGTCTTTCAATAGCTCGAGCCAACGTCACGCCGCATGTTGAGTTTTTTTTGAGTGAAGAAATATTTAAGGCTTTTATGGTCTGAATATATCTCCACTTTCTCCCCATATAGATAGTGCCTCCATATTTTTAGCTGAAACGACGGGCCGCTAACTCTAGATCATGAGTAGGATAATTCCTCTCATACTCTTTAAGTTGTCGCGAGGCATAGGCTATGACTTTCCCACGTTGCATGAGAACACATCCTAACCCTTTGCTAAAGCATCATTTGAGATAACAAATCCATCCAAGAACCAGATGGTATTGTTAGAACAGTCTTAAATAAGTCTCCTCTTAAGCTCGTGGAAACTCTTCTCGCATTCTTCACTCCAAACGAATTTTGTATCCTTCCGAGTTAATGAAGTTAATGGAGTAGCGATTCGAGAAAACCCTTCCACGAATCTCCGATAATAACCAACTAAGCCCAAAAAGCTACGTCAGACTTCACCTTAACTTGGTTGTTCTAACTTTGTATTGCTTCAATCTTCGCGGATCAACAGATACTCCATGTTTCGACACACGTGCCCAAGGAATGCTACTTCTCAAGCCGTAACTCGCATTTCTTCAATTTGGCATATAGTTGGTTTTCACGAAGCCTTTGGAGTACCAACTTCAAATGGTGCTCATGATCTTCACGGCTTTTGGAATATATGAGGATGTCATCAATAAAGACAACAACGAATTGATCCAAATATTCCTTGAATACTCGGTTCATCATATCCATGAAAGCATAGGAGCATTAGTTAGTCCGAAAGACATGACTAAGAATTCATAATGCCCATACCGAAGTTCAAGGCGTCTTTGAATATCCTCGATTCTAATCTTCAAATTGATGATATCCGTAATCTAAGATCGATTTTTGAAAAGAATTGTGCCCTTGCAATCGGGTCAAACAAGTCATCAATACGAGGTAGAAGATACCTATTCTTGATGGTGACATGGTTCAATTCCGATAGTCAATACAAAGTCGCATACTCCCGTCTTTCTTCTTTACAAATAAAACAGAGCACCCCAAGGAGATGTACTAGATTTAATGAAACCGGATGTCCAACAATTTCTCGTAGTTGGACCTTTAACTCCCGAAGTTCAATAGAGCCATTCGATATGGGGTTTTAGAAATGGGCTTTGTACCAAAGTTCAAGATCAATAAAGAATTCAACTTCACGTTCGGGGTAGATAAAGGAAGTTCTTGAAATACGCGGGAAAGTCAATAACAATGTGAATATTATTCAAATTTGACGTGTCTTTATTCAAATCCATAACATGGGCTAAGAAAGCTTGACATCCGCTTTTTAATAAACGAATAGCTTTATGATTAGATATGATGGTGATCGATTTTAATGGTTTAGTTGCTTTAATTGCATACAATGGGTTGGTTAGGAATATGAAAACTAACAACCTTACGAAAACAATCAATTTTGGCATGATGAGTAGTTAACCAATCAATCCCTAAAATCACATCAAAAGAAAGTATCTTTAAAGAGATAAGGTCAACAAGTAAGGTAATGGTGCCAACTTGAATCAAACAAGATTTATAAACGAGTGGATGTGATGAAAGTTTCTCCTAATCGGAGTTTCCACAGATAGGTCAAAGTCTAATTTCTCCGAGTCAAGTTTAAACGTTGAGCACATGCAGAGAGATAAATGAATGGGTAGACCCCAGATCAAGTAAGGTATAAACTTCGCAAGAATTTATAAATAGCTTACCCGTGATCACCTCGTTTGGGTTCCTCGATTATGACCGATCACAACAAACGCTTCTTCCCTAATAAATCGACTTTGACTTTTTCGGAATGGGATCTTTTGAGTCACCGTCCTCAATGAACTAGGTTTCGCGCATCGCACAATCTCGAGCGATATGTCCTTCCTTTCCACAATTATAGCATACTTTGAATGTTGTGGGCGGTTTTGACTGATATGTCCCTCTTTTCCGCATTTGTAGTATATGACCGGTGGTCGTTTCTCCTCCCTTAGAACCGATTGTTTTAAGACTGTCATCTTCACATGGTCGTTGTTAAATCTCCTCTTTTAAAATCTCCTCCCGACTCGCTTCTTCTATTTTCATGGCTATGATTACCACCGAGTGGTTACCATTTCTGTCATCTCTTTTTTCTCCGCAGTTATCATTATTCATTGATCGCTATCTCTCGACACGATCCTGGTTGTGGTCCTCACCGACCGTACTCGTTATCTCGCTTCTAATAATTGAGCCCTCATTTACAACATCCGAATAAAGAGAAAATTTATGAGAAATGAGATATCGACGTATGCCGGGTTTCAAACCTCTAAGAAACATCCGCGCCATAACGTTCCTCATTCTCCACCAAATGAGGTGCAAACCGGATAACTCGCAAACTTTGCCTCGTCATTGAGACACCGCCATGTTGTTTTGTTCCAATCGATGAACTCCACTTCCTTCATATGACTAACACTTTCGTGAAAGTATTTGTCATTAAATAGCTTCTCAAACATCTCCCAAGACATGTTGAGTGCGGCGGTGGATGGGTACTCTTCACGACTCCCACCAATAGTCCGCCTCGCCGCCACGGAACATAAAGGTGGCGAATGGAACCTTCTGTTTCTCCCGCATCCCAAGACATCGAATATCTTGGTAATTTGTTTGACCCATGTTTCCGCCATGATCGGATCTGGTTTTCCCCTAAATTTCGTGGTCCCAACTCTTTGAATCGCTTCATTTGTGACAACCCGTGAATTTTTATCATTTCCTCCTCAGATTTTGAACACGAGTTTCCTCGTCTCGATTTTTGCATGAACCGCAAAAACTTCTAAACATCCCTCGTTCATCATCTCGCTTCAATGGTGTTGTTCACAGGAGGAACATTGCAAACTGTTGCACATTCTCTCTCGTTGGTGAGTATGGCATCTCCACGGCCTCATTTCCATTGTTAATATTCTCATCGACATTCTCAAAATCACCGCCATAAAACAAGGGTTAATTAAGGAAATCAATATATCACATAATATCCCCTATATCTCGACCAACTAACAAATAAGCTTAGGTAGGACACACTAGTGAAGGATTTACTCGCTCTCCCTCCTAGTTCTATTCCCCGATCTCCGCCAGAGATCATATCCCTAAGCTCGATACTAACTATGACGCCCCCAAAATAGGTATACATCACCTATTCTCGAGTTGTCAATATACGGTATGTAAATAACTACAACTTTATTATTACAACAAAGAAATGCTGTGAGTTTGAATACAAATATTATCTTCAAGACAATATCTATACTCAAATAAATCCTCATCACATTTATTGATACATTATTTTACAAAATGGTGAGGACTACTAAACAATCCTTTCTAAAACCTTCATTCCATACCCCGACTGCATTTCGCTTATATTCTCGCCTCCCGAGAAAAATGGAACAAAAAGGAAAAGGGTGAGCTCAACTAGCTCAAGAAGAATATTATGACTAAGATAATATACAACAAATTATCGTTAGTCTTCAACAGGAAAAATATAATAGAATACAATAGACAACAAATTTTAAATCAATATTCGCAATGAAATAATAATTCATTAGAAGAGTTAAGTAGAGAATGCAAACTACTATCTTCATGTATGAATTTAAAAGTTCATCGCCTCATCTTTTATCCCTCTAACATCAATCAATATACATCCGAATCAAATATTCATCTTTGCACTCTGAGCCAAAGATATTCATCATTGGTCATGTTCATTTAAACACTGCTCATCTTCAGACTACGGGCCAAAGATATTCTTCAGAAATCATTCATCTTTGCACTCACAGCCAAAGATATTCTTAAGAAATCATTCATCTTTTGCACTACTGTGCCAAAGATATTCCATAATATCATCATTTAAGACCGAGGATGATGAAAATATTTTTTAAAGAAACGAATCCAATTGAAACAAAATGACAAGGATTAAGGATTCGTACTTGGTTTTATCCACGTCCAAAAATACCTCAAAAATAATCATAGTGGTGTAAAATTCAAGAATGATCAAAACATGGATACAATCGAGTTAGTATCCATAATAGATGTTTTAGACGAAAAGAAGAAATTTTATTTTTCTATTGAATAGATCAGATATCGTGAATAGTGTCAGATACGTGAATAGGCCATATACGTGAATAGTAACTCGACACCAAAAGATAGAAATTCCACAAAAACATCTTCACGCTTCACTTAATAGTACTCGTGAATAAGAATTTCGTGAATAGTAACTCATGAATAGTAACTCGTGAATAGTAACTCATGAATAGTAACCCCGACATGAAAAAGTTCCAAATTTGATAAAAACTTCAGATCAACATTTCAGTATAATGATATTGAAGAAATAATATCATTACGAAAAAAAAATAATATCCCTTACCTCGAAAGATCAAGATTTAGCTAGAATACCGTATAGTGTGAAGGAACTTGCAAATCTAGCAATACTCAAAGTATACTCAAAATACTCACAAGAATACACTCGATAATATAGAGAGAAAACTTGACGGTGTGATTTTCAATTCTAACCTAAGCACCTATTTATAGGAAAATGCTTAGAACACCAAAGCAGTAAAATTTAATAAAATAATAATATAATTAAACAAATTTAAGCCCACCTTAGACCAACTGAATTCAGCACATTTATATCACATGTGGGATTGCAAAAACGTTTTTCTTAAATAAAACAATTAAAACTTCCAAAATCAATTATTTTGACTTTGGAACTTCAATAATTCATAATAAATAGCCCTTTCATCAGTAAAAATTCGAATCTCATGAGTTTTTATAGGAATTTCGATTCTCTACAACTTTGCAGAAGAAAGTTTTCCAAATTCCAAATAGAAATTGACCGAAATCCACAAACGGGCGATTTTACAAAGTTATAATCAAATTTCAAACCAATAAATGTGGGTCCAACCGACATGTTTAACATGTTTTAAACATTTATTGCAACAAAATACTCTTCCTCCTCAGATACTCATATATCCCACATTCGTTGTAAAAATATCACCGTTAATATATTATTAAAATAATATATTTAAATGAATTATTTTATCGTAAAAGATAAAATATTAATTTTCAACAATTGTCATTTTAAAAATTTTCTCCATCTATATCCACATAAAATTAATATTTTCCTCATCATATAAATCAATAATTAATTATTCACAAATAATATTACGTAATCACAATATTGACAACGTGTAGTTCCTCAGAAAGAGGGGCTTTCCAATAAGAATTTCTTCTTCTCGCGCGCCGCAATTAGGTGACCAAACCTCTCCTTAGATGTAACTTTCTAGACATTGCCAATAATTTTATCTAATAATATTATTCGGGATAATATGAATTATTGCTTCGATAATGAAAATATCGTAATGACAATTATTGAAACAATGCAAGAATATAAAATATCAACGCAAAGAATTATTAACTCAATAAAATAATCGAATAAGAATTATCTTGTAACCATTATTGAGTAGTGCCTTCACGTAAGAATCAATAATTGGTGCAATACTGTGCTCTTGTTCAACAACGCAGATTAGTGTGTTTTAACCACCGGGTATTCCAACAAAGATAATCTGTGAATAACTACGCCAAGTTATTTAAAAAACAACTTATATTTGTCGTTTTTCTTCATCCAATCGCTTTCAAGTTATGGGGCCCACATATGGTCATAGGCTTGGGTCGCATTTAATATTCCCTACAAAGATTTAATATTCCACGCACCAAAACGAATATTCCCCGAACGATAATGAATATTTTATAACCACTTGCTTATTTTGAAATATTTCATGATTTATCTCTTAACTATCCACATTAATCAAATCAACCCTTACTATTTCAAAATAATAAATAAAGGAAATTCCTTTTTTATTTAAAAATTTCGGGTCTTACAACATCCGAATCAAAATTATCCAAGTTAAGTCCGACCTAGCACTCCATATATTCAAAAAGAAAATATCATCCTTGTGGTGACACAAACAAAACAATATTGTTCAATTTTCTTTATAAGCATCAAATGTGATAAATTAACATCTTAAATAGTTAATACTTGCCTTGTGGTGACACAACAAACTCATATTAAATATTTAATACTCTATTAATTTTATCATGCTAGAAAGGCTTGACGCTCGATATTCCAAATATCTTTGAACGCTTAGGACTTAATATAAAATTGAGGGGTTTGTTATTAATTTGTCTCATCTTGTTTAGCGCATGCACATATATATATAAAAAACGTCATTATATTAATGAACATGCTAAGCATGTTTGCATAATATATATATATATATAGTATCGCATGCACATATAGAATACTATATTCTACCCGGATTGATTATGGACTTTTATTCTAGTTTCGTTCTACTAGAGCCACCAAGTGAACCAAAAAAGTCAAACCTAGGGTGCAAGAATTAATATTTAAATATAACTATTACATTTAAACCTGGGCTCCATTACAAACGGGTCTTCAAGCGCTCCTTGCTCCTTGATCTCTAATTCTTCAAAAATTAATTCTAACTATTCCTATTACATAACTATTTTAAAATAAATAGAAACCTTGATCAGCAGTCAAGGGGAAGTACATAGGAGGGAGATAGAATTTACATTAAGGAAAAATTAGAGAAGACGAGGTACGCAGACCCCATTTAATAAAACCCATACATTCATGCATCCAACTAAAATAAAATCCAATCATATTGGTCAATAGTCCATAATCAATCCCATTTATTATCATACACATCATCATATGCATCAATAAATAACATTCATCCTATGAATAATAAACATTTAATATATATATTGATATCATTTAATGGGCAAATTTAGTTATATAAAATCTATTTTTAAATCAAAATAAACTCCTTTATTTTAATCCAAATTTAAATCAAAATAAAACTATTTTATTTTAATTTATCCAATTTTGAATAAAATAAACTATTTTATTTTAATCAAAATTTTAATCAAAATAAACTCCTTTATTTTAATTAATTATGGAATCCAATTCCATGTAAAAAAAATCTTTTATTAAAGGAAACACGGATATTCTTTCCTATTCACAAATAAACTCCTTTATTTTGAATAATATGAAATCTTATTTCATATTTAAATAAACTCCTTTATTTAAGGAAACATGGATTCTCTTTTCTATTCACAAATAAACTCTTTTATTTTGAATAATATGAAATCTTATTTCATATCTAAACAAACTCCTTTATTTAAGGAAAAATATGAAATCCAATTTCAACTCCAATTAGTTATCATGGAATCCAATTCCAACTCTAATTAGTTAAGATGAAATTTAATTTTAAAATTAAAATAAACTCTTTTATTTTAATATTTAAAATAAACTTTTATTTTAAAATTAAAATAAATATTATTTTAATTATAAAATTATTAAGAATAATATAATATATATATATATATATATAATATATATAATATATTATAAAATAATATAAATAATATAATATATATATATATATATAAAACAGCATATTTTAATAATAATATATATATATATTATACCCGTGCATTCCTTTTAAACAAAAAAAATCTCCTGTAACATTTTCAAAAAAAAAACAAAAACAAAAACCGTGGCCTTAAAAAAAAATTTGTTGCCAAATGCGTAATTTAGAATCGATTTCTGGTTTGAACTTTGGACCTTTTTTTTTTTTTTTTTTTATGGGCCACGTTTTTTTTTTTATTATTTAAGAAGCTTGCAAAATCCTTGAATGCCCAAATATTTTATTTCCGCAAGCAGATAACATTTTTTTTTTTATTATTATTAAATTTTATACAATAAAATTATGCCCAATTAAATTGTTCTAAACACATATCAATATAATATTAAATTAAAACAATTAATAATTCGCATAAAGGTTTGGCTCTGATGCCACTGTTAGGTTTTGTAATATTCTGTAACGCAATCAAATTGCAAAATAATGCTAAGCGTGTAAAAATCGAGTTTAAAATTTACAAACCATATACCCGGATCACCCTTTATGCACAATTATTAATTAAACGAAAAGATAAAGAATAAAATCATACCCTTGAAGATCGAGCCTCGTGTACAAGTTCACCTCCAAATCCTTTTCGCTCAACTGAATCCACGGGGGTTTTGTTCCTTCCTTTCGATCAACGTTAGCCACCCATATGTTTGGCCTCTAGAGGTGATCCACCAAGGAAAAATAAAGAATTCAAGAAGATGGGGTATTGGCTCAAACCCTAGTTTTTCCTATCTCTATAGAAAAAGGGCGTACTCTCCCAACAATTGGAATTATGTCGTATGTTGAAAAAGTCAACAACAACTCATATCACCCATAATAAGACTCCTCTTATTTATAGATGTGGGCAACCCACCTTAACAATTAAGGAATTGAGATTTATTTAATTAATTAAATTCTTTTAATTAATTAAGCTCCCTAATCTTATTAGGGATAATTAATTAAACTCCTTTAACTAATTTTCCTCCTAATCCTATTAGGAATAAATGAGAGTACTTATATTAAATTAATTCCTAAACTCTTTTAGAAATTAAAATAATAATAATTATAATAATATTAATAAGACTCCTCTTATTAATTTATATTTAATATTTCTAAAATATTAAATAATAATATTAAGCTATTTAATTTATTCTATCACCATAGATTAAATTAAATATACATAACATATATTATTACGATTATGCCATTAACTTCTTAAATAATTATTCTTCCTTTTATGGTGTGACCCTTTAGGTTCTCCATATTAAACCGGTTGTGAATAAATCAATTAGAATAATTCTAATCTTATTTAAATAAATAAATTAAACAATTAATTAATTTAAATAAATAATATTTATTAAGCCTCCCTAATGATCAACGACTTCCCAGATAATATAGATTTCAACATTAATCATTAAAGAACCTTTGAGTAAATAGTTACCGATAATTCAATCCTTCCACCATACAATGTCCCAATTAAATATAAGACATGGAATTACTATCAAGTCTTATTTTATTTAATTATATGTATTTTGACTCTTAAATGCACAACTCAAATAATGCAAATTAGAAACTCCTTTCTAATTTCATTCTCATTGCCAAGGACTCTTGGGTTGTCATTTATCGAATCACATAGGACATTTCTCTTCTTTTATTAGAAGTGGTAGATTCTTTATTGATCATACATTATCTCCATGTACAACTTATTATACCCAAGCATACCCTGATATATACCCTAAGGGTCTTAAGGAATAAGTCAAAGTATAACTCATCATACACAAGATACTATGATGATCTCAAGTCCAAGGATCACTCAGACTACTATCACTACAGAATTCCTATTGACAGTAAATAAAACTCCATTAGGTATTCCTTAGCGAGCCAACGCTCAATTGAACTTATTCTCTAATAAGCACCTACATACTGCTTTAGTGTCTCCACACAAATGATCATGAGATCAATCATCCTCATCCAATGAAGCAAGCAACGATGCACCAATCTATCCGGATTCACTAATCCCCAATTTAGTAATCCAATAATTGGGAACTATTTTAGTTTTAAGCTTTCTAAGAATTTAGATCTCATTAGAATGATCATCATCATTATTCTAAAAGCATTGCTTAAAACTATGGGTTTATCACATATTATAAAACAAAGATCATGTAGATAATTAAAAGCCTTTAATAAATTAATACTTTTATTAATAAATGAATAAGATTGTTACAAAGTATATGCTTTATCATCAAACATGATCGCTTGTGTGCATACTACTTTCACATATCCTCAAGCTTTGATATTAATCTGTGACGCCCCCAAAATAGGTATACATCACCACCTATTCCGAAAGTCGCCAAATACATGGTACAAAATACAAATACAACCTTAAATATACAACATGAAATGTGAGTTTTAATACAAATATTGTCTTCTATAATGATTCAAACTCAAAATAAGTCCTCAATACATTTATTATCACACTATTTCATAGAATAGTGAGGACTACTAATGCTATCATCTCTGCATCGGTCACTCCGTTCCCCGACTAGTCCTTGCTACGTTCTCATTTCCTGAAGAGAACAATGAAAGCAAAAGGGTGAGCTCAACTAGCCTAGTAAGAAATATTACGACTAATATAATGCAGAATAAATTATCATTAGCATTCAACAGTGTTAAACTGATAAAATATAACAAATATCAAGTTTAACTGTAGCGGAACAAGCAATCCATTAGAAGAGTCAAGTAGAGAATAAAATCTATTATCTTCTATGATTTAAAAGGTTTTTCATGACTTTTATCGTTGAGACTCAGCTTAATAAATAATCCACATCATCCCTACACTACGGCCAAGGATATTCATTAGTATCACAACCACAAATTTTCCAAGCACTACGGCCAAGGATATGCGTGTATTCATCAATAGTCATGATCATGCCAACAACTGTCCATTAATGCACTACGGGCCAATGAGGACTTTTACCACATCATTTGTAACATTACGGTCATGATTATACCGAATAATCCCTGGTCATAATCATACCAAGTCCATCTATGCACTAGAGGCCACATATGACTTTCAACATAATATAAACATGAGGATGATGACAATGATATAAGAATTCAATAAAACAAG
Organism: Panax quinquefolius; assembly: GCA_020205615.1. Lineage (NCBI taxonomy): Eukaryota > Viridiplantae > Streptophyta > Magnoliopsida > Apiales > Araliaceae > Panax > Panax quinquefolius. The sequence continues at coordinate 70,787,509 of CM035172.1, forward strand.
TTCAAGAATTAATTTATCTAAGAACTAATAACGTCCAAATTGTCAACATGATAATCTTTTGCAGTAGAATAAAATTTAAGAATGCTCGTAAGAATATTTCCATGAAAAGATATGGATGAAGCGCAAATATCAAGGATATTCCACTAATTTCATGGAGTATAGAAGTCAAAACTTTAACCAACTGAGTATAATAAAGAATGGAATAACAAAAGAAATCACTTGGCATGCGATAGACCGCGCACAGACAGGTTATTCCAATAGAATAATAAATAATGGAACCAGTCATGCGTAAACGCACAAACAGTGATATTCAAATGTAATAATAAACAACGGAATTCGGTCATGCGTAGAACGCGCTACGCATGTGATGTTCCAATAGAATAATAAATAACGGAACCAGGTTATGCGTAACGCACAGATAGGATGTTCCAACAGAATAATAAAGAATGGAGTAACAGAAGAATTTCACCAAGTATAGGGTAGCCCGTATATACAGGTTATTCCAACATAATAACAAAGAATGGAATAACAGAAGTTCTCTTCATGAGTAAGAAAGAAAGAATACCCTTTATTTAGTACAACAAATAATATCCCTTACCTTTGAAAGAAGAGTACTGGATATAGGAGTAGTGAAGTAGCAGAATACTTTTCTTCCTTCTCTCTATAATTTCTCTCTCTAGAGTTTCAGTGAATTCGTAAGAAATAACGAAGGAATGAGCTTCTATTTATAGGAGAATGGAAGGGTACTGTTATTTAAACCAGACGCAAAGCTTATTTTTTAAAATTTATAGATGAAATAACACAACTTCACGGTTCCTAAGTATCAGTATTCATTTTCAAGGAGTTCACAATGAGAAAAATGAACACATGTCAATATAATAGCCTTGACCAATTAGAATGCATCCTAATTTGCAAGTTGTCAATAATACTGCATGAGTGGAAAAGTCTGGCCAATTAATGTCTAGGCTTGAAAAAGCATCCCACAATCTGCCAAATAAAGCTAGCCATTCTTTGAAAATAAGTAAGGCCCCCCCACCCCTAATCAACATCATCAGTATATATATATATATATATATATATATATATATATTAACAACATTCCACCAAATTCACTCCACCCGTGAATTTGGTTTTCACCTTCAAGTAACCTAATAATAAAATATATATATATATATATATATATATATATATATATATATATATATATATATAAAATACAAAAATTGAGATAACTCCTCCCGATTATTTTGAAAAATGGGTAGGTGGGGGTTCATAAAATACGACAAAATTTACAATAAATACTTTATAAAAAAAATCCCTCAATATTTTTAACAACATACATCATCATTATTATAATTCACAATATTAATCGACCAGGTTGTTCCCAGGAAAGAGGGGGCTTTCCAATAAGGATTTCTCCCTATTGGCGCACAATTAGGTGACCAAACCTCTCCTTGACAGAACTTCTAGACGTCGTTAATATTGCAAATATTAATATTAATAACTTTGTCATCTCAATTATTGATTTAATAATATATAAAATATTGACAATAATTGAATCAAATAACGTGAGATACTATGCAAAGAATTATCGTAATAATAATTAAACAAAACCGAGTGACTTCTCACGTAAGCATCAATAAATAATACCGTGTGCTACTATGCAACCACGCCAGACATCAGATTTTTTAACACCGGATGTTTCAACAGCTTAACGGTAAAACTTCGCCGTTATTTTTATAAAGTATATTTTGTCATTTTCAATCCGACAATAATTTCACATTGGAGTACACCAATGATTGTGTCGTTGCATTTAATATTCCTATTAAAATGAATATTCCCCAACCAATCGAATATTATATAACAACTTGCGTATTTTTGCAAAATTTATAAATATTACCCACAACTATAACAATATATCAAATTAATTCCATAATATTCAAAAAATGATATTTATAGAAAATTCATCTTTATTCATAAAAGTTGGGGTCTTACAACCTCCCCTTCTTATGAAATTTCAGCCCCTCTCAAAATTAGGGTACGACCGGTATGTCAAGAGGTAAGGATACCTTGATTTCATTTCGATTCTAACTCCCAAGTCATTTCCTCAACATCGTGGTTTCTCCACAAAACTTTGACTTGAGGTATAACCTCGAGCGTAGAATATGTTCCTTCTTATCCAAGATTTGAACAGAACCTCTTCATACGTCAAATCTTCCGCTATTTTGTCCGGTTATAACTCAATAATGTGGTTCGGGTCTTTCACATATTTACGTAATATGGATATGTGAAAACGTTATGAACACGAGACATACTGGCGGTAAAGCGAGTCTATAGCCACGTTCCTACTCGATCGAGGATTAAAATGGGCCGATGAATCGAGGATTGAGCTTTCCTCTCTTTCCAAATCTCGTAACTCCTTTCCATGGAGCAACACGTAACAACACATGATCTCCTATATCGAATTCCACGTCCTTTCGATGAAGATCAAGATAACTCTTTTGTCGATCTTGTGAGAGTTTTTATACGTTGTCGGATCGTTTAAATCTTTTTCGTAGTCATACGTATCAACTCCGTCCCAACAACGTTGCTTCACCCACCTCATCCCAAAGATCTTTGGAGAACGACACTTTCTTTCATACAACGCCTCAAATGGAGCCATGCCAATACTTGCTTGATAACCTGTTGTTCAGAGAAAACTCCACCAATGGTAAGAACTTATTCCAACTTCCTTAAAGTCAAGGACACGAGTCTTAATAAATCTTCAAGAGTTTGAATTGTCCTCTCGATCGCCGTCCATTCGAGGATGATATGCCGAGCTAAATCGTAAATCCGTGCCCATAGCTTTTTGTAAACAAACCCAAAATCTTGAAGTGAATCTTGGGTCTCGATCAGAAACTATGGATATTGGTATACCATGCAATCTTAAAATCTCGTTTATGTACATACGAGCAAGACGTTCAAGTGTATAAGTTTCTCGTATCGGTAAGAAGTGAGCAGACTTGGTCAATCTATCAACAATGACCCAAATCGCATCTATGCCTTGAAAAACCTTGGGAAGACCGGTAACGAAATCTATGGTAATATGCTCCCACTTCCATTTTGGAATTTCAAGTGGTTGCAATGGACCTTTTGGTACTTGATGCTCCGCTTTGACTCGTTGACAAGTTAGACACCTTGAGATAAACAGCGTTATCTCTATCTTCATATTGCTCCACCAAAATATATGACGAAGATCATGATACATTTTGGTACTCCCAGGATGGATTGCAAATGGTGTGTTGTGTGCCTCCATCATGATTTTATACTTTAAATCAAGGTCGTTAGGAACATAAAGTCTGGAGTTGACTCAAGTATTCCTTCTTCATCGATTCTTGCTTCCTAAGATAGCACCTTCTTGCACTTTCTTCCTCATACGTGATCGCCTGTGTGTCCGTAGCTTGAGCAACTTTTAACTTTATCGATTAAAGTCTGGTTCTACTCGTATATTCGCCATCATCACATGGGTCCCTGGAGTCTTTAACTTTATCTCCATCCTTTGTAAGTCACACAAAATGGGCCTTTGCATTAATAATATCGCACTCGTACTTGTATATGATCTTCTACTCAATGCGTCAGCTACCACGTTCGCTTTTCTAGGATGGTATTGGATGGTATAATCATAATCTTTCATCAGTTCAAGCCAACATCATTGTCGCATATTGAGTTCCTTTTGAGTGAAGAAATATTTGAGGCTTTTATGATCCGTAAAGGTCTCCACTTTCTCCCCGTACAAGTAATGCCTCCAAATTTTAAGTGCGAAGACAACAACTGCCAACTCTAGATCATGAGTAGGATAATTCCTCTCATATTCTTTAAGTTGTCTTGAGGCATAAAGCTATGACTTTCCTATGTTGCATGAGAACACATACCAACCCTTTTAATTCAAGCATCACCAGAGATGACAAATCCCTCGAGCCGATGGTATTGTTAGAACAGAGATTTGAAATGAGTCTCCTCTCGAAGTTCTTGAAAACTCTTCTCACATTCTTCGCTCCAACCGAACTTTGTATCTTTCCGAGTCATTTGAAGTTAATGGAGTAGCGATTCGAGAAAATCCTTCCACGAATCTCCGATAATAACCAAATTTAAACCGAGAAAGCTACGTGACTTTATTCATCGATTTAGATTGCTCCCAGCTTTGAATTGCTTCAATTTTTGCCGGATCAATAGATATTCCATGACTTGATACTGCGTGCCCAAGGAATGCTACTTCCTCAAGCCAGAACTTGCATTTCTTCAACTTGGCATAAAGCTTGTATTCACGAAGCTTTTGGAGTATCAGCCTCAAGTGTTGCTCATGATCTTCACGGCTTTTGGAATAAATAAGGATGTCATCAATAAAGACGACCACAAAGTGATCCAAATATTCCTTGAATACTCGATTCATCATATCCATGAAGGCAGCAGGAGCATTAGTCAATCCAAAGGACATGACTAGGAATTCAAAATGCCCGTACCGAGTTCTAAAAGCCGTCTTTGGAATGTCATCGGTTCTAATCTTCAATTAATGATATTCGAAATGAAGATCAATCTTTGAAAAGAATTTGGCTCCTTGCAACTGGTCAAACAGGTCATCAATACGTGGAAATGGGTACCTATTTTTGATGGTGACATGATTCAACTCCCGATAATCAATACAAAGTCGCATACTCCCATCTTTCTTCTTCACGAATAGAACAGGAGCACCCCAAGGAAAAGTACTAGGATGAATAAAGCCAATGTCTAACAATTCCTGTAGTTGGGTCTTTGACTCCTGAAGTTCAATAGGAGCCATTCGATATGGGGCTTTGGAAATGGGTTTTGTACCGGGTTCAAGGTCGATACAAAATTCAATTTCACACTCTAGGGGTAGGCCAGGAAGTTCTTTAGGGAATACGTCAGGGAATTTATTAATAATAGAAATATCATTCAAAACTGACGTATTTTTGTTTAGATCCGTGACATGACCTAAGAAAGCTTGACATCTATTTTTTAACAAACGAATAGCTTTATGGCTTGAGATGACCGTGATTGATTTTAATGGTTTGGTCTCTTGAATTCGCATAACAGGTTGATTAGGAATATGAAAGCTAACAACCTTACGAAAACAATCAAATTTAGCATGATGAGTAGTTAACCAATCAATCCCTAGAATCACATCAAATGCAAGTATTTTCAATGAAATAAGATCGACAGGTAATGTGAGGGTACCGATTTGAACCAAACAAGACTTATAAACAGTGGATGTAATGAAGGTTTCTCCCAATAGAGTTTCCACAGATAAGTTAAAGTCTAATTTCTCCGGAGTTAAATTTAATCGTTGAGCGCAAGTAGGAGAAATAAAAGAATGGGTAGAACCGACATCAAATAAGGTATAGACTTCGCTAGAGTTTATGAAAAGCTTACCCGTGATGACCTCGTTCGGGTTCTTTGCTTTCTGGGAGGTTACTACAAATGTTCTCCCTTGCACTACCGGCTTTAACTTTTCTGGGACGGCCTTTGGTGCCTCCATCCTAGCTGAACTTATCTTGGTGAATGACAAAATTGGGCTAGGTGACCTTCTCTCCCACAATTATAACATGCTTTGGATGACATCGTGCAGTTTGGACTAATGTGTCCCTCCCCTTCGCATTTGAATCATATGATAGGTTTTCGTTCTCCTTCCTTAACAACGGGTGCTGGTGCTGATGTCTTTCCATCATTGTTGAATCTCCTCTTCTTGAAATGTCCATTCTTATTATTTTGGCCCTGATTACCACCGAAGTGGTTACCATTTCTGGCATGTTGATTCCCTCTACGCTTGTTGTCACCGCTTCAATGAATGCTCTCACTGGTATTATCATTTTTCCGACTGTTCTCTTTTGGTTGCGTTGACTCGTTATCACGCTCCACTAACTGAGCCCTATTTACAACATCTGAATATAAACACAGTTAATGAGGAATAAGATATTGATGTATCTCCGGATTCAAACCTCTTAAAAACATCCGCGTCATTCTCTCTTCATTATCAACCAAGTGGGACGCAAACCGGGACAATTCGGCAAACTTAACTTCGTACTGTGACACGGTCATATTATTCTGCTCCAACTTGATGAATTCTACCTCCTTCATGTGATGAATACTTTTGGGAAAGTACTTGTCATTAAACAGTTCTTGGAACTTCTCCCAAGACATCTTCAGTGCAGCAGGTTGAGTACGCTTTACCGATTCCCACCAGTAATTTGCCTCTCCTCGCAACATAAAGGTGGCAAAGGGAACCTTTTGCTCCTTGGCACATCCCAAGATATCAAATATCTTGGTGATCTGCTTTATCCACGTTTCTGCCTTAAGTGGTTTTGGTTCTCCAATAAACTCTGGTGGTCCCAGCTCCTTGAACTATTTAGCGGTGAACGTCCGAGAGTTTCCAGTGTATCCACCTATGTTTTGGACAGGAGACTCTCTTACTGATGTTGTACGAATTGCAGAAAGCTCCTAAACATTTCGTCGTTCGCCATTTGGTCGGTGTTGTTGTTCACCTGAGGATTATTGCCTTCCTAATGCACATTATCCTGGGTGATGATTTGTGGTGACTCAACGGTCTCCTGTGCTCCATTGATATTCTCAATATTCTCGGATGTCATTTTTAGATACTGCCACAAAATAAGGGTTAATTGACATGTAACATATTATCACTATACTCTGACCGACCAATTAAATACCAAATAAACTTAGGTAGGTCATACTAGCGAAGGAATTCCCCATCTCTCCCTCCTAGTTCTAGTCTCACATCTTAGCCAGGATCATATCCTAAGCTTTGATACCAATCTGTGACGCCCCAAAATAGGTATACATCACCTATTCTCGAGTCGCCAAATACATGGTATGTAATACAAATACAACCTTAAATATATAATACGAAATGTGAGTTTTAATACAAATATTGTCTTCTAGACAATATTCAAACTCAAAATAAGTCCTCAATACATTTATTATCACACTATTTCATAGAATAGTGAGGACTACTAATGCTATCATCTGGACCGTCACTCCATTCCCCGACTAGTCCCTGCTACGTTCTCATTCCTGAAGAGAACAATGAAAGCAAAAGGGTGAGCTCAACTAGCCCAATAAGAAATATTACGACTAAGATAATGCAGAATAAATTATCATTAGCCTTCAACAGTGTTAAACTGATAAAATATAACAAACATCAAGTTTAACTGCAGCGGAATAAGCAATCCATTAGAAGAGTCAAGTAGAGAATAAAATCTACTATCTTCTATGATTTAAAAGCTTTTTCATGACTTTTATCGTTGAGACTTGGCTTAATAAATAATCCACATCATCCCTGCACTACGGCCAAGGATATTCATTAGTATCATAACCACAAATTTTCCATGCACTACGGCCAAGGATATTCATGTATCCATCCATGGTCATGATCATGCCAACAACTGTCAATCAATGCACTACGGGCCAATGAGGACTTTTACCACATCATTTGTAACATTACGGTCATGATTATACCGAATAATCCCTAGTCATAATCATACCAAGTCCATCTATGCACTACAGGCCACAGATGACTTTCAATATAATATAAACATGAGGATGATGACAATGATATAAGAATTCAATAAAATAAGTTCAAGAATTAATTTATCTAGGAACTAATAATGTCCAAATTGTCAACATGATACTGCTTTATAGAGTAAAATTCAAGAATGCTCAGAAGAATATTTCCATGAAAAGATACTGGATAAGCGCAAATATCAAGGATATTCCACTAATTTCATGGAGTATAGAAGTCAAAACTTTAACCAACCGAGTATAATATTGAATGGAATAACAAAAGAAATCATCGTGCATGCGATAACCTTACATAAAAGTGTTATTCAAACAATAATAAATAATGGAACCGTGTCATGCGTAAAAATGCATGCATGTGATATTCCAATGTAATAATAAACAACGGAATTCAAGTCATGCGAAACGCATGCAGATGTGATGTTCCAATGTAATAATAAATAACGGAACTGTGTCATGCGTAACGCATGCATGCATGGATGTTCCAACAAAATAATAAATAATAGAGTAACAGAAGAATTTCACCAAGTATAGGGTAGCCCGCGTATACAGGTTATTCCAACAGAATAATAAAGAATGGAATAACGTAAGTTCTCTTCATGATTATGAAAGAAATAATACCCCTTACGAGTACAACAAATAATATCCCTTACCATTGAAAGAAGAGTACTGGATATAGGAGTAGTGAAGTAGCAGAATACTTTTCTTCTTTCTCACTATAATTTCTCTCTCTAGAGTTTCAGTGAATTCGTAAGAAATAACGAAGGAATGAGCTTCTATTTATAGGAGAATGGAAGGGGATCTGTTAAGAAAGCGGACGCATAGCTTATTATTTTTAAAATTTACTGGATGAAACAACACAACTTCACGGTTCCTAAGTATCAGTATTCATTTTCAAGGAGTTGGCCAATGAGAAAAATGAACACATGCCAATATAATAGCCTTGACCAATTAGAATGCATCCTAATTTGCAAGTTGTCAATAATACTGCATGAGTAAAAAAGTCAGGCCAATTAATGTCTAGGCTTGAAAAAACATCCCACAATCTGCCAAATAAAGCTAGTCATTCTTTGAAAATAAGTAAGGGTCCCCCACCCCCACCCCCACCCCTAATCAACATCATCAATATATATATATATATATATATATATATATATATATATATATATATATTAACAAATTCCACCAAATTCACTGTGTAACCTAATTAAAATTTTATATATATATATATATATATATATATATATATATATATATATAATACAAAAATTGAGATAACTCCTCCCGATTATTTTGAAAAATGGGTAGGTGGGGGTTCATAAAATACGACAAAATTTACAACAAATACTTCATAAAAAAAATCCCCTCAATATTTTTAACAACATATATCATCATTATTATAATTCACAGTATTAATCGACTGTGTCGCGTTCTCAGAAAGAGGGGCTTTCCAATAAGGATTTCTCCCTATCGCACGCAATTAGGTGACCAAACCTCTCCTCGATGTAACTTCTAGCAAGAGTTAATATTGCAAATAATAATATTAATAACTTTGTCATCTCAATTATTGATTTAATAATATATAAAATATCGATAATAATTGAATCAAATAACGTGAGATACTATGCAAAGAATTATCGTAACAATAATTGAACAAAACCGAGTGACTTCTCACGTAAGCATCAATAATTAATACCGTGTGCTACTATGCAACCACGCCAGACATCGTATTTTTTAACACCCGGGTGCTTCAACAGTTAACGGTAAAACTTCCGCCGTTATTTTTATAAAGTATTTTTGTCTTTTCTCAATCCGATAATAATTCCGTTGTGGGGTCCACCAATGATTGTGTCATTTTACGAATATTCCCTGTTGAAACGAATATTCCCCGACCAATCGAATATTATATAACAACTTGCGTACTTTGCAAAATTTATAAATATTACCCACAACTATAACATTATATCAAATTAATTCCATAATATTCAAAATGATATTTATAGAAAATTCATCTTTATTCATAAAAGTTGGGGTCTTATATTATACTATAATATTTCGAGCCCCAAAACGTGCAATTATCGAAACTATATTTTCCTATAAATAGAAGCTCATTCTTCCTTCATTTCTCACCAATTCACTAAGTCTCACAAGAGCAATTATAGAGATAGAAGCTATAGAGAGAAAGAAGAAACGAAGTCCGCTACTTCACTACTCCAAAGATCCAAATCTTCTTCCGAGGTAAGTGGTATTATTTATTTCATATTCTGAAGAGATATTATTTTTCGTATTCGTATGAATATTATTTTCGTTCAATATTCGTAAGGAATATCATCTTCGTTCAATATTCGTAGGAATATTATATTCGTTCAACAGTGGTAAGGGGTATTATTTATTTCATATTTTGAAGAGATATTATTTTTCGTATTCGTATGAATATTATTTTCGTTCAATATTCGTAAGGAATATCATCTTCGTTCAATATTTGTAGGAATATTATTTTCGTTCAACAGTGGTTAGGGATATTATTTATTTCATATTCTGAAGAGATTATTTTTCGTATTCGTATGAATATTATTTTCATTCAATATTGGTAAGGAATATCATCTTCGTTCAATATTCGTAGGAATATTATTTTCGTTCAACAGTCGTAAGGGGTATTATTTCATCGTAAATGATATATTTATTTCAATATCATTATGCCGAAATATTGGTACGATTTTATTGTGGAATTTCTACTTTTTTGTGTCGAGGTTACTATTCACTCTAGTATTATTCACTCGGGTATTCGGGGCACTTTTTGTGTAGGAGTACTATTCACGAGTTACTATTCACGGGTTACTATTCACCAGGTTACTATTCACTCTAATATTATTCACTCGAGTATTTGGGACACTTTTCATGTTGGAGAACTATTCACGAGGTACTATTCCCGAAGTACTATTCATATGGTACTATTCACGGGATACTATTCACCCGAAAAATATATTTCTTTTCTGTCCAAATTATTTTTGGTACATTAATATTATTCTTGAATTTTACTCCACAAAGTAGTACCATGTTGACAATTTGGATATTTTTAAACTCTGGATAAATTTAAAGTCTTTAATATGTATCCTTGATTTCGTTTTATTAATGCTTATATCATTGTCATCATCCTCATGCTTATATTGTGATGAAAGTCATCTTTGGCTTACGTTCATAAATGGACTATTGATTATTGGTTTTACAGTTGTATATCTTTGGCTTACGTGCAAAGATGGACTGTTGATTATTAGTTTTACAGTTTTATATCTTTGGCTTACGTGCAAAGATGAACTGTTAATTGATAGCTTTGGATCGTAGTTGTGAGACCCCAGATTTTATCAATAAAGATTTAAATTTTGTCGAAATAATTTTTTAATATTATGGTGTGAATTTAAGATAATATTATAGTTGTGGGTAGTATTTATAAATTTTGCAAAGTATGCAAGTGATAATATTATATTCGATTGGCTGGGAATATTCGGTTTAGCAGGAATATTAGATAACTACTCAATCATCGGTGGACCCCATAATGTAATTATTGGCGGATTGAGAAAACGACAAAAATATTTTATATGAAATAACGGCGGAAGTTTTCTTTGTTGATCATTGTTGAACTACTCGGTAGTAAAAGTACGAAGAATACGTGTGGTTGCATAGTAGCACACCGGTATTGATTATTGATGTTTATGTAAGAAGTCACCGGTTTGATTCCATTATCACGATTAATAATATGAATTATTATAGCGATAATGACGTTTTGTTTTATTCAGTATTATTAGCGTAATAAAATGTAAACATCTTTTATATAAAATGTAAGAATACTTTATTAAAGTTATTCTATAAATAGAATATATTATATTTTATTATGCATAGTATTGCATAGTGTTTTGCATAGTGTTTTGCATAGTGTTGCATAAGGTTTGCATAGTAAAATGTTTTATATAAATAGAATATATTATATTTTATTTAAAAGATTTTGCTTTAAATATGGACCGTCAGATTAAAGTAAATCAATCTGGACCGTTCATGGATTAATTACTATGCATTCTATTTTCCTATAAATAGAAGCTCATTCCTTCATTATTTTCTTATGAATTCATTGAAACTCTAGAGAGAGAAATTATAGAGAGAAGCTATAGAGAGAAAATCTATAGAGAGAAAGAAGAAGAGTATTCTGGTACTTCACTACTTTGATATCCAGTGTCTTTTACGGTAAGGGATATTATTTGTTGTACCCGTAAGGGGTGTTATTCTTTCTTATTCATGAAGAGAACTTCTGTTATTCCATTCATTATTATTCTGTTGGAATAACCTGTAAAAGTGGCATACCCTATACATAACCTGTATACGCGGCATACCCTATACTTGGTGAAATCCTTATATTATTCCATTCTTATTTATTCTGTTGGAATAACCTGTATACGCGGAATCCCCTATACTTGGTGATCTTCTTCTGTTATTCTATTCTTTATTATTCTGTTGGAATATCCTGTCTGTGTGTGTTTTACACGACTGGTTCCATTGTTTATTATTCCGCATTTATTATTCTCGTTGGAATATCTCGTCTGTGTTTTACACCGGGACCGGTTCCATTGTTTATTATTATTCAAAGCATTTATTATTTCATTTGATCATCCCGCTTGATGTGTGAATTTCACCCGACTCGGTTCCGTTATTATTATTCTGTTGAATAACTCGTCTATGCAAGCAACCGCATGCACGGTGATTTCTTTTGTTATTCCATTCTTTATTATACCCAAATTGGTTAAAACTTTGACTTCTATACTCCATGAAATTAGTAGAATATCCTCGATATTTGCGTTTCATCCAAAGATCTTTTCATGAAAATATTCTTATGATCATTCTTGAATTTTACTCTACAAAACAAAGATCTTGTTGACAATTTGGACGTTACTTAATTCTCGGATAAAATAATTCTTGAACTTGTTTTATTGAATTATTATGTCATTGTCATCATCCTCATGATATATTATGTTATCTTTGGCTTACGTGCATAGATGAACTTAGTATGATTATGACCAGGATCATTTTAAGTATAATTATGGCTTGTTATAAATGATGTGATAAAAGTCCTCATTGGCTCTGTAATGCGTTGATGGATAGTTTTTGGTATGATTATGACTGGGGGTGATTCTAAGATAGTCATGACCATTGATAATTTGATGAAAATCCTTGACCGTGGTACATGGATGATTAGATATTGTGGTTTATTCATTAAACCGAGTCTTAGTGATAAAATTTATGAAAACCTTTTTAAAACCTAAAAGATAGTAGACTTTATTTTCTACTTGACTCTTTTAATGGATTGAATATTCATTCGCAGTTAAACCGGTTGTCCATTGTATTTTATCGTTTAACATTGTTGAAGACTATTGATAATTTATTTCGCATTATCTTAGTCATAATATTTCTTCTTGGGCTAGTTGAGCTCACCTTTCTTTTCACCGTTTTTCTTGTGAAATGAGAACATATGGGACGAGTGGGGAACGGAGTAATGGTCCAGAGGATAGCATTAGTAGTCCTCACTATTCGTGAAATAGTGTGATAATAGTTGTAATGAGGACTCCTTTTGAGCTTGTATAATATCTAGTAGACAATATTTGTATTCAAACTCACGATTTTATGTCGTATTGTATACCTACGCTTATATTAGTAAGTTGTATTTGAATTTATGTACCATGTAAGTGGCGACCCAAGATGGGTGACGTATACCTAATTTTGGGGGCGCCACAACAGTATCGTAAGCTTAGGATATGATCCCCGGCTAAGATGCTGAGATAAGAACTAGGAGGGAGAGACGGGAATTCTTCGCTAGTATGACCTACCTAAATTTATTTGGTATTTAATTGGTCATCGGGGGTATAGGGATAATATGTGATATGTTAATTAACCCTTGGTTTGTGACAGTGTTTGAGAATGACATCTAAAAATGCTGAGATAAGCAATGAAGCACATGAGAGTGTTGATTCAGCTCAAACAAAAGGTAATGACCAATAATACGATAATAATCATACTGGTGACAACGACTATCAGAACAATGATAACCATCGTGGGGGAAATTATCATGCTAAGAATGGTAACCACTTCGGTGGTAATCATGGCAAAGATAATAGAAGTGGAAATTGCAAGAAGAGAAGGTCATTTAGCTCAATTTTGATGTGCACCAAAGTCAAGTCTAGCTGGGACAGTGGCACCAAAGGTGGATATGGACAAAACAAAGTCGTTGGTTTTAGGAAGTGCATTTTTCATGACTTCTCAAAAAGCGAGTAAACCGAACGAAGTTAGCACGGGTTAGTTAATTATAAATTGCGAAGTCTATACCTTATAAGATACCGGTTCTACCCATTATTTTATCTCTCTTACTTGCGTTCAACATTTAAATTTGACTCCGAAGAAGTTAAACTTTGACTTATTGGTTGAAACTTCGTTAGTAGGAGCCTTCGTTACCGCTACTATTTTTAAATCTTGTTTGGTTCAAATAAACATTTTCACGTTAATTGTCGATCTTATCTTTTGAAAATATTTGCCTTTGATGGGATTTTAGGAATCAATTGGTTAACTACTCATCATTCTTTTCGTAAGGTTGTTAGCTTTTATATTCATAACCAACTTGTTGTGTAATTCAAGTAACCAAACTACTAAAGTCAATTATTGTCATATTAAGCCATAAGTAAAGAGCCCCGAACCTTTCGTTGTTGACTTCCTTGTATGGAATGCAAAATAGAACTTTTCAGAGGCGACATCGTGAATGAAGATGGCAAGTTTATAGGTATCATTGTGAGGTGCTATCTAGGTTAGGGATAGAAGTCATGATTGGTATCAATGTGACGTACTATCCAAGTCTTGGATGAGAGTCAGATTTTGAATGGTATTTCTATTATTAATAAATTTCTGGCGTATTCATGAAGACTTCTTAGCCTACTTAGAGCGTGAAATCGAATTTTGTATTGACCCCAGTACAAAACCCATTTCTTAAACCCTCAAATATTTCGTCAACTAAAAGGATCAGTTTACGTGGTTTATGATGAAAGTCATAATAAAAGCATTGAACTAATGAAAATCATGGGTATACGTGGTATTAGTAAGTGTTATGATGAGTTATGTTGGTTAGTATGTGAAAACATGAAAGTTTCTTAGAAATCACAAAGAGTTGAAAATCAGATTTTGGTGAAAAACGTAACATAAAATTCAATTGACCATATCTCCTATTATATTTTGAATTTTTGAGTGTGGTCAAGTCCTAGAGTTAGATCTATGAGTTACCTAACTAATCCAAGTGGAATCAATGAAAAAGGTGTTGTAGATTTTCGTGTGGACTGATTTTAGCAAAGGAGTGCAAAGCTGTAAAAACCAAAAAAGCTGCTGCCATGATTTTAGAGGGGCTGTTTTGGCCACTTAAATTATGAGAAAAATTCTGGCCTTTTAGGACATGAAAGTATATGGTATAAAGTACCTCCTGTCCAAAAATGAGCTCATTCTGATTTAAAATGAGCAAGTTATGACTATTTCAATATTTAGGTTTTTCCGACGAAAAATGTTATAACCGGAGTTCTATAACTCCGATGACCATGAAATTTAAACTGGAAGCTCACGTTAACATGTGTAAGATTTTGACAAGATTTGGGAATTTTTGGAGTTATCCTTGAGGTAGCTAATTTCTTAAGGAATTAATTAGAAATTGATTTTTGAAAATAGTAATTGAATTTTAAAATTCGAGAGAAAATATATGTTCATTATGGGACTATATTATGCTAAATCCCAGAAAAGAAATATTTTGGGACTGATTTGGTATTTTTCATGAAAATAGTTTAGTTACGAACATATGAAAGTTAAATATGTTATGTGAAGTAACAAAGTTGAAAATAGGATTTTATGGCTAGAGAATCCTATATGTAGTATATGCATATTTTTTATGAGGGAATTGATAATTGGTGATGATATCTTATGAGTATGGTATTTTGAATGATTAAATGCATTATATGATAAAGCGTAAACAATTGAGATAAATTGTTTATAAATTTAAGAAGTGATTAAAATATTGTTATAATATTAATGATATTAGATTATGAGATTATTAAGTGATTGATAACATGGGGATATTCTTGAATCTGGATAAATTATAAATGTTTAATATTTATCCTTTATCTCATTTGATTGATTCTTTATATCATTATCCTCATGCTTATATTATGTTGAAAGTCATCGTATTCTGTAGTGCATAGATGGACTTGGTATGATTATGACCGAGGATTGTTCGGTATAATCATAACCGTAATTGAAAATACTGATTATCTTTGGCGAAGTGCATGGATAATTTGTGGTCGTGATACTAATGAATACACGATTATCTTTGGTCAGTAGTGCATGGATAATTTGTGGTCGTGATACTAATGAATACACGATTATCTTTCGTAGTAGTGCATGGATAATTTGTGGTTGTGATACTAATGAATACACGATTATCTTTGGCCGTAGTGCATGGATAATTTGTGGTCGTGATACTAATGAATACACGATTATCTTTGGCCGTAGTGCATGGATAATTTGTGGTCATGATACTAATGAATACACGATTATCTTTCAAGTAGTAGTGCATGGATAATTTGTGGTCGTGATACTAATGAATACACGATTATCTTTGGGCAGTAGTGCATGGATAATTGTGGTCGTGATACTAATGAATACACGATTATCTTCGTCAGTAGTGCATGGATAATTTGTGGTCGTGATACTAATGAATACACGATTATCTTTGGCCGTAGTGCATGGATAATTCGTGGTCGTGATACTAATGAATATCCTTGGCCTGTAGTGCAGGGATGATTCGATGATATGGATTAATTATAATTTGAGTCTCAAAGAATGAAATATTAATTCATGGATGTGGTAAAAGTCATCTTTGGCAGTAGTGCATTGATAAACTTGGTATGATTATGACCACGGATTATTCGGTATAATCAAGACCAGTAATTGAAAACACGAATATCCTTAGCCAAGAGTGCATGGATAATTCATGGTTGTGATATTATTGTCGAGTCTCAATGATTATTGGTTTTACAGATTATATATCTTTGGCTTTTGTAGTGTAAAAGATGAATTGTTAATAAATATCTTTGGCCAGAGTGCAAAAGATGAATTGTTAATGAATATCTTTGGCCGGATTGCAAAGATGAACTTAATATTTTCAACGATAAAGGTATTCAAGGTATCCTCACCTCTTTATCATATCAGTATCGCATCCTAATTTCGAGGGCTTAAATTCAATAAGGAGGGGAGATTGTGAGACCCCAGATTTTATCAATAAAGATTTAAATTTTGTGAAATAATTTTTAATATTATGGTGTGAATTTAAGATAATATTATAGTTGTGGGTAGTATTTATAAATTTTGCAAAGTATGCAAGTGATTATATTATATTCGATTGGTGGGGAATATTAGGTTTAGCGGGGAATATTCGCATAACTACCACTCAATCATGGTGGACCCTAAAATGTAATTATCATTCGGATTGAGAAAAACGACAAAAATATTTTATTGAAATAACGGCGGAAGTTTTACTGTTGATCATTGTTGAACTACCTCGGTAGTAAAAGTACAAGATGTCGTGTGGTTGATAATAGTAGACACTGCGGTATTGATTATCGATGCTTATGTGAGAAGTCACTCGGTTTGATTCCATTATTGTCGATTAATAATATGAATTATTATAGCGATAATGACGTTTTGTTTTATTCAGTATTATTAACGTAATAAAGCGAAACATCTTTTTATATAAAATGTAATACTTTATTAAAGTTATTCTATAAATAAAATATATTATATTTTATTATGCATAGTGTTGTATAGTGTTTTTGCATAGTGTTTTGTATAGTGTTGCATAGTATTTGCATAGTAAAATGTTTTTATATAAATAGAATATATTATATTTTATTTAAAAGATTTTGCTTTAAATATGGACCGTCCGATTAAAGTAAATCAATCTGGACCGTTCATGGATTAATTACTATGCATTCTATTTTCCTATAAATAAGCTCATTCCTTCATTATTTTCTTATTTAATTCTTTGAAACTCTAGAGAGAGAAATTATAGAGAGAAGCTATAGAGAGAAAATCTATAGAGAGAAAGAAGAAGAGTATTCGGTACTTTACTACTTTGATATCCAAAGGTGTTTTTTACGGTAAAGGGATATTATTTGTTGTACTTCGTAAGGGGTGTTATTCTTTCTTATTCATGAAGAGAACTTCGTTATTCCATTCATTATTATTCATTTGAATAACTTTGTAAAAGTGGCATACCCTATACATAACCTCGTATACGCTGGATACCCCTATACTTGGTGAAATCCTTATTATTATTCATTGAATAACTCAGATATGCTTGGAATCCCCTATACTTGGTGATCTTCTTTCGTTATTCTATTCTTTATTATTCATTGGAATATCACGCTCGTGTGTTTTACACCGGACCGGTTCCATTGTTTATTATTATTCAACATTTATTATTCTCGTTGAATCATCCTGCTTGTGTGAATTTCACACGACCGTTCCGTTATTATTATTCATTGGAATAACTCGCCTATGAAGTACCGCACGCATGGTGATTTCTTTTGTTATTCCATTCTTTATTATACCCAGTTGGTTAAAACTTTGACTTCTATACTCCATGAAATTAGTAGAATATCCTTGATATTTGCGTTTCATCCAAAGATCTTTTCATGAAAATATTCTTATGATCATTCTTGAATTTTACTCTACAAAAACAAGTATCTTGTTGACAATTTGGACGTTACTAATTCTCGGATAAAATAATTCTTGAACTTGTTTTATTGAATTATTATGTCATCATCATCATCCTCATGATATATTATGTTATCTTTGGCTTACGTGCATAGATGAACTTAGTATGATTATGACGAGGATCATTCTAAGATAATCATGGCTTATTATAAATGATGTGATAAAAGTCCTCAAAGTGGCTGTAATGCGTTGATGGATAGTTTTTGGTATGATTATGACTAGGGGTGATTGGTATAGTCATGACCATTGATAATTTGATGAAAATCCTTGACCGTGGTAGTGCGAGGATGATTAGATATTGTGGTTTATTCATTAAACCGAGTCTTAGTGATAAAATTTATGAAAACCTTTTTAAAACCTAAAAGATAGTAGACTTTATTTTCTACTTGACTCTTTTAATGGATTGAATATTCACCGCAGCTTAAACCGGTTGTCTATTGTATTTTATCGGTTTAACATTGTTCAAGACTATTGATAATTTATTCTCGCATTATCTTAGTCATAATATTTCATCTTGGGCTAGTTGAGCTCACCTTTTCTTTCACCGTTTCTTCGTGAAATGAGAACATAGCCGGGACGAAGCTCGGGGAATGGAGTAATGGTCCGAGGATAGCATTAGTAGTCCTCACTATTTCGTGAAATAGTGTGATAATAGTTGTAATGAGGACTCCTTTTGAGTTTGTATAATATCTAGTAGACAATATTTGTATTCAAACTCACAGTTTATGTTGTATTGTACACGACAGTTATATTAGTAAGTTGTATTTGAATTTATGTACCATGTAAGTGGCGACCCAAGATGGGTGACGTATACCTAATTTTGGGGGCGTCACAGTAGTGCAAAGATGGACAAGTGTATGACATGATCATGACCACTGGTGATAATAACGAATATAATTGGCCCGTAGAGCATGGATAATTCGATGATATGATTGGCAGGATCATGACCATTAGTTAACAGTTGAATGTCATTGGTCGTAGTGCACTAACAAGCAATTGTTTGGTATGATCATGACCATTGGTTTTATAGTTGAATATCTTTGGCCCGTAGTGCAAAGATATACAACTGATTGGTATGATCATTGTTATTTACATTTGAATATCTTTAGCCTTTTGGGTAAGGATATTGAGTAAACGTTCTATTATGCCTTTGTGGCAAGGAGGAACTGTTGATTCACATTATTATAAACATGAATTATGAATTTAACTAAAATCTTTGGTGGTTTAAGTGAAGACAGGTGATGAAAGTTCTCTTTATCTTGGGTATAATAAAGAACTGTTAATGGGTATTACAGGGATAAAATTGATAATAAACTTTTAAATCATAGAAGATAGTAGATTTTATGCTCTACTTGACTCTTCTAATGGATTGCTTGTTCTGCTGCAGTTAAACTTGATGTTTGTTATATTTTATCAGTTTAACACTGTTGAAGGCTAATGATAAATTATTCTGCATTATCTTAGTTAAAATATTTCTTACTAGGCTAGTTAAGCTCACCATTTTACTTTCATTGTTCTCTTCAGGAAATGAGAACGTAGCTGGGACTAGTCGGGGAACGGAGTGACGGTCCAGATGATAGCATTAGTAGTCCTCACTATTCTATGAAATAGTGTGATAATAAATGTATTGAGGACTCCATTTGAGTTGAATATTGTCTAGAAGACAATATTCGTATTAAAACTCTCAGTTTATGTTTTGTCATATTTTACACGACAGTTGTATTATTAAGTTGTATTTAAATTTTGTACCATGTATTTGGCGACCCAAGATGGGTGATGTATACCTGTTTTGGGGGCGTCACAGATGGTATCAAAACTTAGAGATATGATCCCTGGTTGAGATGTAAGACAAAACTAGGAGGGGAGAGATAGGGAATTCCTTCGCTAGTATGACCTACCTAAGTTTATTTGTTATTTAATTGGTCGGTGATCAGAGTATAGGGATAATATGTGTCATGTCAATTAACCCATATTTTGAAATTATATTCTAGAATGATATCTGAAATACAGGAGATGAGTAATATGATACATAGGAAATAACCAAGAAGGTACAATCCGAAAAAAAAGCAAGGTATTCTCATCTCTTCGAACTACCAGGTACGTAAATTTCGAAGGCATAATTTCATAAGGAGGGGAGATTGTGAGACCCTGAATTTTATGAAATAAAAGTATTCAATTTTCTTATAATTATTCTATTTAGTAAATGGTTAAATATATAAAAGGTTAAAGTTAAGGTTGATATGTAAAAAAATTTCAAAGTAAACAAGTTGTCATAAAATAATCGGTGATAAAAGTATAGTAATACGCGTGGTTTCATAGTAGCACACGGTATTGATTATTGATGCTAACATAAGAAGTCACTCAGTTATACTTAATTATTTCTACAGTAATTGCTGAATCATATCTCTCATATTATTGATTCAATTATTGTCACCGTATCATCTGCATAATATGTTATATTATTAAATCAATAATTGAGACGACAAAGTTATTCATATTATTATTTGAAATATTGACAATGTCTAGAAGTTCTGTCAAGGAGAGGTTAGATAATCTAATTGCGCGCCAATAGGGAGAAATCCTTATCAGAAAGCCCCCTCTTTCTTGGGAACGACCTGGTTGTTAAATATTGTGAGTTATAATATTAATTATGAATAAGTTCGTGTTTATTAAAGATGAAATTGATAGTTCCATTGTGTGGGAATTATAAGTGTTAGTGGAAATCGACATTTATTTCGATAGTAATTGATGTCTGGAAGTTATATTGACAATCGGGTAATTAATCGGGTAAATGAGTAATTAATTACTATTAATTCACATGCTTATAACTATGTGTTCACATGTGTGTACTATTGCATCACATGTATGTACTATTAGGGGAGGTGGTGCAAGATTGATAATACTTGCATGACTAAATTAAAAATGGAGGTATAGTTGAAAGTACTATACTGTAATTAGTTTTTTCACATGATTATACTATTGAGTCACATGAATAAACTATTAATTCACATGATTTACTATTAGGGGAGGTGGTACAAGTTTGATAATACTTACAGGACTTAATTAAAAATGAAGAAAAAGAGGAAGGTATTATACTATAATATTTCGAGCCCCAAAACGTGGAATTATTGAAACTATATTTTTCTATAAATAGAAGCTCATTCTTCCTTCATTTCTCACCAATTCACTAAGTCTCACAAGAGCAATTATAGAGATAGAAGCTATAGAGAGAGAAGCTATAGAGAGAAAGAAGAAGCGAAGTCTGCTACTTCACTACTCTAGTATCCAGTCTTCTTCTGAGGTAAGGGGTATTATTTATTTCATATTCTGAAGAGATATTATTTTTCATATTCGTATGAATATTATTTTCATTCAATATTCGTAAGGAATATCATCTTCGTTCAATATTCGTAGGAATATTATTTTCATTCAACAGTGGTAAGAGGTATTATTTATTTCATATTCTGAAGAGATATTATTTTTCGTATTCGTATGAATATTATTTTCGTTAAATATTCGTAAGGAATATCATCATCGTTCAATATTCGTAGGAATATTATTTTCGTTCAATAGTCGTAAGGGGTATTATTTCTTCGTAAATGATATTATTTCTTTCAATATCATTATGCCAGAATATTGGTACGGATTTTATTGTGCAATTTCTACCTTTTTGTGTCGAGGTTACTATTCACTCTAGTATTATTCACTCGGGTATTCGGGGCACTTTTTGTGCCAGAGTACTATTCACGAGTTACTATTCACTCGATTACTATTCACTCTAGTATTATTCACTCGGATATTTGGGACACTTTTCATGCCGGGGTACTATTCACGAGATACTATTCCCGAAGTACTATTCACAGGGTACTATTCACGGGGTACTATTCACCCAAAAAATATATTTTTCATCCAAATTATTTTAGTACATGAATATTATTCTTGAATTTTACTCCACAAAGCAAAGATTCATGTTGACAATTTTGATATATTTAAACTCTGGATAAATTTAAAGTCTTTAATATTTATCCTTGATTTCGTTTGATTAATGCTTATATCATTGTCATCATCCTCATGCTTATATTGTGATGAAAGTCATCTTTGCTTACGTGCATAAATGGCCTATTGATTATTGGATTTATAGTTGTATATCTTTGGCTTACGTGCAAAGATGGACTATTGATTATTGGTTTTACAGTTTTATATCTTTGGCTTACGTGCAAAGACGAACTGTTAATTGATAGCTTTGGATCGTAGTGCAAAGATGGACAAGTGTATGACATGAGCATAACCACTGGTGATAATAACGAATATAATTGGCCCGTAGAGCATGGATAATTAGATGATATGATTGGCAGGATCATGACCATTAGTTAACAGTTGAATGTCTTTGGCCGTAGTGCACTGACAGGCAATTGTTTGGTATGATCATGACCATTGGTTTTATTGTAAGACCCCAACTTTTTAATGAATAAAATCAAATTTCATCTATTTATTATTGTGAATAATAAGGTATTAATTTGATATAATACTTTGGTTATGGGTGAAATGTGAAAATTTTACAAAATAAGCAAGTGGTTGTAAAATATTCATTTTGTCGGGGAATATTCATTTGGTCGTGGAATATTCTTTCTGTAGGGAATATTCGTACGACTGCGCAGCCATTTGTGGGCCCCATAACGGATAACTGTCGGATGAAGAAAACGACAAGTTTGAGTTTTTATAAATAACGGCGTAATGGTTACCGTTAACACTGTTGGAATATCCGGTGGTTAAAAAACAGTAATACGCGTGGATGCACAGTAGCACATGGTATTGCACAGTATTGTTGAATTAATGATTCTTACGTAAGAAGACACTACTCAATAATTATTATAGTAATTATTGTTCAATATTTTATTTTATTGATTCAATAATTGATGCGTTGAGATTTTATATTATTGTTGTTCAATATTTGTCACTGCACAGTATCTCCATTATCAGATCAATAATTCATATTATTTGAATAATATTATTAGATAGCATTATTGGCAATGTCTAAGGAAGTTCTGTCTAGAAAAGGGGTTTGGTCACCTAATTGCGCGCCAATAAGGAGAAATCCTTATCGGAAAGCCACCCTCTTTCCTGGGAACGACCTGATTGTTATAATTGTGATTCTATAATATTATTTGTAAATAATTAATTATTGATTTATAAGATAAGGAAATATTTATTTTATGTGGATATAAATGATGGATATATTTATTGTGGTTATAAATGAAGGAATTAATTCTGAGGTGTTTTATTAGTATTTTGTCGGAATGGAGGTTTTGAAAATCATCCGTATGTGGATTTCGGTCATTTTTCGTTTGGAATTTGGAAAAACTTATACTTACAAAGTTGTTGAGAATTAAATTTCCTATGGAAAGCTCATGAGATTCAAATTTTTCTAATAAAAGGGCTATTTATTATGAATTATTGAAGTTTCAGAAAATAAAATATTTTTATTAAAAATATGCTAGGCCCCACTTTTGGTTGGTGAGTAATGAAATGTGCTGGAATTTAATTTCAAAAGTGGTGGGCATGAATAGCAGCAGGTAAATCCATCAGTAGAAAGTGTTAGTCGCATTATAAGTTTCTAAGCATTTTCCTATAAATAGGTGCCTAGTTAGAATTGAAAATCACACCGTAAACAAGTTTTTTTTTTTCTTCTCTCTATATTATCGAGCGTATTTTGTGAGTATTTAGATACTTTGTGAGTTGCTATTCATCGCTGCAAGTTTCCTTCAAATTTTATACCGATATTCCGATCAATAATCGATATTTTGAGGTAAGGGATGTTATTTTCTTCCTAATGATGTTATTCTTTCAATATCATTATACCAAAATATTGGTATAGATTTTATTGTGTAATTTCTACCGTTTTATGTCGGGGTTACTATTCACGTATACAGCACTATTCACATATGCGGCACTATTCACGTATACGGCACTATTCACAATACGACACTATTCACAGAAAAAATGAAATTTTCTTTTCTTTGTCCAAGTTGTCTATTATGGTTACTATCTTTGATTGTATCCATGTTTTGATCTTTATTCTTGAATTTTGCTCCACAATTGATTATTATAAGGTATTTTTGAACTTGGATAAACTAAAGTATGAATCCCTAATCTTTGATCTTTTATCTCACTGGATTCGTTTTCTTTAAGATATTTTTCATCATCCTCAGTCCTAAATGATGATATTACTGAATATCTTTGGCCTGTAGTGCAAAGATGGATGATTAACTGATGAATATCTTTGGCCTGTAGTGCAAAGATGAATGATTACCTAATGAATATATTTGGCCCATAGTGCAAAGATGAACAGGTGTTGAGATGAACATGATCAACTGGTGATACAAATGAATATCTTTGGCCTGTAGTGAAAAGATGAATATTTGATTCAAGATGTATATTGATTGATGTTACAGGGATAAAATATTGATGATGGACTTTTAAATCTTAGAAGATATTAGAATTCTTTCTCTACTTGACTCTTCTAATGGATTATTCTGCTGCAGTTGTTGATCTAAAACTTGTTGTCTATTATATTTTATCAGATTTTTCCCTGTTGAAGACTAATGATAAATTGTTGTATATTATCTTAGTCATAATATTCTTTACTGGCTAGTTGATCTCACCCTTTTCCTTTTTGTTCCATTTTTCTCAGGAGGTGAGAACATAGCAGGAACTAGCCGGGGTATGGAGTGATGGTTCAGGATAGTTGTATTAGTAGTCCTCACTATTTTGTAAAATAGTGTATCAATAATTGTAATGAGGACTCCTTTTGAGTTTGTATACTCTCTATTAGACAATAGTTGTATTCAAACTCACAGTATATGTGTTGTCGTATTTTGCACGCTACAATTGTCAGACATCAAGTTGTATTTGTTTCGTCGCATCATGTATTTGGCGACTCGAAATGGGTGATGTATACCTATTTTGGGGGCGTCACAGTTGGTATCAAAGCTTAGGGATATGATCCCTGACTGAGATGTGAGACAAGAACTAGGAGGGGAGAGACGGGGAATTCCTTCGCTAGTATGACTTAACTAAGTTTATTTGTTATTTGGTTGGTTAGTAAGAGCATATGGTTAATATGTGATATGTTAATTTGTTAATTAACCCTTGTTTTATGGCAGTATTTAAGAATGGCAGCGGGAAATATTAATAATAGAGTGAATGAGACAGTGGAGACATCTTTAATCACCACCCAGGAGAACGTACAACAGGAAGGCAATATTCCTCTTATAAACAACACTACCGAACAAATAATGAATGATGGGATGTTTAGAAGCTTTTTGCAATTCATGCAAAATCAGACGAGGGAGATGTTAGGTTTGTAATATTCAAGAACGCAATCAAATTGCAAAAATAAGCGAAAACGTGTAAAAATCAGAGTTTAAATAAATTTTACAAACCATATACCCGGATCACCCTTTATGAAAAATTATTAATTAAACGAAAAGATAACGAATAAGAATCATACCTTGAAGATCGAAGCTTCCTCGTGTACAATTCACCTCCAATCCTTTTCGCTCAATTTGAATCCACCGGGTTTGGTTCCTTCCTTTGATCAACATTAGCCACCCATGTGTTTGGCTCTCAGAGGTGATCCACCAAGGAAAAAGAAGGATTCAAGAAGATGGGTGTTTGGCTAAACCCTAGTTTTTCTATCTCTATAGAAAAAAGCGCACTCTCCAACTCTTGGAATTACAGATATATTTTGATATCCGATATAAGACTCATCTTATAAAGATATCGTAACCTTATTTAATAAAATAAGGTATTATTTAATTAAAACCTTTTAATTAAATGGGCTCCCTAATCTTATTAGGGATAATTAATTAAACTCCTTTAACTAATTTTCCTTCCTAATCCAATTAGGAATAAATGAGAGTACTTATATTAAATTAATTCCTAAACTCTTTTAGAAATTAAAATAATAATAATAATTGTAATAATATTAATAAGACTCCTCTTATTAATTTATATTTAATATTTCTAAAATATTAAATAATAAATATTAAGCTATTTAATTTATTCTATCACCATAGATTAAATTAAATATATATAATATATTATTACGATTATGCCATTAACTTCTTAAATAATTATTCTTCTTTTATGGTGTGACCCTTTAGGTTCTCCATATTAAACCTGGTTGTAAATAAATCAATTAGAATAATTCTAATCTTATTTAAATAAATAAATTAAACAATTAATTTATTTAAATAAATAATATTTATTCTACAATAGGATAAGCCTCCCTAATGATCAACGACTTTCCAGATAATATAGATTTCAACATTGATCATAAAAGAACCTTTGAGTAAATAGTTACGTCAGACAATTCAATCCTTCCACCATACAATGTCCCAATTAAATATAAGACATGGAATTATCACAAGTCTTATTTTATTTAATTATATGTATTTCGATCCTTAAATGCACAACTCCAAATAATGCAAATTAGAAACTCCTTTCTAATTTCATTCTCGCCGCCAAGGACTCTTTGGGTTGTCATTTATCGAATCACATAGGACATTTCTCTTCTTTAATAGAAGTGGTAGATTCTTTATCGATCATACATTATCTCCATGAACAACTTATTATACCCAAGCATACCCTTTGATATACCCTAAGGGTCTTAAGGAATAAGTCAAAGTATAACTCATCATACACAAGATACTATGATGATCTCAATTCCAAGGATCACTTGTACTACTATCACTACAGAATTCCTATCGACAGCAAGTAAAACTCCATTACGTATTCCTTAGCGAGCCAACGTCAAAGTGAACTTATTCTCTAATAAGCACCTACATACTTGCTTTAGTGTTCCACACAAATGATCATGAGATCAATCATCCTCATCCAATGAGCAAGCAACGATGTACCAATCTATCCGGATTCACTAATCCCCAATTTAGTAATCCAATGATTGGGAACTATTTTAGTTTTAAGCTTTCTAAGAATTTAGATCTCATTAGAATGATCATCATCATTATTCTAAAAGCATTGCTTAAAACTATGGGTTTATCACATATTATAAAACAGCATCATGTAGATAATTAAAAGCCTTTAATAAATTAATATTTTTTATTAATAAATGAATAAGATTGTTACAAAGTATATGCTTTATCATCAAACATGATTGGCTTGTGTGCATACTACTTTAAATCTCCCACTTGCACTAAAGTCAATCGTCATTGTATCTTATACTCTTCTTCTCTAAGTGACGATTATCCTGCTGTTGGATAAGCTTTAGTTAATGGATATGTAATGTTGTTCTTGAGAGTCCACCATCTCTATAGTGATTTCCCATCTTTCAATGATTCTTATAATCAAATGAAAGTGTCACAACACATGTTTAGATCCAAGACGAGACTTAGGAACTATTCCTAGTTCTGTAATGAACTTTTAATCCAAACAATCAACTTGTAGCTTCATTTATAGCTATATACTTTGTTTTTATCACTAAACCAACAACTCTTTTGTTGTTTGGAACCTTTCCAATTCATCGCACCACTCTTCAAGGTAACCTTTACCTTAAAGTGGATTTTTTCGTCGTCTTGGTCCGTCTCGAAAACTTGAGTCCATTAAGCCTCTAGTTTTAATTTAGACCCACCATGAATATGATCACATCCTTAGTGCCTTGTTAAGCACTTTAAGATGTTTTCACCGACTCATAGTGAACTTCTCCATAATATGATCGATCAACATCGTGTCTCGTATATTTCATTGCATACATGATTGTCACTCATGCGACCTCTCTTTTCAGAGTCTGTGGGGACTATTAAAGAGATACACTCCATAGCTCATCGACATGAGACATCTCTTGAGTTTGCCATGCTAAACGACTTTAGCATCAAATGAATATATCGCCTCGGGTTAAGTCGAGCATCCTCTTAAATCTATCTATATAGATTTATATCCCCAATTAAGATACTCTTTCAAATCATTCATGGAGGAATGTTTAGACAACTTTATCTTTACCGATTGTAGCATTGGTATGTCATTCCTTATCCGTAGTATATCAACATATAGTACTAGGAATGTCACGATGCTCCCAATCGACCCTTTTTGTACACACTAGGTTCATTCTTATTTTGATAAAATCAAACTCTTTTGATCGCTTCATCAAAACGAATGTTCCATATTTGAGAAACTTGCTTCAATCCATTTCTCCGAGTGTCTACAACACTTACCTCATCGTATGTAATCGGATCATCATCTTCTATGATGCGTACCTCATCATCATCATCTATGATGAATCCATACCTCCCTGTATCTTGGTGATTATTCCGCATTTACGATTCTGGGTTGTGGTATAATAGGTCTATCTACAAAGTTCATCTTATTTGACTTATAGTGTTTTGTGGATCATGAACTCTTCAAGATCTATTATCTCCCCACTAGCCCCTTCAATGATAAACACATTTATCTTAGAAGGCGTGTTTCAGAATAAACACCTTTTGCTAAGTAGGATTATAGAACATATACCCTAAACTTACTTTTAGACGTCCCACAAATCAGACATGTCAAATTTTGTCCCAAGCTTATCCTTTGAAACCTTTTCACATAAGTTGGACAACCCCTTATCTTAACATACTTAAGATTAGAATCCTCCCGTCCATAACTTTTTATGAGTCTTGAAATGAATTTGAGGTTACCTTTTTTCGTAGATATGCAACCATTTCTAGGACATTATCCCGAAGGATATTGGAATGTTCAGTAAAATCATTATGGACCGCACTCATGTCCAACAAGGTACGATTTTTTCATTCAGATACATCAATCAATTATTGCGATCGGGATGTGTCCATTATGAGAAAACCATTTGAGATGATCTAGAAACTTATCAGACAAGTATTTATTCCTTCGATCTAATCAAAGAATATTAATACTTTGTCAATTTGTTTCACTTATGAATTCTTTGAACTTTTCAAATAATTCACACTTATATTTCAACAAATACATACATTCAACTCTTTGAATGATCATCTCCTTTTCTTATACTAGTTTGTTCAATTTGCAAAATTATTTTCATGTAAGTCAAGTATACAAAATTTATTAAGTAATATTCCATTCTATACAAAACATTATTATTATAAATGGAACAACAATTGTTCTTAATTATAATACCAAAGATTTCATTGTCCAACAATAAAATGGAAATAATATTTTTAACAAGAACCGGAATACAATAACAACTTATCGACTTAATAGATTTGCTCGTAGGCATTGCTAAACTATAAGTTTCTATGGCTAATATGGCAACCTTTGTTACATTTCCCCACATAGGATTACTTATATTTGTTTAGCTTTCTACTTCGCTTGGTCCCTTCATAAATCTATATTTATGATAACCAAAGTCAGTATCCAATACCCAAGTAGAACCTCGACTTAAAGAAAAATTTATTTCAATCATGAACAAAAATCAGATTGTAAACCAAACTTCACTAAGCTTCTTTGGTTAGCCTCTCGCAAGATGCTTCTTGCAGCTTTCTTTCCAATGTCCAAGCTTATTGCAAAGTGGAAGCAAACTCCTTTGCTATCCGTGACGCTTTTGTTCTTATTATCCTTTGTTTTTGCCTTTCTATTTACCTTCTTAGAATCGTTCTTCTTTCGTAAGATTTTTTGCCCCTACCAAGAAGACATGGTCTTTCTTGGTTGGAAAGTGACTCTCAACATTTTTCAACATGTTAAGCAAATCAACGAAGTCGATATCTAGCTTTTTTTATATGAAAAATTCACAACAATTGTGAAAGGAGTCCCGGAGTGAGTGCAAGATCAAATCTTGGCTCAACTCTCCATCCATGACAAAACCAGTTGTCCTAATTGATCAATCAAATTGATTATGTTAAGAACTTTTTTGTCTGCAGACTATAGTGCCATTGGCCATTCTAGATCGGAAGAGCTCCTTAGATATCTCGATATCTATCAGTTCTACATTTTCCTCACCATCAACTACTTGATGATGCGGGAATATAGTAGGAGCATCCATAGTTTCACGCCGACATCAAGCTCGTTACTCATGGATGCGAGCATGATGCATCGAGTCAACTATGCATCATCTTGCCACTTTCTAAAAGTAGCAATCTCTTCCTCGAGGCATTATTCGCAACCATTGCAGGATAGGCATATTAAGGACATAAGATAGCTTTTCAACTATGAGAACTATTCTCAAATTCCTTAACCAATCCATTTAATTCTTGGCCCGTTAATTTAGCATCTAATATACTTCAGTAGTGATAGTAATTTTAGACATTGTAAAAATTCAGTAAATGAATTTGTAATTAACAACATTTTAACATACATTCTTTTATTAATTACCAAAATAAATTAGGTCTTGTTTTAAATTGGTATCTCCCACTATTTTCTTCAAACTATATTACCTCATATATATAGTTCGGCAAAATCTAATTAAAGAGATCGCTAGTGAGAATAAGGATCCCATTTCAAATGTATATAGCCTTGTGGTGACACAACAAACTATATATAAATAAATAGTAGACAACTTTTGTCAATTACATCAACTATGCAACTCCTTTTCTTTTTGCCTCTTAGATTATTTTGATCAAGTGGTGGCACATCCGAATCAAAATTATCCAAGTTAAGTCCGACCTAGCACTCCATATATTCAAAAAGAAAAATATCATCCTTGTGGTGACACAACAAAACAATATTGTTCAATTTTCTTTATAAGCATCAAATGTGATAAATTAACATCTTAAATACTTAATACTTGCCTTGTGGTGACACAACAAACTCATATTAAATATTTAATACTCTATTAATTTTATCATGCTAGAAGGCTTGACGCTCGATATTCCAAATATCTTTGAACGCTTAGGACTTATATAAAAAAAATTGAGGGGTTTGTTATTAATTTGTCTCATCTTCTTTTAATAGCATAGCATGCATATATATATATAAAATACGCGCCATATTAATGAACATGTGAAGCATGTTGCATAATATAATATATAATATATATAGTATAAGCATGCATATATAGAATACTATATTCTACTCCGGATTGATTATGGACTTTTATTCTAGTTTGGTTCACTAGAGCCACCAAGTGAACCAAAAGGTCAAACCCTAGGGTGCAAGAAATAATATTTAAATATAACTATTACATTTAAACCGGGCTCCATTACAAACGGGTCTTTAAGCGCTACTATCGCTTCTTTGATCTCCAATTCTTCAAAATTAATTCTAACTATTCCTATTACAAAACTATTTAAAATAAATAGAAACCTCGATCGCTAAATCAAGGGAAGTACATAGGAGGGAGATAGAATTTACATTAAGAAAAATTAGAGAAGACGAGGTACGCAGTAACCCCATTTAATAAAAACTCATACATTCATGCATCCAACTAAAATAAAATCCAATCACATCGTCAATAGTCCATAATCAATCCCATTTATTATCATACACATCATCATACGATCAATAAATAACATTCATCTTATGAATAATAAACATTTAATATATATATTGATATCATTTAATGGGCAAATTTAGTTAGTATAAAATCTATTTTGAATCAAAATAAACTCCTTTATTTTAATCCAAATTTAAATCAAAATAAAACTATTTTATTTTAATTTATCCAATTTTGAATAAAATAAACTATTTTATTTTAATCAAAATCTTTAATCAAAATAAACTCTTTTATTTTAATTAATTATGGAATCCAATTCCATGTAAAAAAAAAACTTTATTAAAAAGGAAACACGGATTTTCTTTTCCTATTCACAAATAAACTCCTTTATTTTGAATAATATGAAATCTTATTTCATATCTAAATAAACTCCTTTATTTAAGGAAATTAGGATTCTTTTTCTATTCACAAATAAACTCTTTTATTCTGAATAATATGAAATCTTATTTCATATCTAAATAAACTCCCTTATTTAAGGAAAAAATGGAATCCAATTTCAACTCCAATTAGTTATCATGGAATCCAATTCCAACTCTAATTAGTTAGCATGAAATCCAATTTTAAAATTAAAATAAACTACTTTATTTTAATATTAAAATAAACTACTTTATTTTAATATTAAAATAAACCTTTTATTTTAAGATTAAAATAAACCTTTTATTTTAATTATAAAATTATTAAATATATATATATATATATATATATATATTATATATAAATTACGCATCTCCTTATCTTTCACAAGTCAGAATCGGGAATAAGGTGTAATATAGTTATATATATTATATATATATATATATATATATATATATTTTATAAGGTGTAATATAGATTAATATGGATTTCATGCCCATAATATTATATATATAATATAAATTACGACTTTATCTTTTTCAAAAAAAAACGTCGCAAAGCGTGATTTACAATTTTGATTTTTTTTTAATTTATTTTATACAATTAAATTATGCCCAATTAAATTGTTCTAAATACATATCAATATACATATCAAATTAAATAATTAATAATTTGCATAAAGGTTTGGCTCTGATGCCACTGTTAGGTTTGTAATATTCAAGAACGCAATCAAATTGCAAAAATAAGCGGAAACGTGTAAAAATCAGAGTTTAAATAAATTTTACAAACCATATACCCGGATCACCCTTTATGAAAAATTATTAATTAAACGAAAAAGATAACGAATAAGAACCATACCCTTGAAGATCGAGCTTCCTCAGGTACAAGTTCACCTCCAATCCTTTTCGCGTTCAACTTGAATCCACCGAGTTTGGTTCCTTCCTTTGATCAACATTAGCCACCCATGTTTTTGGCCTCTAGAGGTGATCCACCAAGGAAAAAGAAGGATTCAAGAAGATGGGTGTTTGGCTAAACCCTAGTTTTTCTATCTCTATAGAAAAAGTGTACTCTCCAACTCTTGAAATTGCGTATATTTTTGATATCTGATATAAGACTCGTCTTATAAAGATATCAGGTAACCTTATTTAATAAAATAAGGTATTATTTAATTAAAACCTTTTAATTAAAGGGGCTCCCTAATCTTATTAGAGATAATTAATTAAACTCCTTTAACTAATTTTCCTTCCTAATCCAATTAGGAATAAATGAGAGTACTTATATTAAATTAATTCCTAAACTCTTTTAGAAATTAAAATAATAATAATAATTGTAATAATATTAATAAGACTCCTCTTATTAATTTATATTTAATATTTCTAAAATATTAAATAATAATATTAAGCTATTTAATTTATTCTATCACCATAGATTAAATTAAATATATATAACATATTATTACGATTATGCCATTAACTTCTTAAATAATTATTCTTCCATTTATGGTGTGACCCTTTTAGGTTCTCCATATTAAACCCATTGTGAATAAATCAATTAGAATAATTCTAATCTTATTTAAATAAATAAATTAAACAATTAATTTATTTAAATAAATAATATTTATTCTACAATAGGATAAGCCTCCCTAGCGATCAACGACTTTCCGGATAATATAGATTTCAACATTGATCATAAAAGAACCTTTCGAGTAAATAGTTACTGCAGATAATTCAATCCTTCCACCATACAATGTCCCAATTAAATATAAGACATGGAATTACCGTCAAGTCTTATTTTATTTAATTATATGTATTTCGATCCTTAAATGCACAACTCAAATAATGCAAATTAGAAACTCCTTTCTAATTTCATTCGCCGCCAAGGACTACTGGGTTGTCATTTATCTAATCACATAGGACATTTCTCTTCTTTAATAGAAGTGGTAGATTCTTTATCGATCATACATTATCTCCATGTACAACTTATTATACCCAAGCATACCCTTTAATATACCCTAAGGGTCTTAAGGAATAAGTCAAAGTATAACTCATCATACACAAGATACTATGATGATCTCAAGTCCAAGGATCACTTCAGATTTACTATCACTACAGAATTCCTATCGACAAAGCAAGTAAAACTCCATTACATATTCCTTAGCGAGCCAATGCTCAAAGTGAACTTATTCTCTAATAAGCACCTACATACTTGCTTTAGTGTCTCCACACAAATGATCATGAGATCAATCATCCTCATCCAATGAGCAAGTTAACGATGTACCAATCTATCCGGATTCACTAATCCCCAATTTAGTAATCCAATGATTGGGAACTATTTTAGTTTTAAGCTTTCTAAGAATTTAGATCTCATTAGAATGATCATCATCATTATTCTAAAAGCATTGCTTAAAACTATGGGTTTATCACATATTATAAAACAGCATCATGTAGATAATTAAAAGCCTTTAATAAATTAATATTTTTTATTAATAAATGAATAAGATTGTTACAAAGTATATGCTTTATCATCAAACATGATTGGCTTGTGTGTATACTACTTTCAGGAGACTCGTGCACAAAATACGGGTGGAAATGATAGCAATGCGCGACTTGTCACAGCCAAGTAGTTCAAGGAGTTGGGACCATCAGAATTTGCGGGAAAGCCAAATCCAATTAATGCAGAAACGTGGGTCAAGAAAATTACCAAGATATTCGATGTCTTGGGATGCAAGAAGGAATAGAAGGTTCCTTTCGCCACTTTATGTTCCGCGGTGAGGCAAATTACTGGTGGGAATCTGTGAAGCATACCCAGCCAACCGCACTCAACATGTCTTGGGAAACGTTTCAGAAACTATTTAATGACAAGTACTTTCCTGAAAGTATTTGTCATATGAAGGAGGTAGAGTTTATCAGACTGGAAAAAAACAACATAATGGTGTCCCAGTACGAGGCGAAGTTTGTAGGGTTATCCAGGTTTGCACCTCATTTGGTCGAGAATGAGGAACGAATGACGAGGATGTTTCTGAGAGGTCTAAAACCCGAGATTCGGCAATATCTAATCTCTCATAAATTTTCTTTATATTCAGATGTTGTCAATAGGGTTCAATTATTAGAGCGAGATAATGAGTATACCCAATCGAGGGACAACAATCAGGGTCATACCGGTGATAGCAGTCATCGGAGCGATGATAACCAGAGGGGAAGAAAGAATACATACAAAAGCGGTAACCACTCGGGTGGTAATCGTGGCCATGATAATATGAGAGGTGAGTCAAGTGAAAATTTCAGAAAGAGTAGATTCAACAATGACGGGAAGACGTCAGCAGCAGCACCAGCACCAACAACAAATTCTAGGGGAGGAGAACGACCGCCAGTTAGACGCTACAGATGAGGAGAGGAGGGACACATAAGTCCAAATTGTTCACAGCCTTCCAAGGTGTGTTTCAGTTGTGGAAAAGATGGACATATAGCCCGGTTTTGTCTAGTAGCGAAGTCAAGTCTAGCTGGGACTGCGACACCAAAGGCGACTACGGATAAAACAAAGTCGATGGTTCAGGGGAGGGCATTTGTCGTGACTGGCCAAAATGTTAGAAACCTGAACGAGGTGATCACGGGTAAGCTAATCATAAACTCTTACAAAGTTTATACCTTATTAGATACCGGTTCTACCCATTCTTTTATCTCTCTTGCTTGTGCTCAACGTTTGAAATTAACTCCGGAGAAATTAGACCTTAACTTATCTGTTGAGACTCCGTTAGGAGAAACTTTTATTACATCTACTGTTTATAAATCTTGCTTGATTCAAGTTGGTACCATAACATTACCTACTGATCTTATTTAGTTGAAAATACTTGTATTTGATGTGATCTTAGGGATTGATTGGTTAACCACGCATCATGCTAAAATTGATTATTTTCGTAAGGTTATTAGTTTTCATATTCCTAACCCACCTGTTATGCGAATTCAAACAACCAAACCACTAAACTCAATCACTTTCATATCAATCCATAAAGCTATTCGTTTATTGAAAAACGGATGTTAAGCTTTCTTAGCCCATGTCACGGACTTGAACAAAAACACGTCAGATTTGAATAATATTTCTGTTGTTTGTGAATTTCCGACGATTTCAAGAACTTCCGGCCTACCCCGTAACATGAAGTTGAATTCTTTATTGACCTTGAACCTGGTACAAAGCCCATTTCTAAAACCCCATATCGAATGGCTCCTATTGAACTTCAGGAGTTAAAGGTCCAACTACAGGAGTTATTGGACATCGATTTTATTCGTCCTAGTATATCTCCTTGGGGTGCTCATGTGTTATTCGTAAAGAAGAAAGATGGGAGTATGCGACTTTGTATTGACTACCGAGAATTGAACCATGTCACCATCAAGAATAGGTATCCGCTACCTCGCATAGATGACTTGTTCGACCAGTTGCAAGGAGAACAATTCTTTTCAAAGATCGATCTTCGTTCTGGATATCATCAGTTGAAGATTAAAACAGAGGATATTCCGAAGACTACCTTCAGAACTTGGTACGGGCATTATGAATTCTTAGTCGTGTCTTTTGGATTGACTAATGCTACTGTTGCTTTCATGGATATGATGAACCGTGTGTTCAAAGAATATTTGGATCAGTTCGTTGTTATCTTTATTAATGACATCCTCATCTATTCCAAAAGTCATGAAGATCATGAGCACCATTTGAAGCTGGTACTTCAAAGGCTTCGCGATAACAAGCTATATACCAAGATGAAGAAATGCGAGTTTTGGCTTGAGGAAGTAGTATTCCTTGGGCATGTGGTGTCAAAACATGGAGTATCTGTCGACCCAACGAAGATTTAAGCCATACAAAGTTGGGAGCAATCGAAGTCAGTGACCGAAGTACGTAGCTTTCTGGGCTTAGCTGGTTACTATCGGAGATTTGTGGAAGGATTTTCTTGAATTGCTACTCTGTTAACTCAGCTGTCTCGTAAAGATACAAAATTCGGTTGGAACGAGGATTGTGAGAAGAGTTTTCAAGAACTCAAGAGGAGACTCATTTCGGCACCTATTCTGACAATACCATCTAGTTCTGATGGATTTGTTATCTACCGCGATGCTTCAGGCAAAGGGTTAGGATGTGTTCTCATGCAACATGGGAAATTCATAGCCTATGCCTCGCGACAACTCAAAGAATATGAGAGGAATTATCCTACTCATGATTTGGAGTTGGCAGCAGTCGTTTTCGCATTGAAGATCTGGAGACACTACCTGTATGGGGAGAAAGTGGAGATCTATACAGATCATAAAAGCCTCAAATATTTCTTCACCCAAAAGGAACTCAATATGCGGCAACGACGTTGGCTCAAACTGTTGAAAGATTACGATCATACCATCCAATATCATCCTGGAAAAGCAAACGTGGTAGCTGACGCATTGAGTAGAAGATCATATGCGGGTACGAGTGCAATGTTGTTAACACAAAGGTCCATTTCTTATGACTTGCAAAGGATGGAGATAGAGGTAAAGGCTCCAAGTACCCACGTGATGATATCAAACATACGAGTAGAACCGACTTAAATCGATAAAGTTAAAGTTGCTCAAGCTACGGACATGGAGTTGATGCTTATGAAGAAGAAAGTGCAAGAAGGTGTTATTCCAGAAGCAAGAATCGATGAAGAATGAATACTTCGAGTCAACTCCAGACTTTGTGTTCCTAACAATTTTGACTTGAAGCATAGAATCATGATGGAGGCACAAAACACACCGTTTGCAATCCATCCTGGGAGTACCAAAATGTATCATGATCTTCGACATACATTTTGGTGGAGCAATATGAAAAGAGAGATCGCGGAGTTTATCTCAAGGTGTTTAACTTGTCAACGTGTAAAGGCGGGGCATCAAGTGCCGAAGGGTCTATTGCAACCACTTGAGATTCCGAAATGGAAGTGGGAACACATTACTATGGATTTCGTTACGGGTCTTCCCAAGGTTTCTCAAGGCATAGATGTGAT
This sequence comes from Panax quinquefolius, assembly GCA_020205615.1. Classification (NCBI taxonomy): domain Eukaryota; kingdom Viridiplantae; phylum Streptophyta; class Magnoliopsida; order Apiales; family Araliaceae; genus Panax; species Panax quinquefolius. The sequence goes on from CM035172.1 coordinate 70,825,764, forward strand.
TTGGGTTATTATTGATAGATTACCCAAGTCTGCTCATTTCTTGCCTAGACATGAGACTTATTCCCTTGAACGTCTTGCTAGTATGTACGTAAATGAGATTGTGAGATTGCATGGCATGCCAGTATCCATAGTTTCGGATCGTGACCCCAGATTCACTTCACAATTTTGGGTTAGCTTACAGAAAGCTATTGGCACAGATTTACGATTTATCTGGGCCGCATACCATCCTCAAACAGATTTGACAATCAGAGAGGACTATTCAAACTCTTGAAGATCTATTAAGACTCTGTGTCCTAGATTTCAAAGGAAGTTGGGATAAGTACCTACCATTGGTGGAATTCTCCTACAACAACAGTTATCAAGCAAGTATAGGTGTGGCTCCATTTGAAGCATTGTATGGACAAAAGTGTCGCTCTCCAGTATGCTGGGATGAGGTGGGAAAAGCAACGTTGTTGGGACCAGAGTTGGTACAAATGACTACATAGAAGATCCAAACGATTCGACAACGTATACAAACGGCACAGGATCGACAAAAGAGTTATGTGGATCTTCATCGAAAGGACGTGGAATTTTATATTGGGGATCATGTATTGTTACGTATTGCTCCATGGAAGGGAGTTACAAGATTTGGGAAGAGAGGAAAGTTCAATCCATTATTTGTTGGTCCATTTGAGATTCTTGACCGAATAGGAAATGTGGTCTATAGACTCGCATTACCTCCAAGCATGTCTCCTGTTCATAATGTTTTTCACATATCTATGCTTCATAAATATGTGAAAGACGTGAACCACATTATTGAGTTAGAACCGGACGAGATAGCCGAAGATTTAATGTACGAGGAGGTACCTGTTAAGATATTGGATAGGAAAGAGCATGTCCTACGCACCAAGGTTATATCACAAGTTAAGGTTTTGTGGAGAAACCATGTTATTGAAGAAATGACCTGGGAGTTGGAATCAGAAATAAAAGCGAGGTATCCTCACCTTTTCGAAACACCGGGTACGTACGTCAATTTCGAGGACGAAATTTTATAAGAAGGGAAGGTTGTAAGACCCCAACTTTTTAATGAATAAAATCAAATTTCCTCTATTTATTATTGTGAATAATAAGGTATTAATTTGATATAATACTTTGGTTATGGGTGAAATGTGAAAATTTTGTAAAATAAGCAAGTGGTTATAAAATATTCATTTTGTCGGGGAATATTCGTTTGGTCGTGGAATATTCTTTCTGTCGAGGAATATTCGTACGATGGCGCAGCCATTTGTGGGCCCCATAACGGATAACTGTCGGATGAAGAAAACGACAAGTTTGAGTTTTTATAAATAACTACAGAATGGTTACCAAGATTAACACTCGTTGGAATACCCTTATGGTTAAAATACGATGAATACGCGTGGATGCACAAGTGATTACACAAGATCGCACACAAGATTGTTGAATTATTGATTCTTAGGTAAGAAGGCACTACTCAATAATTGTTACAGTAATTACTGTTCAATATTTTATTTTATTGATACAATAATTGTTGCGTTGATATTTTATATTATTGTTGTTCAATAATTGTCACTGCACAATGTCTCCATTATCAGATCAATAATTCATATTATTTAAATAATATTATTAGATAGCATTATTGGCAATGTCTAAGGAAGTTCTGTCTAGGAAAGGGGTTTGGTCACTTAATTGCGCGCCAATAAGGAGAAATCCTTATCGGAAAGCCCCCTCTTTCCAGAGAACGACCTGGTTGTCATAATTGTGATTCTGTAATATTATTTGTAAATAATTAATTATTGATTTATATGATAAGGAAATATTTATTTTATGTGGATATAAATTATGGATATATTTATTGTGGTTATAAATGAAGGAATTAATTCTGAGGTGTTTTATCAGTATTTTGTCGAAATGGAGGTTTTGAAAATCATCCGTATGTGGATTTCAGTCATTTTTCATTTGGAATTTGGAAAAACTTAAACTTACAAAGTTGTAGAGAATTAAATTTCCTATGGAAAGCACATGAGATTCAAATTTTTCTGATAAAAGTGTTATTTATTATGAATTGTTGAAGTTTCAGAAAATAAAATATTTTTATTAAAAATATGGTGGGCCCCACTTTTGGTTGGTGAGTAATGAAATGTGCTGGAATTTAATTTCAAAAGTGGTGGGCTTGAATAGTAGTAGGTAAATCCATCAGGTAGCAGGTTAGTCTGCTATGGCATTCTAAGTATATTTTCCTATAAATAGGGTGCTTAGTTAGAATTGAAAATCACACCAGAAATAAGTTTTCTCTCATTCTCTCTCTATATTATCGAGCGTATTTTATGAGTATTTAGATACTTTGTGAGTTGCTATTCATCAGTGCAAGTTTCCTTCAACCTTATACCGATATTCCGATCAGAAGTACTGATATTTTGAGGTAAGGGATGTTATTTTCTTTTGAATGATGTTATTCTTTCAATATCATTATACCGAAATATTGGTATGGATTTTATTGTGGAATTTCTACCTTTTTGTGTCGGGGTTACTATTCACGATACTAAGACTATTATTCACTTAATACGACACTATTCATAGAAAAAATGAAATTTTCTTTTCTTTGTCCAAGTTGTCTATTATGGTTACTATCTTTGATTGTATCCATGTTTTGATCTTTATTCTTGAATTTTGCTCCACAATTGATTATTATAAGGTATTTATGAACTTGGATAAACTAAAGTACGAATCTCTAATCTTTGATCTTTTATCTCACTGGATTCGTTTTCTTTAAAATATTTTTCATCATCCTCAGTCCTAAATGATGATATTACTGAATATATTTGGCATGTAGTGCAAAGATGAATGATTAATGATGAATATCTTTGGCCCGTAGTGCAAAGATGAATGATTACCTAATGAATATCTTTGGGTCATGTAATGCAAAGATGAACAGTGTTGAGATGAACATGACCTAACTGGTGATACAAATGAATATCTTGGCCTGTATTGCAAAGATGAATATTTGATTCAAGATGTATATTGATTGATGTTACAGGGATAAAATATTGATGATGGACTTTTAAATCTCAGAAGATAGTAGAATTCTTTCTCTACTTGTACCTTCTAATGGATTGTTGTTCCGCTGCAGTTGTTGATCTAAAACTTGTTGTCTATTATATTTTATCATATTTTTCCCTGTTGAAGAATAATGATAAATTGTTGTATATTATCTTAGTCATAATATTCTTTACTAAGCTAGTTGAGCTCACCCTTTTCCTTTTTGTTCCATTTTTCTCAGGAGGTGAGAACATAGAAGGAACTAGCCGGGGTATGGAGTGATGGTTTAGGATAGTTGTATTAGTAGTCCTCACTATTTTGTAAAATAGTGTATCAATAATTGTAATGAGGACTCCTTTTAAGTTTGTATACTCTCTATTAGACAATAGTTGTATTCAAACTCGCAGTATATGTGTTATCGTATTTTGCACGATAATTGTATTACAGAAGTTGTATTTGTTTATGTACCATGTATTTGGCGACTCAGAATGGGTGATGTATACCTATTTTGGGGGCGTCACATTTATAGTTGAATATCTTTGGCCCGTAGTGCAAAGATAAACAACTGATTGGTATGATCTTGTTATTTACATTTAAATATTTTTAGCCTTTGGGGTAAGGATATTGAGTAAACGTTTGATTAAGCCTTTGTGGCAAGGAGGAACTGTTGATTCACATTATTATAAACATGAATTATGAATTTAACTAAAATCTTTGGTGGTTCAAGTGAAGACAGGTGATGAAAGTTCTCTTTATCTTGGGTATAATAAAGAACTGTTAATGGGTATTACAGGGATAATATTGATGATAAATTTTTAAATCATAGAAGATAGTATATTTTATGTTCTACTTGACTCTTCTAATGGATTGCTTGTTCTGCTGCAGTTAAACTTGATGTTTGTTATATTTTATCAGTTTAACACTGTTGAAGGCTAACGATAAATTATTCTACATTATCTTAGTCATAATATTTCTTACTGGGCTAGTTGAGCTCACCATTTTTCTTTCATTGTTCTCTTCACGAAATGAGAACGTAGTTGGGACTAGTCAGGGGACTGAGTGACGGTCCAGATGATAGCATTAGTAGTCCTCACTATTCTATAAAATAGTGTGATAATAAATGTATTGAGGACTCCATTTGAGTTGAATACTTTCTAGAAGACAATATTCGTATTAAAACTCTCAGTTTATGTTTTGTCGTATTTTACACGACAGTTGTATTATTAAGTTTTATTTGAATTTTATACCATGTATTTGGTGACCTAGATGGATGATGTATACCTGTTTTGGGGGCGTCACAGTTGGTATCAAAGCTTAGGGATATGATCCATGGTTGAGATGTGAGACAAAACTAGGAGGGGAGAGATGGGGAATTCCATCGCTAGTATGACCTACCTAAGTTTATTTGTTATTTAATTGGTCGGTGATCAGAGTATAGGGATAATATGTGTCATGTCAATTAACCCTTGTTTTGAAACTATATTCTAGAATGATATCTGAAATATAGGAGATGAGCAATATGATACATAGGAAATAACCAAGAAGGTACAATCCGAAAAGAAAGCAAGGTATTATCATCTCTTCGAACTACAAGGTACGTAAATTTTGAGGGAGAAATTTCATAAGGAGGGGAGATTGTGAGACCCCAAATTTTATGAAATGAAAGTATTCAATTTTCTTATAATTATTCTATTTAGTAAATGGTTAAATTGATAAAAGGTTAAAATTAAGGGTGATATTTGAAAAAAATTCAAAGTAAACAAGTTGTCATAAAATAATCGGTGATAAAAGTATAGTAATACGCGTGGTTTCATAGTAGCACACGGTATTGATTATTGATGCTTACGTAAGAAGTCACTCAGATATACTCAATTATTGCTATAGTAATTGTTAAATCATATCTCTCATATTATTGATTCAATTATTGTCACAGTATCATCTGCATAATATGTTATATTATTAAATCAATAATTGAGACGACAAAGTTATTCATATTATTATTTGCAATATTGACAATGTCTAGATGTTCTGTCAAGGAGAGGTTAGATAATCTAATTGTGCGCCAATAGGGAGAAATCCTTATCGAAAAGCCCCCTCTTTCCTGGGAACGACCTGGTTGTTAAATATTGTGAGTTATAATATTAATGATGAATATGTTCGTGTTGATTAAAGATGAAATTGATAGTTCCATTGTGTGGGAATTATTAGTGTTAGTGGAAATCGACATTTATTTCGATAGTAATTGATGTCTGAAAGTTATATTGACAATCGGGTAAATGAGAAATTAATTTGCTATTAATTCACATGCTTATAACTATGTGTTCACGTGTGTGTACTATTGATTCACATGTATGTACTATTAGGGGAGGTGGTGCAAGATTGATAATACTTGCATGACTAAATTAAAAATGGAGGTATAGTTAAAGGTACTATACTGTAATTAGTTTTTTCACATGATTATACTATTGAGTAACATGAATGAACTATTAATTCACATGATTTACTATTAGGGGAGGTGGTGCAAGTTTGATAATACTTGCAGGACTAAATTAAAAATGAAGAAAAAGAGGAAGGTATTATACTGTAATAAACTATATTTTCCTAAAAAATAGAAGCTCATTCTTCCTTCATTTCTCACCAATTCACTAAGTCTCACAAGAGCAATTATAGAGATAGAAGCTATAGAGAGAGAAGTTATAGAGAGAAAGAAGAAGCGAAGTCTGCTACTTCACTACTCCAGTATCCAGACTTCTTCTGAGGTAAGGGGTATATTGATGGCTTGGCTTCCAAACGCCACTGATCGGCCCCTGACTTGAACAACAGCAGAACCTTTGGCACTGGCATTTTCATAGAACTCGCAAACCACATATACGATAGCTGACTTAGGTGGTTTTGTGAAGTGCACACACTGGCGTCCCAAGATCATGGCCGCCAGCTCGCCATCCTTTGTTTTATCAGGCCTCAACCTCCGTTTAGGAATCAAATTCCGTTGGGCAAAAGAGTTCTTGTACCTTTTCCATGCCTCTTTGTTGCAAAATTTGGCGTTGTCCCAAGCCTATGGTGCTACAGACGAGGAACCGCCGATGCTAAGTCGTTGCCTTTTTTATGCCATTTCAGAATTCACAGTTGGTTTGAACAAAAATAGCCCCTAAGCAGTGCCACTCTATGTAGAAACAGCCCTTAAAGCAATGGTCAACTAATCCCAAATGAAACCCACTGATTTTTAGCCTAAACAATCAAATTTTTCTCTCAGACAATTTATCAAGCACCTGGCGTGCGCTCTGAGAATCCAACTAGACAACCGTTGCTTGAAAATGCTCTATCCAGATTTTCGTCAGTGGAAATCACACAACTCAACAGAGAAAAACCAACCCAAAAATCGAAATCAAAAAGAAACTGTATATGAATGACTGAAATCCCAAAATACCTTAAGTGGGAAGCCCTACCTTGATTCTGATCTGTTATTGGATTCAAAACTGACTTGGGGTCCCCTTGTGGTCGATCGAAGGCTATGGGTCTAGTGTGATTTGAGATGCTAATTAGGCGATTGTTGGGGTGCTTGGTTTGCCGAGTTTTGTCGAGAGAAAAGGGAGGAGTGGGCTAAACTATTGGCTTTGGTTTTTTTTTAAAAAACAAAATTTTGCCCTCAAGGCCATGTGAAAGTATGTACTTTCGTTGCTCAGCATCATGGCGAGAAAATAGTAGGGTCTAAAATCTGGTGGCGCTGCGGTGCGAGGCATACACTTGTTGATGGAGCTGCGGCGTGAGGATGCAATGGGTCATGCTAAGTGGTGGCGCTGTAGCGTGAGATGCCTTTTGTATCTTGGCGCTGCAGCGCGAGGTGTGGACTGGGGATAGTGAGCACGGTGTTGCGGTGCGAGTTCTAGTGTCTTTGTTGGCACTGCGGCGCCAGCCTTATATCTGAGTTTTTCCTGCACAAACCAAGCCATGTATTAGCCATCATATTAATAAATACATATACCTATAATAACCCACATGATAACTAGCTTAACTATATAACTATATATACAATAGCAACACACAAGAAAAACATGTTGTCTGCATTCTATAGCCATAAAAACATGCATATGAGATACGACATTGCAGTATAATTAAATAGGCAGCAATGTTAACAAACTAAAGAAAAAAGACACAATATAAACTAGACATATGTAAAGAAAAACAGAAAAATTGATACTGAGATGGGGTTGCCTCCCCACCAAGCGCTTGTTTTAAAGTCATCAGCTAGACTATGCCATTGTCGTTCAGTCCGGCTCATAAGCGAAATTGACCATTTCATGCCGCTTATTTGTCAATTCCTTTAAATTTATGGCAGACATGGATGATTGGTCATCCCCCTTTTCTTCACCCATCGGCACGAAGAATGTTTCACCATTGGAATTATCCACTAATTCACCTTTTCATCAATCTGAAAACGTTCTTTGTGCGCTAGATGGCCATCCAGGGTTTCCACAATCGTGAGCGTGGTTTCAACTTGTTGATTAGTCTTGACAATACAACAACTCTTTATCCTCTCTTCTCCTACTTCAGACTCCCCCGCTTGGTCAATTTGCACCATGACATCTCCCTCAACAACTTTATGAGACTCATCGCCTTCTCCTTGCGTATCCACCGTGCAATGCTCTACTGCTTCATCGTTGAGATGAATTATGACTGGTAGATTGCCTTGCGGTGGATTTGTGATGGCATTTATGAGTTGGCCCAATTGAGTTTTGAGACTCTTCAATGAGGCGTCTTGGTTCACCATTCGAACCTCATTTCTATCTATAAAGTTGGTGAGGAGCTCTTCAAGCATGTTCTCTTCTTCTTGTGTTGAGTACTCAGAAAAGCTCTTATTGGGTAGAGACGTAACCTCATATTGCGGCGAAGACTAATATTCAAATTTATTCGGATAGGAATAATTTGGATCATGATACTGCTCTTGACTGTAGTCCCAAGAGTTCAGATAACCCTGATAGTTTGGATGATAGGAAATTGGTTCAATGTTAGCTCGTTCCTGACAGTAGGAAGTTTGAGTGGACTGAAACTAAAGATTGTCAGAAAACCTCAAGAGATTTGCAATTTAAACTTGCAATTGCTCAAGTCCCTCTTCCGATCTTGGTTGTGTCGTCCCCTCATAAGGCCATTGATAACAATGATCGTCCATAACCTGTAAACTTAAAAACAAAAAGGAAGATCAATCAAATAAAAGAAATATATATATACGTTCAAATTAAGACTAAATTTACTTAAATAAATATTGGACAATATTAGAATAATAGTTCCCCGGTAACGGCACCAAAAACTTGTTGGTCGAAAAACCGATCACTAAATGCGCGCAAGTATACGCGGTCTAACAAGTAATACAGTGATAAAGAAAGTGTCGTACCCACGAGGAACAATCACTTATTACCAACTACTGACTTTGTATCGCTTAAGTCTTATTCGAATAGCAGACTAATAGAAGTGTGATTGATTTAGTGATATCTGACTATCAAAGCAAGTAAATGGATAACGAATGGTATCGAAGGCACTACAAGCTAAGGTCATAACTTTGCCCCACACTGGCATTATGTCAAACACCTGGTGTTATATGTTTCATCAAACTTCCTACCCTTCTCTCTTTGGTCTTAATGGTCACGACAGTTTTTCGACCGAGAACACACAAGTGCTCATACACCTCTGTCGAGGTATGTATAAACATATCCTCTCTAGATCCACCCGTTAGGGAATAGAACAGAAAATAACATCCAAGCTAGGTGATAATCCTACATATGTTTATGTGAATTAACCATAACAAGGATTTAAGAATAAGTTCTCAATTAGGCCACACGTGACGCATAGATATATGTCTATTCTACACACAACTTATGCAGTCGAAATAAGTCTACAACTCATAATCACATGTCAATATATTACGGTGTAAATCTACAATCCCTCTTTCAACATCATATAGATTACCAAAATCATCACTAATGTCTTAGCGAGAATCATTAAGCATGAATATATTAAACCAAACCATATGGTGCCAACCAAAGAGATAAAACATTCAATTTAAATAACAAAGGGTTCCATTATAACCTTAGAGCTAATACTTAGTTCATAGCTCTTGAACAAAATATAAGTAGCAATAAAGACAACATTTATAGATTACAAAATCAGAGGAAATAAGTGGATAAGAATAAACTCTGTTAAGCTCTTCAGTCTCCAAGCATTTCAATCCTTTCAAGTTTTCCAATCCATGTTGCTCACTGCTCTCGTTGCTCCAAGGAATTCCAAACTTCTCCCTAACTTACCTAATCTATATTTACAGACATTACCTAAGAGATAGAAAGAGAAATTACAAAAGAGGAGAGAAAGACTATCCCAGAGGAGGAGATAACTGATTATATTCATAAAGGCTTGCTTCTTCTATATATATATTAGTCCTTCCTTTAAGCTAGGTCAAAACCAGCTCTTTCTGCTTTCTCGGGCAGGAGGTCGCACTTTGTGGCTTGAAGAGTGAAAGCTAAGGGTGGCTTCTGACACCACATCAAGATGGAAAACACCGGACGTCGCACAGGAGCGCGAGTTTATGATGGAACTGTGGCGCTGCAGCGCCAAGATGACGTCAGCCTGGACACGGGGTCGCGCTGCAGTGCCAGCTTAAGGCTTGGCATTGGCGCTGCAGCGCCAATGTATGGAAATTGCCCATTTTTCCCCCTGAAAAGTTGGAAAAACCTATTAAGCTCTACAATACATCGGTTAAGAAAAATAATACTAAAATAATATAAAAACTAATAAAATCTATGAAGATCAAGCAACTATATAAGCAATAAAGGATCCGATTCGCGGGTATAAATCCCACTCATCACTTTTTACTTATATATATATATATATATATATATATATATATATATATATATATATATTCGAGTTTATTTTCGTAGTTTATTTACTGGCTTATATATATATATATATATATATATATATTTAAAAGTCTTGCCTGGAGTTTACTTCGTGGCAGTTGATCATTCTTATACATATATTTACAGGTTTTATATATATAATTGTTTTATCTCGCTTTCATAATGTAAATATTTAATCTTTCAGCCTGCGGGCTAGATTTGCCAAAATTTGGCTATTTCGCACTTTAACCGGTTCATGGTGACTAAACTAGAACCGTTGAAGCTGAAATAGTTTAGATTTACTCAAATCTAGTTCTTTTTATATCTTTTGCACATATTACTTCCTCATATAAGCCTAGGAATCATGTGATCACAGATTCAGCTTCTGAATCTAGATTCGGTTCCCGTGATGGACATTTTCAGCTGCAGCTAGCTTGTAAATTATCTACGGTGCCTGAATATCCTTAGATGGCTTTCATGCCCACAAGGAGTTCGGCACTTCTATGTATCTTATTTTCTCGAAGATGCTTCGCATCTCAAAAATAAAAGCAATTAAGCCGAACACAATAATAAAATGGAAGTATCAAAGGCCTTAATTGCTATTGAGCACAAGGGTTTGAAAAACCTATTTTACAAAACATCACTGTTATATTTTGTTAAAATTGAACTTTTATACAAAACTCAAACCCTTTGTATATAGGTGCGAACGAGGCATGCACTACTTCCAAACAATTGCACATAGACCTAACTCATACACACACATACACAGATAAAAGTTTTAATGAAAAGTGGCGGTAATCGTGTTATCACAGAAGTCGGGGGTGCCTAACACCTTCCCTCCGCTTAATCAAGCCCCCAGACCCTAATGAATTTCAGTTTCCCATACCAGTTAAACAGTGTCACATCACTAGGTATTTGTGCAAACCTTTTCTCGGTTGAGTTGGTGCAACCATTTAAAAATAACCAACTGGCAACTCTCATAGTCAAATCGTCGACATATACATGTCAGACCTTTTCAAATTAATCTCACCTAAAATGAGAAAACAAAAAGACAAGCACAGAAAGGGACAAATAAAAATCCCGACGTCGACAGATAGTTTAGTAGTTATTAAATTTGTTGCATATAGTTAGCGTATATTTCATGTTTTTAGCTTGTCAGATAGTTTGAAGTTGACTTGGCCTAATATGAGATTATAATTGCATAGATATTGATTAGTATTGATAACTAAGGCAAATATGTAAATTCATAACATAATGTAAATCCTTGCCTGTTTGAAACTGATGTAACCAGATAGCACATTATGATGACCATGTTTCCTGATAAGGTTAAAATATTTACATAATTATCTTCTTGAGGGAAACTTAGGTTTAATACATGAAATTCAATGAACTGGTAGTAAGGTTAGGATTATGCAAAGACCTAAGTTTGGGGGAAGATATGGGATTTAGTATTCGTATTTAAAAAATCAAAAAAAGATAAAGAAAAATATGAATAAATACCTTGACTAGTTTAGTTATGTGGCCTTTGTTACTCGAGTAAGTACGTCCTATGGGATGTCTTTACACCCAACGCCCTAAATCCATCTGGTTTGGGAGTCGTTGGTTGAAAGCTCGCTAAATGGGTAGCATTGAAAAGCCTAAGAGGACTAAACATTGCACAGTAATGTGTAATCATGGGAAAAAGAACAACATGCCCCCGTAATGGAATAAAAGTAGAAATGAATCCCGTAATACCTCCTAACTTGGTAATTGCATAGTTTTGGCCGGAGCTTCGCTTGTTTATAGATTTTTTTTAAGTTAAAACTAAGTTTTACCTTCTAAGAAGGGTATTATGTGATATATTTGAACTGACGTTGGTAGCCATTGTTATTGAGCACACACACTACATCAGTGACAACATGCATTTATTTATTGATGATATGGGTTATTGATATGTCTTGGTAAAATTTACTGTTCATAGCTATTATTGATTTCTCTGAGGCAATAGTGTTAAATTTCAAACTGATTGACAACTGGATTCGTGGGTATGTAGGTAGTTTGCATTTGCATCTGTGTTTTGCTTGAGGACAAGGAAAGTCTCAAGTTTGGGGGTATTTGATGAGTGTATTTTATACCTATGAATCGGTTACCTTTTGGACTTGATTTGTTGCTACTTTGAGTAGTTTTAGTATCATTTTTAATTGTTTTCTTTATTTGTGTGCAGGAACAGGTTGTGAGGGTGAAAACAGGATAATCAGGATTAAAAGGAGAATTGCGGCTTCATGAATGGACAAGACCGTCGGGGCGGAGTTTGTAATGCAAAATCAATGTTGGGGCGAATATCCGTCGGGGCATACTTTGTAAGTGTAAAAGTGTGTCGGGGGAAAAAAGTCGGCAGAAAAGGAGAGTTTCCTTTCTTAACGAGGATTCTGGTGATTATTTAGCAGCTGATTTGGGACACGATTGGGAGATGATAAAAGGCTAATTGGAGGGAAGAGAAGTCATCATCATTATCACTAATCAACTCTTATTTTTGCATCGAGCTTGGAGAATTGAAGCGAGGAGACTAGCACCAGAGCCGGTCCTGGATTTTGTAAGGCCCAGTGCAAAAAACTTCAAGTGTGCACCTTTATACAAATTAAACCAAAATAAATAAATAAATTTCAAGTGTGACCCTTTATACAAATTAAAAAATTGCTTGCGTTGCATTATGAACTGAGAGGGTCAAAGGGTTTTTCCTTCTTCTTATGGCTAAGAGTCTATTTTGATTCTCCATATTTATTGATTTGTTTTATATTATATTTTATAATTAAAAAAAAATTTATACACATATATATGATAAGTAGGTTTTATACCTACTTATTGGATATCAATTCACGAGAATTATGCTCATCTCAAGTAGACTTTAGTATGTTTTTAGTTGCATTTTACATTTATTTTGCAATATTCGTAATTCGAACTCCTCTGGTATGGAAATGCAGGAAATGGCATAATTTGGCATTGGCAATGTGGTATGAGACTAACTAAGGCTTGGCAAATGGAATGTGTGTTGACAAGGAACTGAGCGTTGGTGAAGGACAAACAACAAGCAACAAAGGCGAGCATCAAGATGAAGCAGTGTATAGCTGTGATGCTAGGCCGCTTGACAAAGTATTCATCGCGTGCCCGCACTATATGCAGGCAGAGGCTAAAAGTACACATCGTGCGCCCGCACTTAAAACAAGAAGGCACATCATCGCTGCTGGCTAGAGTGTCGCGCGCTGCCACCATTTTGTATTGCGATCATGCGCTTGTGCATGAAAGTTATCTGATGTTGTTTGTTGACTTATGTTTTTGAATTTAAAATTTGAGTGTGGTCTTATCTGAAACTATTCTGGTTGGTAACAGACGTGGATTATGTTGGATTTTATGAGTTTTTCATTAAAAAAAATTAGGGTTAAGCTTTGAACTAATTCTAGAGAGGATTTGAGCATAAACTTAAGATTTTCTACATCTTCTTTTGAATTTAGTCATTGGAATAATTATTCATTTCATTTTGCTGGAAATTATTGGAGATTTGGATAGCATTTTGGAATGAATTCTGCAATTGGGTTTGATCAATTCTATCTTCTCTCTCAATTGTGATATTTATTTTCAATATGTTACTATAATCCCATAATGGTTTTAGGTTCAGAAATGAACTAAACTCCATTTAGGTTCAAAAACGATATTCTGTTGCAGAGACTGAATTTTTTTTAAGACTATTTGGTTACCCACAAAAACTAAAATGGTAACCTTTTTATGAAGGTTTGGCTACCAACTGCACCATATTCAAAATAATTTTATTTTTAAAAGGTTATTTATAAGTAACCAGCAACTACATAAATAAGAACTCTTGCATGGCATTTTGGATATCATATGCACCTTCTGTTAAAAAAAATTAATCATACATACATTACCATCACTATAAAATTGATCATTCGGAACACCTCAATAAAATTTATTGGTCACTATATATTGGACAATTGGACACTTGTTTATGGCGCTGTCTAATTGGGGTATATTATACATTTGAACTTCGACATACCATAACTTGATACTTTCAAGTTAAAATTTAGAAAACATTATAAATTGGATAAGTGATAATGAAATTCCTCAATATGTTTAATGTGTTAAAATAATCAAAAGGTAAATAGTAACCAACATGATGAAGTTTTGTCGCTCACTAATACGCATTTGGTTACCTCTAAAGGAAAGAGTCCAAAAAAATCAATATAAATAAACAAACAATGTCAAACTACTAGTAATAAAATCAAAGACTAATCAGCAGTATCCAAATATATAAGCACTAGCAACCAAAACACAGTCAACAGGTTTCCAAAACCAATTTAATCAATGTCCATATTGTCAAAAAGTACCTAGTAACCAAATCAGAATATAACAGTAACCAAACGAAGTAGCGGCGATGACAAAAACAAACCAAACGAAGCAACGAATCTAGAAACTTAGACACAGAGCGGCGGCGCACTGAAATCGAAAAATAAGCGATGAAAACAGGCAAAAGAATGTATTAACGACGAGTGCAAACGAGCACCGGCAAAGACGTAGCGGACAGCGGCGGCAACAGGAGATCAACGCCGACAGGATCAAAATGAATGTCTGCATAAATCAAAAAGAGAATAAGAGAAATTTGGTTTCCAAGTACCCAAATTAGAAAATAAGGGTTCCCAAATTAGAAAATAAGGGTTTCAAACTAAAGAAGTCTTCAATAAAAAAAGAGAGAAACAACAAAGGGAAAAGGCATGCAATTCAAATTGTCACAGATTAGGCAACCAATCGGGAATAGTTACCATTGCAGAACTGATTTGCCACATTAGCATCCCATTAAAACACCCAACTAAATTAAAGGGATACCAAATGCACTAATTTTGTAAATAAAATATTGCAAATGTATTAATTCTGTAAATATTTTCTAGATGCACTTTTGTTGTATTTTTTTCTAAAAATGTACTAGAAAGTGTAAATAACTCATTTAATTATGGTTACTAGTCCACTTATTTTGGAATTTAAATAATTACTCATATTGATTCATTACATAACTCAATTAGACTTGCTTTTAATTAGGTTTAAGAAAATAAATAGATTGAGATATTAAAATAATTCTCTTAGGTTAGTCCACTTAGTATATATTTTAAATAATAGGACTCTTCAATAAATATAACACTTAGGTTATTTAATTCTCATACCTAATATATATAATTAGGTTACAAGACTTTCTTTTTAATACTCATTTTTATATATATATATATATATATATATATATTAGGATCTTAAGCTCACCACTTATCCAACTCACTGAAGCTCCCCCCCCTATGAGTAGACGGACGACGACGTTTGTTCATATACAACCGTCGCTCATACTTTTAGCAACGCTTATATGTTGTTCATCACACTAAAAGTATAAACAGCGGTTGTATGATTGAACAGATTCTGCCGTCCGTCGCTAAAGGGGGTGAGCTTGGGTGTGTTGGATAAAGAGTGAGTTTAAGATCCAGGACTATATATATATATATATATATATATATATATATATATATATATATATATATATATATATTCATTTAATCATATACATACTCTACATAAGTCACAAAGTATTCACTTCATTGATAAAAATTTAATATACTCATTTAGTAGATATACACAGCCGATCCTGTCCGGACTCCCGGACAGGACTAAAATGCGGACCCCAATTTTTTAATTTTTTCCTTTTTTTTAAAATAACTAAAAAATATATTTAATATTTTATGGAACTGAAATTTTTCATAATATAATATTTTGGGGTGATTTGAATACCTATACCAAAAATGGTGAGTGCATACACAGACAGATTTATATATACATGTTTTGTTATACGTACCCAAATCACGTCCAAAACATTGTATTATGAAAATATTTTAATTACATAAAATATTAAATATTTTTTTTAGTTATTTTAAAAAAAAGCAAAAAAAAAAAAGTCCTGACGGGATAAAATCCCAAGGTCCTGATTTGGACTCTCTCTCTCTCTCTCTCTCTATATATATATATATATATATATATATATATTCATTTAATCATATACATACTCTACATAAGTCACAAAGTATTCACTTCATTGATAAAAATTTAATATACTCAGTTACACTATGACCTAATAATCTTGGTTATTACACTCGCGCTTTCATTCTTGCAAGTGTTTATATTTTCTCAAATTGTTATTTCATCAATAAGATGTTTCTTCTTTCTTTACTTTATACATGAACTAAATAACTTACTCTTGATTAGAGTAGTTATTTCTTAGTTCTTATGGGTTCGATGAGAAAATAAGCATGTGTTACTTAGTTTATTTTAGCAGTGGAGATCTAACGAAATTCTACTTAGTTTATTTTAGCAATGAAAAACTTCCAAAATGTTACTTAATAATATTTAATACATCATTTATTATATTATATTATTATTATTATTATTATTATTATATTTAGTAATTGGAATTAAGCAAATGTTACTTAGTTAATTAAATTATATTTTAATATGATATTATATTTTAATATTTAATACAATATATATTTTATTTTATTTTTAAAAAACAATTTATTATATTTTAATATAATATTTTACTATATTATATTACTAGTAATTACCGTGTTCTGAAAAAAGCATACACGTAAAAAAAATTAAATTAAAATTAAAAAAATATTACATTACCTAAGGACTTTTTGCAACCTAAAATAACTTATAATATGACATAAAAATTATCATAATTCACCACACCACCACAATAATTAATTTTTTAAACAATAGATATTCGTAAAAAATTTAAACATGTCTACAAAACTTACAAATCATCAATAACAATTTTAATAATTCATCATACCACCATAATAACAATTATTATTATTGTTGTTGTTGTTGTTGTTGTTGTTGTTGTTGTTGTTGTTATTATTATTATTATTATTATTATTATTATTATTATTATTATTATTATTATTATTATTATTATTATTATTATTATTATTATTATTTATTATTATTATTATTATTAGTATTATTATAATAATAATAATAATAATTATTATTATTATTATTATTATTATTATTATTATTATTATTATTACTACTACTATTATTATTATTATTTATTATTATTATTACTATTATTATTATTAGTTATTATAATTATAATTATTATAATAATAATTATTATTATAATTATAATTGTTACTATTATTACTATTACTATTAGTATTATTATAATTATTATTTTTAGTACTATAATAATAATAATATTTTTATAATTATAATAGTAATAATTATTATTATTATTATTATTGTTACTATTATTATTTTTATTACAATAATAATTATTTTTATTTTTATTATAATTATTGTAATAATAATTATTACTATTATTATTATTATTATTATAGTAGTTGTAGTAATTATTATTATTATTATTATTATTATTATTATTATAATTATAATTATAATTATTGTTATTATTATTGTTATTTTGATTATTACTATTATTATATTTATTATTATTATTATTATTATACTTATTATTATCATTATTGTTATTATATATGATTGTTATTTGATTTGGTAGGAATTTTATATAATAATAATTATTATTATTATTTTTATTATAATTATTATAATAATAATAATAATAATATTATTATAATAATAATAAATATTATTATTATTATAAATATTATTATTATTATAAATATTATTATTATAATAATTATTATTATTATAGTAATTATTATTATTATTATTGTTATTGTTGTTGTTGTTGTTATTATTATTATTATTACTATTATTATAATAGTTATTTTTATTATTATAATTATTATTATCATTATTGTTATTATTATTGTTATTTGATTTGGGCAGAATTTTGTAGTGTGAGCCTTTAAATTAAGTTAGAAGAATTGAGATGAAATCTGAACCGCCATTGTGCTTTGTTAAATGAAAGATTAAAAATGGATTCTGCTTTATTATATAGATATTATATTAACTTATATTAAATTTTAATTTAATAATATATTTTAGTTTAATATTATATTTTAAAATGTTTTATTTTATTTTAATATAATATTTTTATTATATTATATTATATTATATTTTAATTAAATAATATATTTTATTATATTTTAGTTTAATGTTATATTTATATGATATTATATTTTAATTTAATAATATATTTAATATATATTATATGTCAAATATTTAATTTTATTAAATTTAGTATGAGAAACTAAGTCTACATAGTTTTATTTTTATATTATATCATGTTATTTTATTTTAATTTGTTTTTATTTATTAGTTGAAAACTATAAGTAAATGGTACTTAGTTTATTTTTTTGGTTAATTAATTATAATAAATATTTTCTACTCTCATTCTATTTTAATTTTTTAAAATATTGGTTTTAAAGTTTATTATATTATATTATAAAATTTTATTATGTTAATTTCGTCAAAAATTTTATCGGAAATCATGACTATCACGTACACTCATCTTGCACAAACACTAAATAAGAACAATTGGTACTAATGCAATAAAAAAAATTGCAACGACAAATAAGAACAATTGGTACTAAATAAGAACAAAATGAATCAAATCACTATATATGACATCTATTTTGCAGAAACAATTATATATAAATAAGAAAAATAGCAATAAGAATCAAAATCAGATAACCTAAATCAATTTTACCCAAATCAAAACTTATAAACCAAATCAAATTACCCAAATCAATTTTAGTATGAGTTCAAGTACTAAAATCAGCTTACCCAAACATAATCAGATTCATATATGTCAAACTAGTGCATATATAATCAGATTCAAAATCAGTTTACCCAAATCATATTCATTGTATAATTATTAGTATAATAAAGAGAGGAAATATATACCTAATGGTGGCGACTTGGCGTCGACTGAAAGGCCAAAGGAGGGCGGTGGCGATGATATGGTGGCGTCGGTGCCCAAGTTAGCTCCCTCTTTTCCCTATGTTTCCTCTTCTCCCTCTTCTTTTTCTTTTTTTCCCTTCGATTGTTGTGTTGATCGACTGTCTGGTACTGATTACATTAAAAATGATTAGCGACTGCGTTCAGTCGCTGATTTCTAATGATGTGGACATATCAGTGACCGCTAGCTAAGCGATCGCTGATAGTGAGTGGTCGCTACAAACCTCCCCTCCAACAATTGCGTCAATTTATTGGTGGCAAAATTACATTAGCGATCGATCAGGAACCGCATGCGGTCGCGGATATGAGCTAGCGACTAGATTCAATGACGGTCGCTATTACACATCAGCGATCAAAAACGGCAGTCGCTGAAAGTGTTGGTCGCTGTTAGACCATTTTCTAGCTTGCAATGATAACGAATCTTATTATTCATATAAAAAAGTATTAAAAATTATATTAATTATTTTTCTCAAATGTTAAACTAAACATAAGTCACAGTTTAGCATAATTATTTATAATATAAATGAAAAATGTTATAACTGAAAAAATATATTTAAAAAATTCTTTTAATAAGATAAATGTAGTAATAAATATTATTATATTTTCTTTTATTCAATATTGTATAAAAACAACATCAATCAGTATAATAAAAATATAGTTAAAATCATAAACATCCCAAATTTTGAAATATACTTAAGAAAATTTAACATATAAAAATCATAATATGAAATTAAGAATTCAAATAATAATTTTTATTGTTAAACACAAAAAACTAAACTATCAACATACTCATTCACTTTAATTAGAAAACCTCTATTAATAATTTAATTTAAAATTCTTAATATGTGTATCACTTATGCAAAAATATGTGTTAATTAAATTAAATTATTTGAATGAGATAGTCTTAATTACAAATAAAATTATAATTAAACTGTATTGTATTAAGAAAGGATAATTAAACACACACACGCGCGCGCACACACACTCACACACACACACACACACACACACACATATATATATATATATATATATATATTTATTATTCAGGAATTAAAATTTGATAACATACAAGAGAAAATATATAATTTTATCTATTTTGTCAATCCTAAAAATTTACAATGATATTAACTGTTATTTAAAAAACTAAAGGGGGTGTGAGTGTTCTTATGATTATATAGAGGTGCTATGACTTTAATTTATTTCTACGTTACTCTAGTATTTAAATTAGAGATAACATTTGTCATGTGATTATCCAAAAAGAACATTTGTTACTTTATTAGCTCCAACAAATACAGAAGAAATTTATGATCTTAATTATTGCGCTATTATCCAAAATCAAATTTATCATGTGATTATCCAAAAATAACATTTGTTACTTTATTAGCTCCAACTTCTACAGAAGAAATTTATGATCTGAATTAATTACTGCCCTATTATCCAAAATCAAATGACGTATTCTACCTTCCTACAGTATGTAAATTATATAACTTTTATCATGTGATAATCCAAAAAAGGAGATTTGTTACTTTATTAGCTCCAACAGAAACAGAAGAAATTTATGATCTCAGATATTCCCTCTTGTTCTTATGGTCTATAAATTGAGTAGCTTCTTTTGGCACAACACATCTCACCTCAAACTCAAAGTCCCAAACCAGCTATTATCATATATTCCAATGGCCTCATATTCTCCGAATTTTCATTTCCACCCATCCGTTCTCCAAAAAGTCCAAAACATTCCCACCCAATTCATATGGCCAAAAGAGGTATTAGTTCAAACCGAAGAAGAGCTCAATGAGCCCTTGATCGACCTCGTCGGATTCTTCCAAGGCGACACCGCCGCCACCACTGCCGCCGCTGAGCAACTCCGGGCCGGCTGCGAAAAGCATGGATTCTTCCAAGTTATCAACCATGGGGTCGATGAAGAGCTCATTCGCGCAGCGCAGGATGAGATGGATTCTTTGTTTAAGCTTTCGGTTGACAAGAAGGTGAGCCTTCAGAAAATGCCGGGGAGCTTGTGGGGGTATTCGGGTGCTCATTCGGATCGGTTTTCGTCAAATTTGCCATGGAAGGAGATGTTTTCGTTCCAGTACGACCATGACAGTGCCCCGGAGGAGCTTCTTGTGGCGGACTACTTCAACAATGTTGTGGGGAAGGAGTTTGAAAAGACAGGGTTAGATTATCTGCACTTTTAAATACTCATTCCATTTTGGCCCTTTTAAATATATTACTAGTAATTAATTTAACTGTAATTAATACTATCATATAATGATCATAACCAAATTTATATTACTCACTTCATTCCTTAATATAAGTCATTTTATAAAATTATTTTTGTTCCTTAATATAAGTCGTTTGAAAATTTCAAGTAAGCATTAATTGCTTAGTTTCCAATATTAACCAAATAATAAATATAACTTTGGTTCTCTCACTATTTTTTATCCAATAAATAATACTCTCTTTTTTTAATACAAGGGTAATATAGACAATTGATATTATATTTATTGTTATACAATTATTTCCTTAATACTTGTGCACAACTTTAAAACGACTTATATTAAGGAACGGAGAGAGTACTATTTAAAAATTAAATGTTTTCCAAAAGTTGTATGAGTAATAAATTTTAGGTTTCAAATATTAACATGGCTTCTTTTTAGAATCGAAGAGAGAATATTAAATTTGTTGTTAAGGATATTTAGGCAATGTATAAATGTGTTATCTTCAACAACAAGATAATTCGATTGATATTACAACATAAATTTTAAGACAAAATATTTATATAGTATTTTATGTATAAGTCTTACATTTAATTTATATAATAGTAGTATACTACATGTATGATAGGGTTCACATACTTCTACTGATCTAGGCAAACGTTGTAAATATGTATGATGTATTCCCTCCGTCTTTATTTAAATGATATTTTAGAATTTTTTATTTGTCTTTAATTAATTGACGTTTGTTTAAATCTAAAAGAATTAATGATAATTTTTCCAAAATTACTCATCATTACTCTACCTATTTTTTTGGTACTTTAAACTCTTGTGTTATGATAAATTAATGATTTAAGGGTATTATAGACAATTGAGTACTATATTTAATTCTTTCCAATCATTATCTTAATTCTTGTGTCAATCTCTAAAACGTCATTTAAATAGGGACGGAGGGAGTATCATATATACTCCCTGCGTCCCTTAATATAAGACATTTTAGAAAAGTTTTTTTGTCCCTTAATATATGATGTTTTAGAATTCCAAGTAAGCATTAATTGCTTAGTTTTCAATATTACCCTAAGTATTAAATATAACTTTGATTCTCTCACTATTTTTTACCCAATAAATAACAATCTATTTTTCCAATACAATCATTTCCTTAATACTTGTGCACAACTTAAAAAAATGGACAAAGGGAGTAATAAACAGGTGTTGTGACGCGGGGCGTCTCATGTTGTCCCAAACCATAACCCTTATACTCCCTCCGTCCCTAATTATTTGACGTTTTAGAGTTTTTTATTTGTCTTTAATTATTTGACGTTTGTTCAAATCTAGGAGAATTAATGACAATTTTTCCAAAATTATTCCTCATTATTCTACATATTTTTTGATACTTTAAACTCTTCCTCTCTTCTTATCCCAATAAAACTATTTTTATCACAACAAAAGATATATTTAAGGATATTATAGACAATTGATCAGTACTATATTTAATATTTTCCAATTATTATCTTAATTCTTGTGTTTACCTTTAAATTGTCAAATAATGAGAGACGGAAGGAGTAGTTCTTAAATCAAGGAAGAAATGATAGTACAAGTTGAGAAATCAAATTTAGTCCGCCTTTAAGACAACTTTGACAATTAATTGGTATGTTCTACACGTTTGTAGCATGCATGACTTGCATCATTGGAAAGCTACCAAAAATCTAATTTTCAACACATCAAATGGCGTGTTATTTGAGTATTTATAGAATGAGTTATAAACATTTTAGTACTCTCTCAGTTTGTTTTACTTCACGTTTTAGGTGGAAAAAAAATAAAATAAGAAATATAATTAATATTTTATTAGATTGATTAAAAAAATATGAAACATAAATAATATAGAGATAATATGATAAATTAAGTAATTAATACTTTCTTGAAATCTACAAATGACAATTCAATTAAAAAGGAACAAAATTTACTATCAAAAAAGACAAGTAAAAAGGAAGGGAGTACATTATATGCATAAAGAACAGATTCTATGAATTTGGCTATTTCTCTAGTATTTATGACTTTTGGTATTTTGTACGCATCCTATGAAACAAAAAAACAAAATTTTAAGATGAAACATTTATAGAATATATTTTTCGTATAAATATATCATGTTCACAATGACAATAATCTTATAAATTTTACATTGCATGTATGATAGGGTTCATATATTTTTAATCAATAATTCTTAAATATACTGGATAATAACCAGGTGTATGCAATACCACACACAATTTATCAATTGCATATCTGTCAGAATAAAACCTTTAACTAACAAACTTTATATGGTAATTTTAGGTTGGTTTACCAGAAGTATTGTGAAGCAATGGAGAAATTATCCGTGGCAATTTTCCAACTCTTGGCAATTAGCTTGGGCGTAGACCGTGAGCACTATAAGAAATTCTTCGAAGATGGCAGTTCAATAATGCGATGCAACTACTATCCTGCCTGTAATGAGCCCGACCTCACCCTCGGGACTGGTCCTCATTGTGATCCAACCTCTTTAACAATTCTTCATCAGGATCAAGTTGGAGGCCTCGAGGTTTTTTCAAATAACAAATGGCAATCCGTTCGTCCTCGCCCTAATGCCCTTGTCATCAACATTGGTGATACATTCATGGTATATGTTTAACTTCTTATATGGTACTGTTTTTTAGAGCATATATTTTTTGGCGGTTAAACGAAAAATTACCTTAGATTTATTTAGACAAGCGTTGATGGGTTATACTGCACAACTAATCCCGCATTGATTAGTCTTATTATACAATCCACTTATGCTTGTTTAGACAAATCTAAAAAATATGTTTCTAATTAACTAGCATATTTTTTTCATAATTTTAAATTCATTTTATTTCAACGTCTTAAATCACTTCAAAATAAAGTAGGAAACACATAAACAAAGTAATTGGTCAAAGTTCTTGACAAGAGGGTAAATACATTGGCAAACGGACCAAGAGAGTCCCTATGTTTCACCATGTTAATTAATAGTGTAAGTTTGGGTGAAAAGTATTACTAGCTAGCTAGCTAAGGCTTAATCACTTGTAGTACTATATATAAATAATAGATATAAAAAGGGGACAACTGGATCATGAAATGAATGATCTTACCTATATGTACACACTAACATGTTAACAAGATCTTCAAAAAGGCTATAAGGACTATGTCTTTCATGTACTATTAGTAATTGCTATATTGGAACCTATCTTATGCAATGCAACTTGTATATTCCATCAAACATGATATATGCATATACTGATCGACGTACCTTATTTGATTTACACTTCCGTCAAACATATATATGCTCTTATGTTTTAGGAAGCGAACTATCATATCTACGTACTACATACTGCTATTATTCGGAACTCTTAGAGTTTTCCCCTACTTTACAACTTATATATATTATGATTTAACTATAATTATCTTTATGAGTTCATGTTTATAGATGTACGGTGTGTTGGGAATGTTTTTTATTATATTATATTATATCCCCGTGTGTTGGGAATCTTTGTATATATATCCCCGTGTGATGCACTTAATTGTATACCCGCCTGTGCTTCTTAGCTTATGTGTTAATTTGTTTGATATGGATATTGTAGGCATTATCTAATGGAAGATACAAGAGTTGCCTGCACAGGGCAGCAGTCCACAAGGGAAAAGAAAGAAGGTCAATGGTTTACTTTGTGAATCCAAAAAAGGACAAAGTGGTAAAACCCCCACAGGATCTTGTTGACCAAAAAGGTGAAAAAAGAAAGTATCCAGATTTCACATGGTCAGAGTTGTTGGGGTTCACACAGAAACACTACAGAGCTGATGATACTACCCTCCAATCCTTTTGCCATTGGCTTCTTACTAATAAAAATTAAGCCCACAAATTGCTGCTAGCTAGTAATAAAAATCCACCACCAAGCATTGGCCTGGATGATATCACCAGGCTCTACCATAGCAAAGACCAACGATCAAATTCCCCTCCTCCATGTGGTTGTAATAAATTAATAGTACCCAAAAAAAAGAGTAATAAAAATCCGCTTTGTGGTCTGATTTTTTAAGGTTCTCTAGCTATATAATTTTTGCACTCATTGGTGGCAAATCTATCAACCTCGGCGACGGATGTTATAAACCACGGCATTGCCGTCATGACCCCTTTGATTATAAGTCATTTTCTTGTAGTAATTGAATTCACTTAATTATTGAATTTAATCAAATATTCTTAAATTCACAGTTAATGTGTTTCATTTTAATTAAAATAAATCTTGTAACTAGAGAATGGCAGACAGTTTGTGGCAGACAGTTTGTGGGGTCAAAGTTCGAAGGCTTTCTGAAAGAGTTGGGAATTCAACACTGCAAGACCTCAGTCGCTCACCCTCAATCGAATGGCCAAGTAAAAGTGACCAACCGAACCCTACTCAACGGGATAAAAAGAAGGTTGGATGACTTAAAGGGTCGATGGCCCGAAGAGCTACTCAGTATTTTGTGGGCATATCGGACTACTCCGAGGACAACAACTGGGGACTCTCCGTTCCGACTGGCATACGGGACCGATGTACTCATACCAGTTGAGATCGGATCCCCCACTCTCCGAGTTAGTCAATACAAATAACTATACAATGATGAAGGTTTGAAAACAAATTTGGATCTGTTGGAAGAAGTTCGGGACTCTGCTATGTTGAGGTTGGCTATCTATCAGCAGAGAACAACCCGACACTACAACCAGAAGGTGAAGCTGAGGAGGTTTGAAGTGGGTGATTTGGTCCTCCGGGAGTCGGAGGCATCAACTCCCCAGAACATTGGTAAACTAATGCCTAACTGGGAGGGACCATACGAAGTAGTAGAAGTACCGAAGCCAGGTACTTACCGGCTTCGAGCAAAGGATGGGTCGAAAGTAAAGAATACATGGCATGTTGGAAGACTTATAAAATTTTACCAGTAAAAGTTATATCGTTCTTTTCTTTATCCATGTAACCGTTTCAACTTTAAATGAAATAAATGAAAGTTTTTTTTGGAGATGATTAACTTCATTTATATGGCTTTCGGTGTCCGATCAGACAAACATCGGGCTTCAACCGATCAGAGCGTCGAAGACGGCCTAACTGATCGGTAAAAGTCGCGGGCATAACTGATCGAGAATACAATAAATTTTTTAATCAGACAAACTTCGGGCATAATCCGATCAGAAGGTTCGGGAAGTCATAACTGATCGAGATAAGTCACGAGTATAACTGATGGCAAAAATTTACAAACAAAAACTTTTTGAACTTCATTCATACTTTCAAAATTTCTACAAAATCCGAGCGTATAAGATTCGGACAGAGTACAAATAAGAAAGGAAAAAATTACAAGTACGAAAATCATCTATTAAGGCGAACCATCACCAGCTTCGGCTTCGGATTCCTCATCGGAAGAGTCGAGGATAGAGGCATCCAGCCCAACATCAACTAGCTTCGCCCGAGCCTTCTCCCGATAAGCTTCAACCCCTTCAGCAAACTGGGTCATAATCTTATCGGTCAAAGCAGGCGATTCTTCATACTCCTTGATGGCTGCCTGTTTAATGACAGCCTGCTCGTCCCTCAAGGTATTGTTCACCTGGATTAGCGTCCTCAGTTGGCTGTGTACTCCAACGAATTTATCCTCGATGGTGTGCAGATTCTCCACCAAGACCTTGTTCTCCTCTGCCAGAAGTTCTTTGTCCTGCACAAGCTTCTTTGCATGCCCATCGAGACTGACGAACTCTTGCTGAAGCAGAGTGTAAGACCCCAGATTTTATGAATAAAGATTTAATTTTCTCGAAATATTTTTGAATATTATGGTGTGGATTTGATATAATGTTATAGTTGTGGATAATATTTATAAATTTTGCAAAGTACGCAAGTTGTTATATAATATTCGATTGGTCGGGGAATATTCTTTTTGTCGGGGAATATCCGCATTTACCTGTACAATCATTAGTGGACCCCTGCAATGTAATTCTTATCGGATAGAGAAAACGGAAAAAATATTTTTATGAGAATAACGACGGAAGTTTTACAGTTAATCTTGTTGAACTACTTTCGGTGGTAAAAAATACGATGTCTGGCGTTGGTTGCATAGTAGCACCGGTATTGATTATTGATGCTTACGTGATAAGTCACTCGGTTTTGTTTTATTGGTATTATTAATGTAATAAAATGTAATACTTTTATAAAGTTATTCTATAAATGTAATATATTATATTTTATTATGCATAGTGTTGCATAGTATTTTGCATAGTAAAATATTTTTATATAAAACAAAATACTTTTATAAAGTTATTTATTTTATTAGACAATAATTAGAATATATTATATTTTATTATGTATAGTGTTTGCATAGTGCTGCATAGTGTTTGCATAGTAAAATCTTTTATAAAGTTATTCGTTTTATTAGATTATAAATAGAATATATTATATTTTATTTAAAAGATTTTGCTTTAAATATGGACCATCGGATTAAAGTAAATCAATCTAGACAGATTCATGAGTTAGTTCTTATGCGATCCATTTTTCTATAAATAGAAGCTCATTCCTTCATTATTTTCTTACGAATTCACTGAAACTCTAGAGAGATAAACTATAGAGAGAAAGAAGAAAATTATTCTACTACTTCACTACTCATATATCCAGACTCTTCTTCTTAAGGTAGGGAATATTATTTGTTGTACTCATAAGGGGTATTCTTTCTTTCTTATTCATGAAGAGAACTTACATTATTCCATTCTTTATTATTACATTGGAATAACTCGTATAATGCTGCGTGATACCCTATACTTGGTGAAATTCTTACATTATTCCATTCTTTATTATTACATTTGAATATCATATCGTATGCATGCGTTTACGCTTGGGACTGGTTCGATCTTTATTATTATTACATTGGAATATCCATCTCGTGTGTTTGTGGGACTGGTTAAAATCTTTATTATTATTCATTGGAATAACTCCGCCTCATCGCAGGCACCGTATGCATGGTGATTTCTGTTGTTATTCCATTCTCTATTATTTTGTTGGAACATCCCGTCGGTGTGATTTTCGCCTGACCTGGTTCCGTTAATTATTATTCTGTTGGAATAACCCGTCTATGCGAATTACCGCATGCATGGTGATTTCTTTTGTTATTCCATTCTTTATTATACTCGGTTGGTTAAAGTTTTGACTTTATACTCCATGAAATTAGTGGAATATCCTTGATATTTGCGCTTCATCCGATATCTTTTCATGGAAATATTCTTCCGAGCATTCTTGAATTTTACTCCACAAAGCAAAGATCATGTTGACAATTTAGACGTTATTGGTTCTGGATAAATTAATTCTTGAACTTGTTTTATTGAATTATTATGTCATTGTCATCATCCTCATGTTTATATTATGTTGAAAGTCATCTGGGCTGTAGTGCATAGATGGACTTGGTATGATTATGATTAGGGATTATTCGGTATAATCATGGTAGTAATGTTACAAATGATGTGGAAAAAGTCCTCATTGCCCGTAGTGCATTGATGGATGAGTTTTTGGTATGATTATGGCTATGGATTTTCTTGACCAAGGGTGCAAAGATGAATTGTTTTATGGCATGATCGGGACCGATTGATGAAAACATGATTATCTTTGCCCGTGGTACATGGATAATTCGTGGTCGTGATACTAAAGAATATCCTTGGCACGTAGAATACGTGCATGATTTGATGATGTGGATTATTTATTAAAAGTCGAGTCTCGTGATAAAAGTGATGAAAAACCTTTTAAATCATAGAAGATAGTAGATTTTATTCTCTACTTGACTCTTCTAAAGGATTTTTTGTTCACCGCAGCTTAAACTTGATGTTTTTTATTGTATCGATTTAACATTGTTGAAGGCTAATGATAATTTATTCGCATTATCTTAGTCATAATATTTCTTCTTTGGGCTAGTTGAGCTCACCCTTTCTTTCACTTTTTCTCTTGTGAAATAAAAAGTAGCTGGGACTAGTCTGGGAACAGAGTGATGGTCCTAGATGGTGCATTAGTAGTCCTCACTATTCTGTGAAATAGTGTGATAATAATTGTAATGAGGACTCCTTTTGAGTTTGTATAATCTCTAGTAGACAATATTTGTATTCAAACTCACAGTTTATGTTTTGTCGTATTGTACACGACAGTTGTATTATTAAGTTGTATTTATATTCTGTACCTTGTATCTGGCGACTCAAGATGGGTGATGTATACCTAATTTTAGGGGTGTCACAGTTGGTATCAAAGCTTAGGGATATGATTCCTGGCTAAGATGTGAGACTAGAACTAGGAGGGGAGAGACGGGGAATTCCTTCGCTAGTATGACCTACCTAAGTTTATTTGGTATTTAATTGGTCGGTCAGAGTATAGAGATAATATGTGATATATTAATTAACCCTTGTTTTGTGGCAGTATTTGAAAATGGCATCTAATAATGTTCAGATAAGCAATGGAGCACAGGAGACTATTGAGTCTCCACAGATCAATAATCAGGACAATGTGCAACAAGATGGTGATAATCCTCCTGTAAACAACAACACTGATCAATTGATGAACGACGGTACGTTTAAGAGCTTTTTAGAATTCATGCAACATCAGGCGAAGGCGGCTCCTGTTCATAATGCAGGAGGAAACAATGGCAAACCACGGTTGGTCACCGCTAAGCAATTCAAAGAGTTGGGACCACCAGAGTTTTTGGGAAAGCCAGAACCACTTAAGGCGGAGACGTGGTTAAAGCAGATCACCAAGATATTTGAGGTCTTGGGATGCTTCGAGTTGCAAAAGGTTCCCTTTGCCACCTTTTATGTTGCGTGAAGAGGCAGATCACTGGTGGGAATCTATAAAACTTACCCAGCCTGACGCACTCAAGATGTCTTGGGAGAAGTTCCAAGAGCTGTTCAATGACAAGTACTTTCCCAAAAGCATTCGTCACATGAAGGAGGTGTAATTTATCAAGTTGGAGCAAAACAACATGACCGTGTCGCAGTACGAAGCCAAGTTTGCCGAGTTGTCCCAATTTGCGTCCCATTTGGTTGATAATGAGGAGAGAATGATGCGAATATTTCTAAGAAGTTTGAAACCTGAGATACATCAATATCTTATCTCTCATAAACTGTGTTTATATTCAGATGTTGTTAATAGGGCTCAGTTATTGGAGCGCAATAATGAGTCAACCAAACCAAAAGAGAGCAACCGGCAAAATGATAATACCGGTGATAACAGTCATCAAAGCGGTGATAATAAGCATGGAGGGAATCAACATGTCAGAAATGGTAACCACTTCGGTAGTAATCATGGTCAAAACAATTAGAATGGACATTTCAAGAAGAGAAGGTTCAACAATGACGTAAAGACGTCGGCACCAGCACCTGTTTCAAAGGAAGAAGAACGACCACCGGTCGTATGTTTCAAATGCGGACAGGAGGGACACATCCGTCCAAACTGTACGCAGCAATCCAAAACGTGTTTTAATTGTAGAAGAAAAGGTCACCTAGCTTGATTTTGTCGTATGGTGAAGTCAAGTCCAGCTGGGATAGTGATGCCAAAGGATGTCCCAGACAAGCTAAAGTCGGTAGTTTAAGAAAGAGCAATTTTTTTTCGTGACAAGGAACCTGAATAAAATTATCACGGGTATATTAGTCATAAACTCTTGCGAAGTCTATACCGTGTTAGATACCGGATCTACTCACTCTTTTATTTCACCTAGTTGTGTTCAATGTTTGAAGTTAACTCCGGAGAAGTTAGACTTTGATATATTTGTTTAAACTCAGTTCGGAGAAACCTTCGTTACCTCCACTATTTATAAATCTTGTTCAAATCAACACTTTCACATTACGTGTTGATCTTGTCTCTTTGAAAATACTTGCCTTTGATGCGATTTTAGGAATCGATTGGTTAACTACTCATCATGCTTTTCGTAAGGTTGTTAGCTTTCATATTCCTAACCAACCTGTTATGCGAATTCAAGAAACCAAACCACTAAAGTCAATCATTGTCATATCAAGCCATAAGTAAAGAGCCCCGAGGTCCTTTTGTTGTTGACATTTTTTGTGTGGAATGCAAAAGCGGACTTTTTGTGTGGCGATGTCGTGAATGACGATTGTGACGCCCCCAAAATAGGGTATATCATCACCATTCGAGTTGTCAATACATGGTACGAAACAACTACAACTTTATTATTACAACGAGAAAGCTGTGAGTTTAAATACAAATATTATCTTCTAGACAATATCTATACTCAAATAAATCCTCATCACATTTATTGATACATTATTTTACAAAAATGGTGAGGACTACTAAACAACCCTTTCTAAAACCTTCATTCCATACCCCGACTCGTACTCGCTATATTCTCGCCTCACGAGAAAAATGGAACAAAAGGAAAAGGGTGAGCTCAACTAGCTCGATAAAGAATATTATGACTAAGATAATATACAACAAATTATCGTTAGTCATCAACGAGGAAAAATATAATAGAATACAATAGACAACAAATTTTAAATCAATATTCGCAATTGAAATAATAATTCATTAGAAGAGTTAAGTAGAGAATGCAAACTACTATCTTCTATGTATGAATTTAAAAGTTCATCGCTCTATCTTTTATCCTGTAACATCAATCAATATACATCTGGAATCAAATATTCATCTTTGCACTACGCCAAAGATATTCATCGATTAGTCATGTTCATTTAAACACCGCTCATCTTTGCACTACTGGGCCAAAGATATTCTTCGAGAAAATCATTCATTTTGCACTACAGCCAAAGATATTCTTAAGAAATCATTCATCTTTGCACTCTGAGGCCAAAGATATTCCATAATATCATCATTTAAGACCGAGGATGATGAAATTTTTTTTTTTTTAAAAAGCGAATCCGGTGAAACAAAATGACAAGGATTAAGGATTAAGGATTCGTACTTGGTTTTATCCACGCCCAAAAATACCTCAAAAATAATCATAGTGGTGTAAAATTCAAGAATGATCAAAACATGGATAGAATCGAGTTAGTATCCGAATAGATGTTTTGGACGAAAAGAAGAAATTTTATTTTTTGGTGAATAAGATCAGATACACGTGAATAATGCCAGTATCGTGAATAAGTCCGATATCGTGAATAGTAACTCAGACACCAAAAGATAGAAATTCCACAAAAACATCTTCACGCTTCATGAATAGTACTCGTGAATAGTAACTCGTGAATAGTAACTCATGAATAGTAACTTCGTGAATAGTAACTCATGAATAGTAACTTCGTGAATAGTAACTCGTGAATAATAAACTCGTGAATAGTAACTCATGAATAGTAACCTGACATGAAAAAATTCCAAATTTGATAAAAACTTCGGATCAACATTTCAAAGATTATAATGATATTGAAGAAATAATATCATTACTGAAAAAATAATATCCCTTACCTCGAAAGATCAAGACTTCTAATTTAAACACAGGATATAGGCTATGACTTGGACTTGCAGACCAGTATAGCAATACTCAAAGTATACTCAAAATACTCACAAGAATACGCTCGATAATATAGAGAGAAAACTTGAGTTTTCGTGTGATTTTCAATTCTAACCTAAGCACCTATTTATAGGAAAATGCTTAGAACACCAAAGCGAAAATTTAATAAAATATATTATTATTAATAAATTTCCCACGCCTCTTTGGAAATCAGATCCCAACATTTCCCACATGCCAACCTTCTAGAAAGAAATGATAAAAACGTTTTCATAAAATAAATAATTAAAACTTACAAAATCAATTATTTTGAGCTTTAGAACTTCAATAATTCATAATAAATAGCCCTTTCATCAAAAAATTTGAATCTCATGAGTTTTTTATAGGAAATTCAATTCTCTACAACTTTGCAGAAGAAATTTTTTTCCAAATTCCAAATAGAAATTGACCGAAATCCACAAACGGTCGATTTTACGTGTTATAATCAAATTTTAGTCAATAATTGGGGTCCATGAGCATGTTTAACATGTTTTAAACATTTATTGCAACAAAATACTCTTCCTCCTCAGATACTCATATATCCCACATTCGTTGTAAAAATATCACAATTAATATATTATTAAATAATATATTTAAATGAATTATTTTATCGTAAAAGATAAAATATTAATTTTCAACAATTGTCATTTTTAAAAATTTTCTCCATCTATATCCACATAAAATCAATATTTTCCTCATCATATAAATCAATAATTTAATTATTCACAAATAATATTCTGAGAATCACAATATTGACAACCAGCGGTTCCTCAGGAAAGAGGGGGCTTTTCAATAAGAATTTCTTCTTTCTTGGCGGCCTTGATTAGGTGACCAAACCTCTCCTGTAGCAGAACTTTCTAGACATTGCCAATAATGTTATCTAATAATATTATTCAGATAATATGAATTATTTCTTCGATAATGAAAAAAATCGTGTAATGACAATTATTGAAACAACAACAATATAAAATATCAACGCAAACAATTATTAACTCAATAAAATCTTTGAGCAGTAATTATCGTAACCATTATTGAGTAGTGCCTTCTTCACGTAAGAATCAATAATTGGTGCAATACTGGTGTTCTCTTCGCTCAACAAAAGCGTATTAGTGTGTTTTAACCACCGGTATTCCAACAAAGATAATCGGTAATAACTACAATCAAGTTATTTAAAAACAACTTATATTTGTCGTTTTTCTTCATCCAATCGCTTTAGTTATGGGCCCACACATGGTCGCTACCATCGCATACGAATATTTCCCGATAAAGTATGAATATTCCACCACCAAACGAATATTCCCTAACTATAATGAATATTTTATAACCACTTGCTTATTTTGAAATATTTGCGTATTTAACCCTTAACTATCCACATTAATCAAATCAACCCTTACTATTTCAAAATAATAAATAAAGGAAATTCCTTTTATTTAAAAAATTTTGAGGTCTTACAACCTCCCTCCTTATGAAATTTCATCCTCGAAATTGACGTGACGTACTGGTGTGTTTCAAAAAGGTGAGGATACCTCGCTTTCATTTCCGTTTCCAATTCCTGTGTCATTTCCTCATAGCATGATTCCTCCACAAAACTTTAACTTGTGGTATGACCTTTCTTAGCGTAGGGACATGCTCCTTCCTATCCAAGATCTTGACAGTACCTCCTCATACGTTAAGTCTTTGGCTATCTCGTCGGTTCTAACTCAATAACGTGGTTCGGGCTTTCACATATTTGAAGTACGATATATGAAACACATTATGAACACGAGACATACTCGGAGGTAACGCAAGTCTATAGGCTACATTTCCTACTCGGTCAAGAATTTGAAATGGACCAATAAATCGTGGATTGAGCTTTCCTCTCTTCCCAAATCTTGTAACTCCCTTCCATGGAGCAACTCGCAACAATACATGATCCCCTACATTAAATTCCACGTCCTTTCGATGAAGATCCGCATAACTCTTTTGTCGATCTTGTGTCGTTTGTATACGTTGTCGAATCATTTGGATCTTTTCGGTAGTCATACGCATTTAACTTTCGGGTCCCAACAATGTTGCTTCACCCACCTCATCCCAACATATTGAGAACGACATTTTAATCCATATAATGCTTGAATGGAGCCACACCTATACTTGCACGATAAGCTTGTTGTTGTAGGAGAATTCCACCAATGGTAAATACTTATCCCAACTGCCCTTGAAGTCTAGGACACAGAGTCTTAATAGATCTTCAAGAGTTTGAATAGTCCTCTCTGATTGTCCGTCCGTTTGGGGATGGTATGCAGAACTAAATCGCAAATTTGTGCCCATAGCTTTTTGCAAGCTAACCCAAAATCTTGAAGTGAATCTTGGGTCACGATCCGAAACTATGGATACAGGCATGCCATGCAACCTCACAATCTCATTCACATACACTACTAGCAAGAGGCGTTCAAGGAATAAGTCTCCCATATCGGCAAGAAATGAGCAGACTTGGTTAATATATCAACAATAACCCAAATAGCATTGATGCTGTAAGACCCCAAATTTTTTTTTAAATAAAAAGGAATTTCCTTTATTTATTATTTTGAAATAGTAAGGGTGGATTTGATTAATGTGGTTAGTTATGGGTAAAATCATAAATATTTCAAAATAAGCAAGTGGTTATAAAATATTCATTGTTGTCGGGGAATATTCGTTTGGTCGTGGAATATTAAATGCTTGTCGGGGAATATTAAAATACAAGTGCATTGACCATAATGTGTGGCCCCATGTGAAAGCGATTGGATGAAGAAAGCGACAAATATAAGTTGGTTAAAAATAACTTGGCGTAGTTATTCTGAATTAAGGCTATTGGAATACCCGGTGGTTAAAATACGATGTCTGGCGTGATTGCCGCGATACCTGCACGGTATTGCAGTATTGTTGAATTATTGATTAAATGCGTAAGATGGCTTACTCAATAATTTTCACGATGAATTCTTGTTCGATATTTTATTTTATTGATTCAATAATTCTTGCTGCGTTGATATTTTATATTATTCTTTATTTGATAATTGTCGCACACGATATTTCCATTATCGGATCAATAATTCATATTATTTGAATAATATTATTAGATAACATTATTGGCAATGTCTAGAAAGTTACATACAGGAGAGGTTTGGTCACCTAATTGCGCGCCGATGAGAGATCCTTATTGGAAAGCCCCTCTTTCTGAGGAGCGGCACTGGTTGTCATAATTGTGATTACGTAATATTATTTGTGAATAATTAATTATTGATTCATATGATAAGGAAATATTTATTTTATATGAATATAAATGATGGATTTATTTATGTGGTTATTAATGAAGGAATTAATCTTTGAGATGTTTTATTTGTATTTTGTCGGATTGGAGGTATTAAAAATCAAATCGGTATTTTTACGATGTATTGTGGGGTTATAATTTTTAATCGACAGATTTGGATTGTGGTAATTTTTGGGTATGTTATACATACATAAGTTGAGTATATGTCCACAAATTTTGAACCGATTAAAAATGCACGAATGATTTGTTGTGAATTTTAAGAGGTGTCGGATTAGGAAATTAGGTTTATAATTGATTTTGGTGGAAAATTCTAGAATTGAGTGGGCCCCACTTGTGGTTGGTGAAGAAATGTGCTGAATTTTATTTCAAATGTGGTGGGTGGCAATAGTAGCGGTAAAGCCATCGGTGGTCGAGTCAAGTCACTGCTTGGTGCGGCTAACATTTTCTATAAATAGAAGGCTAAGTTAGAATTGAAAATCACACGAAACAAAGTTTTCTCTCTTTCTCTCTCTATATTATTTGGCGTATTTTGTGAGTATTTAGATACTTTGAGAGTTCTTTATTTAGTACAAGTTTCATTCGACATCACTTGAGCCTTTCCTTAGAAATCTTGATTCTTTGAGGTAAGGGATGTTATTTTCTTCTCAAATGATATTAATTCTTGATATCATTATCTTTGAAATATTAGTTGGTACTTTTATCAAATTTGGAACTTTTTCATGTCGGGGTTACTATTCATGAGTTACTATTCACGAGTTACTATTCATGAGTTACTATTCACGAGTTACTATTCACAGTACTATTCATGAAGCGTGAAGATGTTTTTTGTGGAATTTCTATCTTTGGGTGTCGGAGTTACTATTCACGTATCTGGCCTTTATTCACGATATCTGACACTATTCACGAATA
This sequence comes from Panax quinquefolius, assembly GCA_020205615.1. Lineage (NCBI taxonomy): Eukaryota > Viridiplantae > Streptophyta > Magnoliopsida > Apiales > Araliaceae > Panax > Panax quinquefolius. Next base: position 70,862,600 of record CM035172.1, read on the forward strand.
CGGCACTATTCATAGAAAAATAAAATTTTTCTTTTAAGTCAAAATATCTATTACGGATACTAGCTTTGATTGTATCCATGTTTTGATCATTCTTGAATTTTACACCACTATGATTATTTTTGAGGTATTGTTGGACATGGATAAAACAAATCTGAATTCTTAATCCTTAATCCTTGTCATTTTGTTTCCTTTGGATTCGTTTTCTTTAAAAGTATTTTCATCATCCTCGGTCTTAAATGATGATATTATTAAATATCTTTGGTTTTGTAGTGTAAAGATGAATGATTTCTGAAGAATATCTTTGGCTGTAGTGCAAAGATGAGCGGTGTTTAAATGAACATGATCGATGATGAATATCTTTGGCTTTGTAGTGCAAAGATGAGCAGTGTTTAAATGAACATGGTATCGATGAATATCTTTTGGCCTTTAGTGCAAAGATGAGCAGTGTTGAGATGACATGGATGTGGATTGATGAATATCTTTGGCTGTAGTGCAAAGATGAATATTTGATTTGAGATGAATATTGATTGATGTTCTGGGGATAAAATATTGATGATGAATTTATTAAATTCATAGATTATAGTAGATTTCATTCTCTACGTAACTCTTCATGAATTATTATTTTCATTGCGAATATTGATCTGAAACTTGTTGTCTATTGCATATTATCGATTTTTCCTGTTGGAGACTAACGATAATTTGTTGTATATTATCTTAGTCATAACATTCTTTCTTGGGCTAGTTGAGCTCACCCTTTTCCTTGTTGTTCCATTTTTCTTCTCGGGAGGCGAGAATGTAGCGAGTACTAGTCGGGGTATGGAATGAAGGTTCTAGAGAGAGTTGTTTAGTAGTCCTCACCATTATTGTAAAATAATGTATCGATAAATGTGATGAGGATTTATTTGAGTATAAATATTGTCTAGAAGATAATATTTGTATTTAAACTCACGATTTTATTGTTGTGATAATAAAGTTGTAGTTGTTTACGTACCATGTATTTGGCGACTCGAGAATGGGTTGGATGGAATGGACCTATTTTGGGGGCGTCGCGGTTGATATCGAGCTTAGGGATATGATCTCTGGCGGAGATCGGGGAATAGAACTAGGAGGGAGGCAGAGTAAATCCTTTGCTAGTGTGTCCTACTAAGCTTATTTGTTAGTTGGTCGGTATATAGGGATATTATGTGATTGATTTCTTAATTAACCCTTGTTTTATGACGGTAATTGAGAATGTGATTGAGAATATTAATAGTGGTGTAAATGAGGCCAGTGGAGATGCACATACTTAACAGCGAGGAGAGCGCAACATGGTGGCAATGTACCTCCTGTGAATAACACCCTTTGGCGAGATGATGAGCGAGGGGATGTTTAGAAGCTTTTGCGGTTCATGCAAAATCGGATGAGGAGACTTCGTGTTCAAAAATAGGAGGAGATGATAGCGATTCACGGGTGGTCACGACGAAAGCGGTTAAAGAGTTGGGACCACGAGTGCAGGGAAGCGAGATCCGATCACGGCGGAAACATGGGTCAAGCAAATTACCAAGATATTCGATGTCTTGGGATGCGAAGGAACGAAAGTTCCATTCGCTACTTTTTATGTTAAAGTGGCGAAAGGTGATTCTTGGTGGGAATCGTAAGCGTACCCATTCGGTACTTTTCGGCATGTCGTGGGAGAGCGTTTGAAGCAGTTCAATGACAAGTACTTCCACGAAAGTATTCGTCATATGAAGGAAGTGGGTTTATTAGATTGGAAGCGAGAATAACATGGCGGTGTGTCGATCTGGCGAAGTTCGCGGAGTTATCGAGTTTGCACCTCATTTGGTGGAGAATGAGGAGCGTATGACGCGGATGTTTACGAGAGGTTTGAAACGGCATCGTCGGTATCTCATTTCTCATAAATTTTCTCTCTATTCGGATGTTGTAAATAGGGCTCGGTTGTTAGGCGAGATAGCGAAATACGTTCAAGCGAGGGACCATAACGAGGATCATACCAAAGATAGCGATCATCGAATAGCGATAACCCGGTGGAGAGAAGAAGAATACGGACAAAAGGTGGTAACCACTCTGGTGGTAATCGTGGCCATGAAAATAGAAGAAGCGAGTTGGGAGGAGATTTTAAAAGAGGAGATTCAACAACGACCATGTGAAGGCGTCGAGCCGGTGGCAAATGGTTCAAGGAGGAGAAAGACCATCGGTCATTATGTTACAAATGCGGGAAGAGGGACATATCATTGAAGCGCCTAGCAGTTTAAGGTATGCTATAATTGTGGAAAAGAAGGACATATCGCTCGAGATTATGCGATATCGAAAACCGATCCGGTAGAATGGTGACTCGAAAGGATGTCGAAGAAAAGTCAAAGTCGGCGATTCACGGAAGGCGTTTGTCGTAATGGGTCAAAATCACGAGGAACCCGAGCGAAGTTAGCGGGTTAGTTAATTATAAATTCTTGCGAAGTTTATACCTTACTAGAATCTGGGTTCTACCCATTCTTTTATCTCTCTTGCTTGCGCTCAGCGTTTGAACTTGACTACGGAGAAATTAGACTTTGACCTATTTATGGAGACTCAGTTGGGAGAAACTTTCATTACATCCGTTGTTTAAAAATCTTGTTTGATTCAAGTTGGCACCATTACCTTACACATTGACCTTATCTCTTTAAAGATACTTGCTTTTTGGGGATTGATTGGTTAACTACTCATCATGCCAAAATTGATTGCTTTTGTAAGGTTGTTAGTTTTCATATTCTTAAGCAGACTTTGTTATTGAACTCAGCGATCAAACCATTGTAGTCAAACATTTTCATATCAAGCCATGAAGTCATTCATTTATTACGGATGTCAAGTTTTCTTAGTCCATGTTATGGATTTGAATAAAGACACGTCGATTTGAATAATATTCTTGTTGTTATTGATTTTCACGGCGTATTTCTGAAGAATTTCTTGGCTTACTCCCAAAGCGATATTAAATTTTGTATCGACTTTGAACCGGTACAAAACTCATTTCTAAAATCTCATATCGAATGGCTCTATTGAACTTGAGGAGTTAAAAATTCAATTATAAATTTGGTACTGAGCCTTTATCTTGTGACTTCCTTTGTGGAATTCACTAAGCGAGACTCTCTATAGGGGCGTCGTATTAGATGCGATAGTAAAGCGATAGGTGTCATTGTGACGTCTTTATCAAGATTGGGATATGAGTCGCGATTGAGAACAACCTAAGTTAGTAATCGAAATCGTAGCTTTCAGGCTTAGTTGGTTATTATCGGAGATTCGTTGAAGGATATTCTCGAATCGCTATTCCATTAACGTGGTGACTCGTAGAGATACAAAATTGAATGGAGCGAGGAATGTGGGAAGAGCTTGAAGAACTCGAGAGGAGACTCATTTAAACATATGTTACGACCATGCCATCTGGAAAAGCGAGCGTGGTAGGCGGCGTGTTGAGTAGAAGATCGTATACAATCTGAGTACGATGTTGTCAAAGACTAATTTCGTATAATATACAAATAATAGAGATGGAGATGAAAACTCTAGGTACCCACGTGATGATATCTGATGCGTGATGATATCTCGAGTATAATCGACTTTAATCGATAAAGTTAAAAGGCATTCAAGCTACACCGGGTGATGAATTTGAAGAAGGAGGTGCAAGAAGTTGTTATTTTAAAAGCGAGAATCGGTGAGGTGAGGAAAGCTCGAACCTTGATTTATTAATCCATTTGAAATTCTCGATCGAATAGGGCTGTGGCCTATAGACTCGTTTTACCACCAAGTATGATGGCGTGTTCATAGCGTTTTTCACGTATCGATGTTACGTAAATATGTAGACGACCAAAACACGTCATTGAGTTAGAGCCGGACGAGATAGTAGAAGACTTAACGTGCGAGGAGGTACTGTCAAGATCTTGGATAGGAAGGAGCATGTCACATGTCTGAGGTTATACCATAAGTTAAAGTTTTGTGGAGAAACCATCTTTATTGAGGAAATGACACGGGAGTTGGAAGCGAAAATGAAAGCGAGGTATTCTCATCTTTTGAAAACACAGAATGCGTCGTCGATTTCGAGGGACGAAATTTCATAAGGAGGGAGGTTGTAAGACCCCAAATTTTTTAAATAAAAAGGAATTTCCTTTATTTATTATTTTGAAATAGTAAGGTGGATTTGATTAATGTGGTTAGTTATGGGTAAAATCATAAATATTTCAAAATAAGCAAGTGGTTATAAAATATTCATTGTTGTCGGGGAATATTCGTTTGGTCGTGGAATATTAAATCTTTGTCGGGGAATATTAAATGCGACGCGTAGTGACCGTGTGTAGGCCCATGGAAAGCGATTGGATGAAGAAAGCGACAAATATAAGTTGGTTAAAAAAATAGCGGCGTAGTTATTCTGATTAAGGCATTGGAATGCCGGTGGTTAAAATACGATGTCTGGCGTGATTGCCACGATAGCACTGCGGTATTGCAGATATTGTTGAATTATTGATTAAATACGTAAGATGGCACTACTCGATAATTTTTCACGGTAATTCTTTATTGATATTTTATTTTATTGATTGATAATTCTTTGCGTTGATATTTTATATTATTCTTTGTTTGATAATTGTCCTTTTTTGCGGTATTTCCATTATCGGATCAATAATTCATATTATTTGAATAATATTATTAGATAACATTATTGGCAATGTCTAGAAAGTTACATCTAAGGAGAGGTTTGGTCACCTAATTGCGGCGCGATGAGGAGAGATCCTTATTGGAAAGCCCCTCTTTCTGAGGAGCGGCACTGGTTGTCATAATTGTGATTACGTAATATTATTTGTGAATAATTAATTATTGATTCATATGATAAGGAAATATTTATTTTATATGAATATAAATGATGGATTTATTTATGTGGTTATTAATGAAGGAATTAATCTTTGAGATGTTTTATTTGTATTTTGTCGGATTGGAGGTATTAAAATCAAATCGGTATTTTTTACGATGTATTGCGGGGTTATAATTTTAATCCGATAGTTGGATTGTGGTAATTTTTGGGTATGTTATACATACATAAGTTGAGTATATGTCCACAAATTTTGAGCAGATTAAAAATGCACGAATGATTTGTTGTGAATTTTAAGAGGTGTCGGATTAGGAAATTAGGTTTATAATTGATTTTGGTGGAAAATTCTAGAATTGAGTGGGCCCCACTTGTGGTTGGTGAAGAAATGTGCTGAATTTTATTTCAAATGTGGTGGGTGGCAATAGTAGCGAGTAAAAGCCATCGGTGGTTGGTCGAAATGCCTTGGTGGGCTAACATTTTCCTATAAATAGAGGGCTAAGTTAGAATTGAAAATCACACGAAACAAAGTTTCTCTCTTTCTCTCTATATTATTGGCGTATTTTGTGAGTATTTAGATACTTTGAGAGTTCTTTATTTTAGTCAAGTTTCATTCGACATCACTTGAGCCTTTCCTTAGAAATCTTGATTCTTTGAGGTAAGGGATGTTATTTTCTTCTCAAATGATATTAATTCTTGATATCATTATCTTTGAAATATTGGTTGGTACTTTTATCAAATTTGGAACTTTTCATATCGGGGTTACTATTCATGAGTTACTATTCACGAGTTACTATTCATGAGTTACTATTCACGAGTTACTATTCACGAGTACTATTCATGAAGCGTGAAGATGTTTTTTGTGGAATTTCTATCTTTGGGTGTCGGAGTTACTATTCACGTATACGGCACTATTCACGTATACGGCACTATTCACGAATACGGCACTATTCACCGAAAAATAAAAATTTTTCTTTTCGTCCAAAATATCTATTCTGGATACTAGCTTTGATTGTATCCATGTTTTGATCATTCTTGAATTTTACACCACTATGATTATTTTTGAGGTATTGTTGGACATGGATAAAACAAAGTACGAATTCTTAATCCTTAATCCTTGTCATTTTGTTTCACTGGATTCGTTTCTTTAAAAGTATTTTTTCATCATCCTCAGTCTTAAATGATGATATTATTGAATATCTTTGGCTTTGTAGTGCAAAGATGAATGATTTCTGAAGAATATCTTTGGCTGTGTAGTGCAAAGATGAGCGGTGTTTAAATGAAACATACGATCGATGATGAATATCTTTGGCTGTAGTGCAAAGATGAGCAGTGTTTAAATGAACATGATGGTGATGAATATCTTTTGCCTTTAGTGCAAAAGATGAGCAGTGTTGAGATGAACATGACCGATTGATGAATATCTTTGGCTGTAGTGCAAAGATGAATATTTGATTTGAGATGAATATTGATTGATGTTCTGAGGATAAAATATTGATGATGAATTTATTAAATTCATAGATTATAGTAGATTTCATTCTCTACGTAACTCTTACATGAATTATTATTTCATTGCGAATATTGATCTGAAACTTGTTGTCTATTGTATTATCGAGATTTTTCCTGTTGGAGACTAACGATAATTTGTTGTATATTATCTTAGTCATAACATTCTTCTTGGGCTAGTTGAGCTCACCCTTTTCCTTGTTGTTCCATTTTTTCTTCTCGGGAGGCGAGAATGTAGCGAGTACTAGTCGGGGTATGGAATGAAGGTTCTAGAGAGAGTTGTTTAGTAGTCCTCACCATTATTGTAAAATAATGTATCAATAAATGTGATGAGGATTTATTTGAGTATAAATATTATGCAGAAGATAATATTTGTATTTAAACTCTCACGATTTTATTGTTGTGATAATAAAGTTGTAGTTGTTTACGTACCATGTATTTGGCGACTCGAGAATGGGTTGGATGGAATGGACCTATTTTGGGGCGTCACGGATGCCTGAGAAAAAAGTAGGAAGACCCGTGAATGAAATCCATGGTAATGTGTTCCCACTTCCATTCAGGAATCTCAAGTGGTTTGCAACGGACCCTTAGGTACTAGATGCTCGCCTTTACACGTTACCGTTAAGAGTTAAACACATCGAGATAAACTTTGCAATCTCTCTCTTCATATTGTTCCACCAAAATGTATGTAGAAGATCACGATACATTTTAGTACTTCCGAGGATGGATTGCAAATGGCGTATTGTGTGCCTCCATCATAATCTTGTACTTCAAATCGAGTCGTTAGGAACACAAAGTGCAGAGTGGACTCAAGTATTCCTTCTTCATCAATTCTCACTTAGGAATAGCTCCTTCTTGTACTTTCTTCTTCATACGCATCGCCTCCGGCCGGTGGCTTGAGCAACCTTAACTTTTTCTATTAAAGTTGGCTCTGTCGTATACTTGACATCATCGCACTGCGTTCGCATATGATCTTCTACTCGATGCATCTCATTACCACGTTAAACTTACCGGGATGGTATTGAATAGTGTGGTCGTAGTCTTTCAATAGCTCGAGCCAACGTCATTGCCGCATGTTGAGTTCTTTTGAGTGAAGAAATATTTAAGGCTTTTACGGTCCGAATATATCTCCACTTTCTCCCATATAGATAGTGCCTCCATATTTTTAGCTGAACGAACGATTGCGCTAACTCTAGATCATGAGTAGGATAATTCCTCTCATACTCTTTAAGTTGTCGCGAGGCATAGGCTATGACTTTCCCACGTTGCATGAGAACACATCCTAACCCTTTGCTCGAAGCATCGGTTTGTAGATAACAAATCCATCCGAACCGGATGGTATTGTTAGAACAGCCGAAATAAGTCTCCTCTTAAGCTCTTGGAAACTTTTCTCGCATTCTTCGCTCCAAACGAATTTTGTATCCTTCAAAGTTATTTGAGTTAATGGAGTAGCGATTCGAGAAAAACCTTCCACGAATCTCCGATAATAACCGGCTAAGCCCAAAAAAACTACGTACTTGATCCACCGACCCGGTTGCTCCAACTTTGTATTGATTCAATCTTGGCCGGGTCCACGGATACTCCATGTTTCGACACACGCGCCCAAGGAATGCTACTTCCTCAAGCCGAACTCGCATTTCTTCAATTTGGCATATAGTTTGTTTTCACGAAGCCTTTGGAGTACCGACTTCAAATGGTGCTCATGATCTTCACGACTTTTGGAATATATAAGGATGTCATCAATAAAGACAACAACAAACCGATCCAAATATTCCATGAATACTCGGTTCATCATATCCATGAAAGCCATAGGAGCATTAGTTAGTCCGAAAGACATGACTAAGAATTCATAATGCCCATACTGGAGTTCAAGGCGTCTTTGGAATATCCTCGGTTCTAATCTTCAAATTGATGATATCCGGAAGCGAAGATCGATTTTTGAAAAGAATTGTGCCCCTTGCAACTGGTCAAACAAGTCATCAATACGAGGTAGAGGATACCTATTCTTGATGGTGACATGGTTCAATTCCCGATAGTCAATACAAAGTCGCATACTCCCGTCTTTCTTCTTTACAAATAAAACAGAGCACCCCAAGGAGACGTATTTAGGACGAATGAAACCGATGTCCAACAATTCTCGTAGTTGGACCTTTAACTCACGAAGTTCAATAGGAGCCATTCGATATGGGGTTTTAGAAATGGGCTTTGTACCGGGTTCAAGATCAATAAAGAATTCAACTTCACGTTACGGGGGTAGGCAGGGAAGTTCTTCGAAATACGTCGGGAAAGTCAATAACAACAGAATATTATTCAAATTTGGCGTGTCTTTATTCAAATCCATAACATGGGCTAAGAAAGCTTGACATCCGCTTTTTAATAAGCGAATAGCTTTATGATTAGATATGACGGTGATTGATTTTAATGGTTTAGTTGCTTGAATTCGCATACAACGGGTTGGTTAGGAATATGAAAACTAACAACCTTACGAAAACAATCAATTTTGGCATGATGAGTAGTTAACCAATCAATCCCTAAAATCACATCAAAAGCAAGTATCTTTAAAGAGATAAGGTCAACTGGTAAGGTAATGGTGCCAACTTGAATCAAACAAGATTTATAAGCAGTGGATGTGATGAAAGTTTTCCTAACGGAGTTTCCACGAGATAGGTCAAAGTCTAATTTCTCCGAGTCAAGTTTAAACGTTGAGCACATGCGGAGAGATAAATGAATGGGTAGCATCGGTATCAAGTAAGGTATAAACTTCGCAAGAATTTATAAATAGCTTACCGTGATCACCTCGTTTGGGTTCCTCGATTATGACCATCCTGACAAACGCTCTTCCCGGAATCGTTGACTTTGACTTTTTCGGGACGATCTTTTGAGTCACCGTCCTCATTGAACTAGGTTTCGCATCTTGTATAATCTCGAGCGATATGTCCTTCATTTCCACAATTATAGCATACCTTGAGCTGTTGTGGGCGGTTTGGATGATATGTCCCTCTTTTCCGCATTAGTAGCATATGACCGGTGGTCGTTCTCCTCCTTAGAACCCGATTCTTTGCAAGACCGCATCATCTTCACATGGTCGTTGTTAAATCTCCTCTTTTAAAATCTCCTCTTGACTCGCTTCTTCTATTTTCATGGCCATGATTACCACCAGAGTGGTAACCATTTTGTCCGTCTGTTTTTTCTCCATTTGGTTATCATTATTACATTGATCGCTATCTCCGTACGATCCTGGTTGTGGTCCTCGGTTGGACCGTACTCGTTATCTCGCTCTAATAATTGAGCCCCATTTACAACATCCGAATAAAGAGAAAATTTATGAGAAATGAGATCTTGACGTATGTCGGGTTTCAAACCTCTAAGAAACATCCGTCATAACGTTCCTCATTCTCCACCAAATGAGGTGCAAACCTGGATAACTCTGCAAACTTTGCCTCATCTTTGAGACACCGCCATGTTGTTTTGTTCAATCGATGAACTCCACTTCCTTCATATGTACCGAACACTTTCAGAAAGTATTTGTCATTAAATAGCTTCTCAAACGCTCCCCAAGACATGGCGAAAAGTACTGGATGGAACGATACTCCCACCGAGTAGTCCGCCTCGCCTGAACATAAAGGTGGCGAATGGAACCTTCTGTTCCTCCGCATCCAAAGACATCGAATATCTTGGTAATTTGTTTGACCCATGTTTTCGCCATGATCGGATCGGCTTTCCCTTAAATTTCGTGGTCCCAACTCTTTGAACTCGCACATGTGATAACCCGTGAATTGCTATCATTTCCTCCTCGTATTTTGAACACGAAGTTTCCTAAATTCGATTTTTGCATGAAGCTGCAAAAAACTTCTAAACATCCCTCGTTCATCATCTGCTTCAATGGTGTTATTCATGAGGAGGAACATTGCCAACTGTTGCACGTTCTCCTCGTTGGTGAGTCTGAGCATCTCCACGGTCTCATTTACATTGTTAATATTCTCATTCGACATTCTCAAATCATCGCCATAAAACAAGGGTTAATTAAGGAAATCAATATATCACATAATATCCTTATATCTTGACCAACTAACAAATAAGCTTAGGTAGGACACACACTAGCGAAGGATTTACTCGTCTCTCCCTCCTAGTTCTATTCCCGATCTCCGGAGATCATATCCCTAAGCTACGATACCAACCGTGGCGCCCCCAAAAATAGGTATACATCACCCATTACGAGTTGTCAATACATGGTGCGAAACAACTACAACTTTATTATTACAATGAAGAAAGCTGTGAGTTTAAATACAAATATTATCTTCTAGACAATATCTATACTCAAATAAATCCTCATCACATTTATTGATACATTATTTTACAAAAATGGTGAGGACTACTAAACAACCCTTTCTAAAACCTTCATTCCATACCCAGACTAAGTACTTTGCTATATTCTCGCCTCCCGAGAAAAATGGAACAAAAAGGAAAAGGGTGAGCTCAACTAGCTCGATAAAGAATATTATGACTAAGATAATATACAACAAATTATCGTTAGTCATCATCAGGAAAAATATAATAGAATACAATAGACAACAAATTTTAAATCAATATTCGCAATGAAATAATAATTCATTAGAAGAGTTAAGTAGAGAATGCAAACTACTATCTTCTATGTATGAATTTAAAAGTTCATCGTCTATCTTTTATCCCTGTAACATCAATCAATATACATCTGGAATCAAATATTCATCTTTGCACTACGGGCCAAAGATATTCATCAGTTGGTCATGTTCATTTAAACACCGCTTCATCTTTGCACTACGGGCCAAAGATATTCTTGAAATCATTCATCTTTGCACCACTGTGCCAAAGATATTCTTAAGAAATCATTCATTTGCACTACTGAGCCAAAGATATTCCATAATATCATCATTTAAGACCGAGGATGATGAATTTTTTTTTTTTTTAAAGAAACGAATCCAGTGAAACAAAATGACAAGGATTAAGGATTAAGGATTCGTACTTGGTTTTATCCACGTCCAAAATACCTCAAAAATAATCATAGTGGTGTAAAATTCAAGAATGATCAAAACATGGATAAAATCGAGTTAGTATCCGTAATAGATGTTTTGGACGAAAAAGAAGAAATTTTATTTTTTGGTGAATAAGTATCAGACACGTGAATAATGTCAGGTATCGTGAATAGTGCCGATACGTGAATAGTAACTCGACACCAAAAGATAGAAATTCCACAAAAACATCTTCACGCTTCATGAATAGTACTCGTGAATAAGAACTCGTGAATAGTAACTCATGAATAGTAACTCGTGAAATAAGTAACTCATGAATAGTAACCCGACATGAAAAAATTCCAAATTTGATAAAACTTTGATCAACATTTCAAAGATAATGATATTAAAGAAATAATATCATTACTGAAAAAATAATATCCCTTACCTCGAAAGATCATTATTTTAAATTAAACACAGGATATAAAGCTATGACTTGGACTTGCACCGTATAGCAATACTCAAAGTATACTCAAAATACTCACAAGAATACGCTCGATAATATAGAGAGAGAAAACTTGATTTACGGTGTGATTTTCAATTCTAACCTAAGCACCTATTTATAGGAAAATGCTTAGAACACCAAAGTAGAAAATTTAATAAAATATATTATTATTAATAAATTTCCTCGCCTCTTGGAAGTCAGATCCCAACATTTCCCACATGCCAACCTTCTAGAAAGAAATGATAAAAAACGTTTTTCATAAAATAAATAATTAAAACTTACAAAAATCAATTATTTCGGAGCTTTAGAACTTCAATAATTCATAATAAATAGTCCTTTCATCAGAAAATTCGAATCTCGCGAGTTTTTATAGGAAATTCAATTCTCTACAACTTTGCAGAAGAAATTTTTTCCAAATTCCAAATAGAAATTGACCAAAATCCACAAACGGTCGATTTTACAGGCTATAATCAAATTTTTGTCAATAATTGGGGTCCACCGACATGTTTAACATGTTTTAAACATTTATTGCAACAAAAATACTCTTCTTCCTCGCATACTCATATATCCCACATTCGTTGTAAAAATATCACCGTTAATATATTATTAAATAATATATTTAAATGAATTATTTTATCAGAAAAAGATAAAATATTAATTTTCAACAATTGTCATTTTTAAAAATTTTCTCCATCTATATCCACATAAAATCAATATTTTCCTCATCATATAAATCAATAATTTAATTATTCACAAATAATATTACAGAATCACAATATTGACAACTAGGCAGTTCCCAGGAAAGAGGGGGCTTTCCAATAAGAATTTCTTCTTCTTGGTAGCGCAATTAGGTGACCAAACCTCTCCTTAGGCGAACTTTCTAGACATTGCCAATAATGTTATCTAATAATATTATTCAGATAATATGAATTATTGCTTCGATAATGAAAAAATTGTGTAATGATAATTATTGAAACAATGAATATAAAATATCAACGCAAACAATTATTAACTCAATAAAATAATGAAGCATTAATTATCGTAACCATTATTGAGTAGTGCCTTCTTCACGTAAGAATCAATAATTGGCAATACCACAGGTAATGCTCTTGTTCAACAACGCAGATTAGTGTGTTTTAACCATCGGTATTCCAACAAAGATAATTAGTAATAACTACGCTGTTATTTAAAAACAACTTATATTTGTCGTTTTCTTCATCCAATCGCTTTTCGTTATGGGGCCCACACATGGTATGCTACTGGCGTCGTATGCGAATATTCTGAGCAAGCACGAATATTCCACGACCAAACGAATATTCCCCGACTATAATGAATATTTTATAACCACTTGCTTATTTTGAAATATTTGCGTATTTAACCCTTAACTATCCACATTAATCAAATCAACCCTTACTATTTCAAAATAATAAATAAAGGAAATTCCTTTTTATTTAAAAATTTTGGGGTCTTACAACGATGGCAAGTTGATAGGTATCAATGTGACATACTATCCAAGTCTTGGATGAGGGTCACAGTTTGAATAATATTTCTATTGTTAATAAATTTCCTGACGTATTCTTGAAGACTTCTTAGCCTACCCCTAGAGCGTGAAATCGAATTTTGTATTGACCACAGTACAAAACCCATTTCTAAAACCCTTAAATATTTCTTCAACTAAAATGAACGTAACATGCGCCAAAGACGTTGGCTCGATCTGTTGAAGATTACGATCGTACCATTCAATAACATCGTGGGAAAGTGAACGTGGTAGCTGACGCGTTGAGTAGAAGATCGTATGCGTTTACGAGTGTGATGTTGTTAACACAAAGGCCCATTTAAAGACGACTTACAAATGATGAAGATAGAGTTAAAGACTCTAGGAACCCAAGTGAAGATAACGAATATACGAGTAGAATCGACTTTAATCGATAAAGTTAAAGCCGCTCAAGCTACATACTCAGAGCTGATGAATGTGAAGAAGAAGGTTCAAGAGGGCGTTATTCTAGAAGCAAGAATCGACGAAGAGAGGAAATCTCAACTCTCGATTTAATTGGCCCATTTGAAATCCTCGATGAAGTAGGAACTGTGGCCTATAGACTCATTTTACCGCTAAGAATGTTGCGTGTTCAGAATGTTTTTTTTTACGTATCGATGTTACGTAAATATGTGGACGACCCGAACCACATTATTAAATTAGAACTAAACGATATAGCAGAAGATTTAACGTATGAGGAGATACATGTTAAAATCTTGGATAAGAAGGATCGTATTCAACACTCAAAGTTTATACCTCAAGAATTAGAATCTGAAATGAAGTCAAGGTATCCTCACCTCTTCGGCATACCAGGTACGTACGTAAATTTCGAGGGCGAAATTCCATAAAGAGGGGAGATTGTGACACCCCAGATTTTATGAATAAAGATTTAATTTTCTAGAAATATTTTTTGAATATTATGGTGTGGATTTGATATAATGTTATAGTTGTGGATAATATTTATATATTTTGCAAAGTACGCAAGTTGTTATATAATATTCGATTGGTCGGGGAATATTCTTTTTGTTGGGGAATATCCGTACGACGGTACAATCATTGGTGGACCCCGCAACGGAATTATTATCGGATGGAGAAAATGACAAAAATATTTTTATGAGAATAACGACGAAAAGTTTTCCGTTATCTTTGTTGAACTACTCGGTAGTAAAAAATACGAGAATACACGCATGTGGTTGCATAGTAGCACACCGGTATTGATTATTGATGCTTACGTGATAAGTCACTCGGTTTTGTTTTATTGGTATTATTAATGTAATAAAATGAATACTTTTATAAAGTTATTCTATAAATAGAATATATTATATTTTATTATGCATAGTGTTGCATAGTGTTTGCATAGTGTTTTGCATAGTAAAATCTTTTTATATATAATAAAATACTTTTATAAAGTTATTTGTTTTATTAGACAATAATTAGAATATATATATATATATTTTATTATGCATAGTATTTGCATAGTGCTGCGCAGTAGTGTTTGCATAGTAAAAATCTTTTATAAAGTTATTCGTTTTATTAGATTATAAATAGAATATATTATATTTTATTTAAAAGATTTTTCTTTAAATATGGACCGTCAGATTAAAGTAAATCAATCTGGTCCGTTCATGAGTTAGTTACTATGCAGTCTATTTTTCAATAAATAAAAGCTCATTCCTTCATTATTTTATTACGAATTCACTGAAACTCTAGAGAGATAAACTATAGAGAGAAATAAGAAAAATATTCTACTACTTCACTACTCATATATCCAGTACTCTTCTTCTTAAAGTAGGAAATATTATTTGTTGTACTCATAAGGGGTATTCTTTCTTTCTTATTCATGAAGAGAACTTCATTATTCCATTCTTTATTATTACGTTGGAATAACTTTTGTGATACGCTGGATACCTTATACTTGGTGAAATTCTTCATTATTCCATTTTTATTATTTTGTTGGAATATCACATCACGCTTTTTCTGTGGGACTGGTTAAAATCTTTATTATTATTCGTTGGAATATCCTATTCATGCATTTTCTGTGGGACTGGTTTAATCTTTATTATTATTCGTTGGAATAACTTGTCTACGCTAAGCACTCGCATGCATGGTGATTTCGTTGTTATTCCATTCTTTATTATTCATTGGAACATCCCGTCGGTGTGATTTTCGCCGACTTCGGTTCCGTTAATTATTATTCTGTTGAATAACTTTATCTATCATAATCGCATGCATGGTGATTTCTTTTGTTATTCCATTCTTTATTATACTCGGTTGGTTAAAGTTTTGAGTTCTATACTCCATAAAATTAGTGGAATATCCTTGATATTTGCGCTTTATCGAAAGATCTTTTATGGAAATATTCTTACGAGAATTCTTGAATTTTACTCCACAAAGCAAAGATCGTGTTGACAATTTAGACGTTATTGGTTCTGGATAAATTAATTATTGAACTTGTTTTATTGAATTATTATGTCATTGTCATCATCCTCATGTTTATATTATGTTGAAAGTCATCTGTGGCCTGTAGTGCATAGATGGACTTGGTATGATTATGACCAGGGATTATTCGGTATAATCATGACCGTAATGTTACAAATGATGTGGAAAAAAGTCCTCATTGGCCCGTAGTGCATTGATGGACAGTTTTTGGTATGATTATGGCTATGGATTTTCTTCGTCCAAGGGTGCAAAGATGAATTGTTTTATGGCATGATCAGGATCGTTGATGAAAACATGATTATCTTTGGCCTGTGGTGCATGGATAATTCGTGGTCGTGATACTAAAGAATATCCTTGGCCTGTAGTGCAGGGATGATTTGATGATGTGGATTATTTATTAAGCTGAGTCTCGGCGATAAAAGTGATGAAAAACCTTTTAAATCATAGAAGATAGTAGATTTTATTCTCTACTTGACTCTTCTAATGGATTGCTTATTCTGCTGCAGTTAAACTTGATGTTTGTTATATTGTATCAGTTTAACATTATTGAAGGCTAATGATAATTTATTTTGCATTATCTTAGTCATAATATTTCTTACTGGGCTAGTTGAGCTCACCCTTTCTTTCACTGTTCTCTTCAGAAATGAGAACGTAGCTGGGACTAGTCGAGGAACAAAGTGATGGTTCTAGATGATGCATTAGTAGTCCTCACTATTATGTGAAATAGTGTGATAATAATTGTAATGAGGACTCATTTTGTGTTTGTATAATCTCTAGTACACAATATTTGTATTCAAACTCACAGTTTATGTTTTGTCGTATTATACATGACAGTTGTATTATTAGGTTGTATTTGTATTCTGTACCATGTATCTGGCGACTCAAGATGGGTGATGTATACCTAATTTTGGGGGCGTCACACAAAGAATGTTGTTCTTCAAGTTCGGCGATCCGACGATCAGCCTTGGTCACCTTGTTATGGGTGTCAGCGTGAAGATCTTTCTCCCTCTTCAATTCCGAATCTCGACCCCGCAACTCGGCTTCGAGAAGCAACACGTCATGTTTCAGTTGCACCTCTTTCTTAGTAGATCGGGCAATAGGAGGGATAGCCCGAGCAAGGATGGCATTGGCCTAAATATAAAAGACACATCAGTTATGCAAAACACAACATAACGATAAGGGAAAAAACTTAAGCTGATTGGGATTACCTGACACTGAGCTCTGATATAGGATACCAGATACTCCTCGATGAAAATCCCTTGAACCGTTCGTCGTCACCAGAGAGTTTGAAGTGATCGAACATGTTGAAGGGGAATATGTCCGAAGGACTCTTCGGCCAACGGGTAGCCGGCGTCCCTTGAGACGAGCTAGCCTTGGAGGTAGGTGTTGATTCGGGGATCAAGTCAACAACTGCAACAACCGGTTCAGACCTCCGATCAGGAGAGGTTTCTTAAGTGGAGGTTCGAGAGGACGATCCTCTGTGTCCTCCGAATCCTCAACCACTGTCACTATTGCAAGGGGTGGGAGAGCCGCTTTAGGTTGGGTTAAAGAAGCAGCCTTAGAGGGGGCTCGGGCAGAAGATTTCTTTGATTTTTTCAGCATGGCCATCTTATCAACCCCTTTCATCTTCAACACATTTTTCGTGGAGGGTTCAGCTTTGGATGATGCAAGAAGAGGGCCTGATGAAGAACCGACGAAAAGTTCAGTAAGGGGAATGGCCTCATCTTTGGTAGAATCATCAACTGCAGGAAGACGAATGAGCTCGACAGCGACCAATAGAGGCGTCAAAGAGGCATCAGCTCCATCGGGCTTGAAGATGGTCACTACCAAAGAAAATAAGACAGTTAATAAAAATACAATAGAAGATCAGGAGGATAAAAGGGTTCGAGGATCATAACTTACAGCCATGTTCATAGAGCTAGGATTCGTTGGACACGACCCCTAGACCCCAGCTGGTCTTCTTCAAAAGAGAGTAAAACTTTTTGAAGGCATCGGCTCTCCCCTTAGGGAATTTGGTAACTTTCATAATAGAATCCTCGGGACCGGCCCAGTTCAACAAGAGTCTAAGGTCGGTTCCCTTCATGAAGAACCATTATGGATGCCACCCTTTATTACTCGAAGGGGTCTTCATGAAGGTAGCTCGGCCAGCTACGCGATTCAGATGTCGAAGGTCGGGTTCCTTTGATCGACCAACAGAAAATAGGACGAAGAAGAAATCCAACCCCGGAGTGAAGCCAGCCTCCTGGCATAGGGCGATGAAACTGACAAGTTGGATATAGGAGTTTGGCGCTAGTTGTACGAACAGATCCCAACTAAACATAGAAAAGAAGAAATGAACTCATGAAGGGGGAACCGAACCCCGTACCTCAAAGCGTAAAGATGAACGACCATCCAGTCGCCATCGGGGCGCCAGAACATCCTCTCGCTTGGCTCCGGAACCCGAAGCTTATACTCCTTGGGAATATTAAACACGGCTCAGATGTCAGACAGTTGAGACGAAGTGATGGATGATTTAGTATTGAGGATGACATAGTCGGTTTCGGATGCGTAAAGGCATCAGATCTTATATTCAGCATTCTCAGCAGGGAGATCAATGGGGACTGCCGGTAACTCAACGTAAACCAAATCGCCGGAGGCGAGGGTAGCGGTGCCGGTCAAGATGACAGTTGTGGGAGGAGGATCACTAGAATCAGCCATTTGATTGAGGATGAATAAAGGCAAAATGATGAAGTTTGGGAAACGATTAAGAAGACTAGAATCAGAGAACTGGTGGAAATGGAATACTCGCCGGAAATCACCTTTGCCGGAAAAGTTGAAGAATGATTTGAAAATGGTTAAAGGCTCGAAAAGGTGACAATGATGTATGGATTGGAACTTATATAGCATGTCTGAAACGGTTTTCAAGGGTGGCTATTTATGGCAAGTGGGGTCCAACCCTAGGGAAATGTGTAACAGATCGTAAACCGAGAAGAAACCGCTTGGGTTCCCAAGACAGCTCATCATTACTGGGCGTGACTATTCAAATTCGTGTCCCTTCAAGTCTCATGTCATAAATATCTTATAATAAGAGACTGGGGGTCAATGTTCGGGAGTGTTTTACCGACCATAATGTTAAGCTATGCAGCTCTGGCCGAAATCGATGAGGTTGGGCATGTATGGTAGAAGGCATCTGAGGATGAGGGGATGGTCGGGTTCGGTTGTGATCAGGGAGGTCGGGGTCGGGCCTTCGCGTCCATTGGGCCGAAGCTCGGACCAGTGTTTATGTTGTCTGGTGGGTTGGGCCTGTGCAGTTGGGCAACCCATATGCAGAGTTGGGAGTGATAAGGGGTTTGTATGGTTAAGGGTTCTAACCCTAATCATATTCTAATAAGGCAACTCCAAAGGTAGTACTGGAAAGGGATTCTACTTGCACCTTTTAAGGAGATTGTGTTGGATCCAAATATGGGTAGCTACCATATTTAGGAGTCCTATTCCGACTCGGAGAGGGACTCTTGGGAGATGAGAATGGCTATAAATACAAGGCTTAACTACAATTAACAGGTAATACATCTTTGAGCACTAAACACTTAAGCCTCCATTGTTAAACCTTGTGAACTACTGTACTTATTCTCACACCCGAGCTATCCCGTGCACAAGTTGTCAAGCTTCGTGTGATCATTGTTATTGTGCAAGTTTGGTAGCGTGGATTACGTGATTGGACGCGCAGCATTTAAACTGGCAAGCGTTAATGAGTAATACAATTTATTCAATATACAATTTTTATAGCCGTATTTGCTAAGATAAATTAATTTATATAAAATTTAAACAATTAAAAATGTCAAATACGTACTATATCGACACTATAACAACTAATGTTAGGAAACTGACATGTAATTTACTAACACAATTTTAAAACCTTTTCTTCTTATTAATAAAACAACAAGTAAATTCGCAATTAACTTTGAAGATAACAAATTTTGTAATTAATAATATTTCATAGATAGCCAACCATTTTTATATTTGTATTATTCAAAATTAATTAAATTCATGTTAATTTTGAATTTCTTTTTTAAAAAAATTAAATTAATTTGTGTATGCTTATCATTTTCTCTATCTCTATTAGTTATGTCTTTTGATGCACAGCTGCAGGCATGTGTACTCTGTGACGCCCCCAAATCCGGGTATCTTCCAACCTGACATATGGTGCTACACGGTGCTACAGTTCACACATTTATTCAATTGAAATACCTCAAAAGAATGAAAATGTCTTCTATATATTCCAAAACAATATTACCTTACCCAGGCTCTTTATAACCATTACATCAATTCTTTGTCATAATATCAAATAATAACAACATTCATTCTATACTATTACAAAGGCAATCTATTGGTTCGTCTTAGCCTTTCATTTATCTTTACCAGATCCTTCAGTCTGTTCGGTCTTAGCTGCATTCATATGGTTCAAACAAGAGTGAGCATAACTAGCTCAACAAGTATGACAATTTCAATTAAACAATAGGCTTGAATCATATAAATCGTATATCTTCAATAACTTAATAATAGTTACGAAGTACTATCGATAATTCAAAATAACACTTCTCTTTTCTTTATAATATTACACAATGAACAACATTCATTAAACATCAATATTGGTCCAACACTTTAAGCATTTCTGTAAGACTCTGAATTTTATAAAATAAAAGTATTCAATTTTTTTTATAATTGATTTTTGAAGGTTTAAATATTTTTTAAAAGAAAAACGTTTTTTTCATTTTGGCGGGCCCCACATGTGTGGTAAATAAGCTGATTTCAGATGTCAAGAGGTGGGCGTGAATTTTTTTTATAAATATTATTATTTTATTAAATTTTCTGCTTTGGTGTTCTAAGCATTTTCCTATAAATAGGGTGCTTAGGTTGAATTAAAAATCACACCAGAAACTGAAGTTTTCTCTCTCTATATTATCGAGCGTATTATTGTGAGTATTTTGATACTTTGAGTGTTGCTATAAGGTGCAAGTTTTTTTCAGCGTTATATCTGATATTCCAGCCAGAAGTACTATTCTTTTGAGGTAAGGGATGGTAAGGGATGTTATTTTCTTTGTAAATGATATTATTTCTTTTGATATCATTATACCGAAATATTGATATGAATTTCATTGTGAAATTTTTATATTTTTATGTCGGGGTTACTATTCACGTATATGGCACTATTCATGTATACAACACTATTCACGATACGCCACTATTCATATATATGACACTATTTACGTATATGACATTATTTACGTATACGGTACTATGTACAAATACGGGCTACTATTCATGAGTTACTATTCACAAGTTACTATTCACGATAAAATTGGTTTCTTTTTCTGACCAAATTATCGTTGATTGATGAATCTTACTCTTGAAATTAAATGCAGCTGTTGATCATATTATTTTTATTATCATATATAACATTTTTATAATCCCGGTGATGAAATTTCTTTTTGACTTGAATGTAAAGATGGGTAGATTATTGGTATGATCGTAACTATGGGTTTTCTTTGGCCAGTAGTGTAAAGATGAATTGTTGACTGGTATGATCATGACCATTGGATTTATAATTGAATATCTTTAGCATAAGTGCAAAGGTGAATTAATCAACATGGTTATAATTATTGTTTATATAAATTCTGAAATGATTATATATTTCTTTGAGATATGAATATCTTTTGCCTGTAGTGCAAAGATGACCTGTTGTTGAATATCCTGTAATGCAAAGATGATCCGTTATTGAATATCTTTGGCTTGTAGTGCAAAGATGACCTGTTGTTGAATATATTTGGCCTGTAGTGCAAAGATGAACTGTTGACGAATATATTTGGCTTGTAGTGCAAAGATGAATTTATTAGTATGTTTATGAACATGAACTGTGATTTGGTATAACCATGATCTTTGATGTTTCAGGTAAAGACAGGTGATAAAAATTATCTTCGTCTGGATGAGAAGAGGAATTTAGAACCACAATTATGATTATGAGTTTTTCATATGATTGTGGACCGGAACTGTTGATTGATGTTACAGGGATAAAACATTGTTGGTGGACTTTTAACATGGAGAAGATAATAGACTTTATGGTCTATTTGACTCTTCTAATGGATTGCTTCGTTCACGCAACTATGGTTGAAAATTTTATCATCTACCATATGTTCTAAATCTACGATTCATTCTTGTGAAGGCTATTGATAATTTAATTATCTTTAGTCATGATATTCTTTATTGGGCTAGTTGTGCTCACCCTTTTGCTTCACAATTCCTTTCAGGTAATAAGAGTGTATCTGGGTTGAGTAGGGGTAACAAGGGAATAGAACGGTGATCTATAGCTGTTAAGGTTTCCCCTAAAACAGTATGGAACTAATTTTATTGAGAATTTTAAATAAGTGTGTCGTATTTTATACGTTATTTAACCGTTGATTTTGGTGAACCGAATAGGGTGAGGTGAACCCAACTTTGGAATGGTGTTTTGCCATTATCATACAAGATGTCTAATGACCTACGACTTCGTGTTATCATAAGACAGGGTTGTGCACATCCACTTGTTGATTATATCTATGAGCACTACCTATATAATCTTGGAGTTTGGTTGGAATATAATTCTTCATTGGAGACAATGGAGATAATTATATGTCAAGGGAAGACTCACCATTGGAAAGAACATGATAGCAATCTTCTCATTTTTTTTGGGGTCCATTGGGTCAACCAAGGATAATTCTCGAGTTATATGATATCTATTACAACTTAGATGCATGACCTCCCAAGTAAGAAGGTTTCCTTGAGCATTTTCCAAAAAAATTAATTTCTAAAACAGTTATTGACTGTACATTTATGTTGTTAGGTTTGTAATATTCATGAATGCAATTTAATTGCATTCATGAATATTACAAACCTAACAGTTTAAATAAATTTTATACAACAAATTATGCCCAATTAAATTGTTCTAAACACATATCAATATACGTATCAAATCTGAACAATTAATAATTTCCATAAAGGTTTGGCTTTGATACCACTGTTAGGTTTGTAATATTCATGAACGTAATCAAATTGTACAAAATAAACGAAAACGTGTAAAAATTGAGTTTTAAAATTTTATAAACCATATACCCGGATCATCCTTTATGCACAATTATTAATTAAACGAAAAGAAGAAGAATAAGAATTATACCCTTGAAGATTCAAGCTTCCTCAGGTACAAGTTCACCTCAAAATCCTTTCGCGTTCAACTTAAATCACCGAGTTTAGTTCTTTCCTTTGATCAACGTTAGCCACCCAAGTGTTTGGCCTCTAGAGGTGATCCACCAAGGAAGAAGAAAGATTCAAGAAGATGGGTGTTTGGCTAAACCCTAGTTTTCTATCTCTATAGAAAAAGAACGTACTCTCCAACTATTGGAATTGGTTATATTGATATATGATATAAGACTCACCTTATAAAGATATCAGGTAACCCTATTTAATTAAAATAAGGTATTATTTATTTAATTAAATTCTTTTAATTAAATGGGCTCCCTAATCTTATTAGGGATAATTAATTAAACTCCTTTAACTAATTTTCTCTCCTAATCCTATTAGGAATAAATGAGAGTACTTATATTAAATTAATTCCTAAACTCTTTTAGAAATTAAAATAATAATAATTGTAATAATATTAATAAGACTCCTCTTATTAATTTATATTTAATATTTCTAAAATACTAAATAATAAATATTAAGCTATTTAATTTATTCTATCACCATAGATTAAATTAAATATACTTAACATATTACTACGATTATGCCATTAACTTCTTAAATAATTATTCTTCCCTTTATGGTGTGACCCTTTAGGTTCTCCATATTAAACCTAGGTTGTGAATAAATCAATTAGAACAATTTTAATCTTATTTAAATAAATAAATTAAACGATTAATTTATTTAAATAAATAATATTTATTCTACAATAGGGATAAGCCTCCCTAGCGATCAACGAATTTCTAGATAATATAAATTTCAACATTAATCATAAAAGAACCTTTGAGTAAATAGTTACCGTACAATTCAATCATTCCACCATACAATGTCTCAATTAAATATAAGACATGGAATTACAGTCAAGTCTTATTTTATTTAATTATATGTATTTCGACTCTTAAATGCACAACACCAAATAATACAAATTTGAAGCTCCTTTCTAATTTCATTCTGCCTTGGCCAATGACTACTGGGTTATCATTTATCGAATCACATAGGACATTTCTCTTATTTTACTAGAAGTGGTAGATTCTTTATTGATATTACATTATCTCCATGTACAACTTATTATACCCAAGCATACCCTTTGATATACCTTAAGGGTCTTAAGGAATAAGTCAAAGTATAACTCATCATACACAAGATACTATGATGATCTAAAGTCCAAGGATCACTAGATTACTATCACTACAGAATTCCTATTGATGACAAGTAAAACTCCATTAGGTATTCCTTAGCGAGCCACGTTCAGTGAACTTATTCTCTAATAAGTATGAGACCCCGAATTTTAAGAAATAAAAGTATTCAATTTTTTTATTTTGGTAAATAGTTAAATTGATAAAAGTTTAAAGTTAAGGGTAATATGTGAATTTTTTTGCAAACTAAGCAAGTTGATATAAAATATTAGATTTGTGGTTGTGGGAATATTGGATTAGTCTGGGGAATATTCTTTTTTGTTTGGGAATATCCGTATGCGACAAAGACAATCATTGGTGGATCCCACAACGAAATTATTGTCGGATTGAGAAAACGATAAAAATATTTTTATGAAAATAACGGGGGAAGTTTTACCGTTAAAACTGTTGAACTACTTGGGTAGTAAAAGTACGAAGAATACGCGTGGTTGCATAAGAGTAACACCAGATTGATTATTGATGCTTACGTGAGAAGTCACCAGCTTTTGTTCAATTATTGCTACAAAGAATTAATTCGTGATAAGTATCTCACGTTATTTGATTCAATTATTTTCGATATTTTATATATTATTATATCGATAATTGAGATGACAAAGTTATTAAGATTATTATTTGCAATATTAACGATGTCTAGAAGTTCTGCCAAGGAGAGGTTTGGTCACCTAATTGCGTGCCAATAGGGAGATATACTTATTGGAAAACCCCCTCTTTCCTGGAAACAACCTGGTCGATTAATAGTGTGAATAATAATAATGATGATTAGTTTTGTTTTATTAGTATTATTAATGTAATAAAACAGAAAAACTTTTTATATAAAACAGAATACTTTTATAAAGTTATTTGTTTTATTAGACTATAAATAGAATATATGATATTCTATTATGCATAGTGTTTCAGATAGTGTCTCTGCATAGTGTTTCAGATAGTAAAATCTTTTTATATAAAAATGTAATACTTTTATAAAGTTATTCGTTTTATTAGACTATAAATAGAATATATAATATTCTATTATGCATAAGTGTTTGCATAAGGTTTATACATAGTGTTTGCAGATAGTAAAATCTTTTTATATAAAATGTAATACTTTTATAAAGTTATTCGTTTTATTAGATTATAAATAGAATATATTATATTTTATTTAAAAGATTTTGCTTTAAATATGGACCGTCCGATTAAAAGTAAATCAATCTGGACCGCTCATGAATTAGTTACTATACGTATCCATTCTTCTATAAATAAGCTCATTCCTTCATTATTTCTTATGAATTCAATGAAACTCTAAAGAGAGAAACTATAGAGAGAGTTCTTCTTCTATAATCTCGAGCGTATTTCTTTAGAGTTTAAGAAAGCTTTGAGCGTAGAAGATAGTGTAAGTTTTCTTCAAGTATATTCCCGCCCTACCAGTCGGAATACTTTTCTTTTTAAGGTAGGGGATATTATTTGTTATACTCGTAAGGGGTATTCTTTCTTTCTTATTCATGAAGAGAACTTCTGTTATTTCATTCTTCATTATTCTGTTGGAATAACCTGTATACGCGGACTACCATATACATGGTAAAATTCTTCTGTTATTCCATTCTTTATTACTCCATCCGTCCCAAATTAACTGCTCAGTTTTGACTTTTTTAAGTCAAATTGACTATTTTTAGAATTAATAATTAAGCATATATAAATACATTTCTAAAATTATAAAAATTAGGATTAGTAATAAATTGTATATACTTTCTTTTGGTTATAATCTATTCACCTATATTTTAGCAAAAATAATAAAGAGATTAGTTTTAAAAATGGTCAATTTGACTTTAAAAAGTCAAAACTGAGCAACTAATTTGGGACGGAAGGAGTATTATGTTGGAATAACCTGTTTATGCGAAGTACTGCATACATGATGAAATTATTCTATTATTCCATTCTTTATTATTCCGTCAGAATATCCTATCTGTGCGTTTATGCATGACCTGGTTCCATTATTTATTATTCTGTTAGAATAACTCGTTTCTGCATGCGGTCTCATCGCATGCCTCGGTGAATTCTTCATTATTCCATTACTTATTATTCTCGTTTGAATATATCATGTATGCGCTTACGCATGACCGGTTCCATTCTTTATTATTTTCATTGAAATAACTCGCATCATGTGGATTACCGCATGCATGGTAATGATCCTTCGTATTCGCATACGAATACTATTTTCATTAAAAAGGGGTTTCTGCCAGGGGAAATTTCGTAATTTTTCTGACCCTAAAAAATTCTAGAAAAATTTGAAATGATAATTTGATGAGTTTTCTAGATTGTGTCTGTAACATTCCATAATTTTAAAGTGTAATATTAAATATTTATTAAATTATATAAGTATTTAATGGCAATTTGAGTTGATGTGGTTTAGTTAATTATTTGTTGAATAAATAATTAAGGAGCTAAGATAATTAATTGTTATGAGATTGTATACCAATTTAATTTAATAAGTAAGCTAGAGAGCTTATAGTGATTTAAATAAATTATAATATTTTAAATGGGAATTTGTAATTTAAAATATTAGTTGGTCTAATAAAACTACAATTATAAAAGAAATTATAGTTATGTGATATTAAATTATGTGTTAAAGTAATTTAATAGATTAATATTTTAATTGATTAATTAATTAAGTAGAAGCGTGACTAATAACCTTGCTATAAAGGAGTTATTAAAATAAATTAAAGGACTTTAATTTAGTTTTGGCCAAACAAGTCTTAATGCGTATTAAGTCTTTAATCTAATAGTGTTTTATCAAACAAGGTATAAGGATTAATCCATTTATTTTAGTTAGATTTGCCAAACAAGGTGTAAGGGTTAATGGGTTATTTTTATTAGTTTAACCAAACAAGCCTTATGGCTTTTGATTTTTCAAAACTTACATAACTGATATCATTATATCTGTATTTATATTATATATTTAATATATATTATATCTAATACGTTATAATTCTAAGACGATATTAGACTAGAGAAAGAAAATATCGTAAGAAGAAAAAGGAGAGAAGAAGAAAACTAGAGAGAATTGAGAGAAATCCTAACAGGTTTTGATAAAGGAATTGGGAAAAGAAGGTTCTTGATCAAAAGGGAAGGGTATCATCTTCTTAATCAAAGGTAGGAGCTTAATCTTTTTGTTTAAAAGTTTAGTTTTCTTCTTCTTCCAAAAAGTCTCGTAAAATAATTTTAATAATATGAAATTGATATATATATATATATATATAATTTTGTATGATAATTGTTTGTAAAAGGTTGTTCATGAGTTTATATATGATTATAGAGAAATTAAGTCATGTATGTATATAATTTGTGAAGAAAACCATATTACAGTGTTTACATGAAAATATATATGAATATGGCTTAGTTTAAAGTAGAAATTAAGGTTTAGTTAGTTGTTAAACTGATAAATTGATTATTGAATTTGATAGAGTATGTATAATCATAACTATGGTGCTTTGAAATCTCTGGTTTGATTGAAAAACAAAATCACAGTGTTGATTTTCATTGAAAACATCAAAAATGGAGTTTTTGCCAAAAACATTGAAATTGGGTGTTGTAAATTTGATGTTTATGCTATTTTATGGGTAGGAACATGTTAGAAGTCTTCACAATACGTTTACATGAAGTCTATGTGTAAATTACATGTTAATTAGTCTATTAGATTGGAGCTTGTAGGCCAATTTGGCTTTTGTTCAAGTGCATGCCGAAGCTTCGTCGCCGAAATTTCGATCTCTGGCGCCGCACCGCTGCCAACAAAGATATGTTTCAGCGCCAGCGAATATGCCGCCGCCACCTAGCAAAGACCAATCGATGGCTCGTGATTGGGCTTGCAATACTAACTCAAGATCATATGGCCAACCACGATAAAAAGAGTGGAAATACAGTCATGAAGTTAAAGCGAAGGTTCGATAGCTTTTAGTTTATTACACAAATTTTGAAAATAAAGGTTATGTGTTAATAATATGAATGCTAAATGATGATTTTAGTAGTATTAAACTATGAATGAGCATGTTATCAAGTGTTAACTAGTATTAACATAGTTTGATTATGTGAATGGGTGATTTGACCTACATGATGTATATATTTGTTTATATAGATATAAAATGTTGGTAATGACTAATTATGTCATGATGACATATGTATAGGATATTGATTCAAGTTGTAAGGTTTAGCTTGTGCTAAAGGCAAGTTTTCTAACTCTAAAACTTCGTTGTACAAGTTTAATTTCGTTGAGCACATTATTGCTTTTAATTCCATTTCAATTATACAAGTTGCTAACTCTACACTTTCGTGGAGTTAGATTGTTTATTATTGATAAAGCTCTTGTATCTATTGGTTCATGAGGATGCAAGTATTCCACATCTTACATCTTATTATTGAATAAGTTTCTTTAATATATAACTCGTTAGTTAGCATACGAGTCACTATATTCTAGTGATGAGCAACTTTGTCGTTCAATTTACTATTCATGATGCATGTTTAGTACCCAATCCTCAATAACCTTGAATGTTATGATTATTCCATGCTTATGCTATTAGATTATTCCTAAAGCATGATGTTAATTTACAAATATCAATTCAGTTATGATTATTCCATAGCATACAGTTATTTCTTTTGTAATCAACTAATCCTTAGTTGATTACCGTTGAATTCTAAATTACCCTGTAATGTATCCAAACCAAACTTACTTTTGTGTGGACTTGTATTCTAAATACTGAGATGAACAACTCTTTTAATAGAGGTTTACGCTTAGCGTTGAAATGGTTCTGCACAATTCATCAGACGAAGGGTTGATCCCCTAAGTACATGGAGTCCTTATAGTCTTATTATCAAGTTAAAGTTAAAGTTGAAAGATTACTTATAATCTGTGGACATGATTCGTGGTCATTAGACCCTCAAATTGAATGTTATAATTTTAGAAAGTTAATAGAATATATTGTTCATTCTATTGAGCCTAATATTGGCAATTGATGTAAAAGTTTAAAGATTTACTTATTGTTATTTCAAGTGGGCCTTGTTTGCTCACTCTTGCTCAGTAAAATTTCTTACGACTAAAGTTGAAAACGGTGACGTACCTAGCACCAAGAAGGGAAAAAGAAAGATGAATAAATATCAAGACTTGTAATAGATTTGATAGTTTACTTTCAGACTTTGGTTTAAAGATTGTAATGAAGTTTATTTAAATTTCCACATTTGAATGATTGTTGTTAAAGGTTAGACAACCTGGGAGATTTTTATTTAAGTTTAACTCTGTGTAAGGTGTTTTTATTATTCAATTTTATTATAATTGGGTAGTTAGAAATGAATGTTTTGATTAAGTGAACAGCAAATCTTGAGGAAATGAAGTACCAGGATTTGGGAGTGTCACAGGTTAGTATTAAAGCTTTAGGTTATGAACCTTAGGTGGGGGGAAAAGCCTTAGGAAGTAACCTTTGAAAAGATAGCGAAGATAACTCTTATCGAGTTTTAGGAAAGAAGTAATAAAACACTTATGTGCTTATGTGATTTTAATTTATGTATCGTGAGTGTCGAATAGTAATGATTAATAATTAAAACTTTAAAACTTTGTTGTCAGGATGACTAATGTCGGAGAATCCAGTCAGGCTAGGGAGGAGGGACCTCAAGTGCCTATAGAGGAGGAGCCTCGTGACATTCAGGTAGTTTGGGAACAACTACTGCCACGGGAGTCAACCCCATTGGTCACAGTAGTTGAAGACGAGGATGATGATGTGGAGACAAACGAGGAGGATCCCGTTAAGTTACCACAGGAGGATGAGGATGACGAGGACGAGGAGGAAATGATTCCACTTAACTCGATAACAGGCCGTATATACGATGAGGTGCATGATCGTAATGGAACTTAGGATGATCGAGGAGTTGCAGGAGGAACTTCGCAATGACACAAAAGACGACGAGATCAGGATCGTGAAGAACGATTGACAAATGTCAAGGAGAAACTAGTACAGACTGAAGGAGAGAAGGAACAACTGATCGAAGTGGTCGCTGAACTGAAGAACAAGCTGAGAGAAGAAGCTGCTAAGAGGGTGAGAGCTGAAGATGTATATGAGGAAGCTTATCAACGAACTGGAAGAGCAGTAAGAAACTCACATGTGAAGAGGATGAAGATGGAAGAGATGGATAAAGTATTTGACACCGCAATTAATCGAGCTCAAGATCGGGTCATGGGATATCCGATTCAGTTCGAGACGCTGCCATCATACGTATTAGATCGCAAAACAATGTAATGTTTCGGGTCATGGAGGAAGAACGTGATAGGGCTAAGAAGTATCTTAATAGAACATCGTAGCTGTTGTACGATGAGTGAAAGGTTAAATAAACTGTAAATCCTTAGTGTTATGCAACCTATGGGATATGACTATGATGTTGTCCTGAAACTTTTGTAGTTCAGGAAAGTAATGTAGATAGCTTTTCAAAAAAAAAAAGAGAAGAGGTTATGAATAAATAAAAGTTGTTACTTTATTCAAAGTGTTATATGTTATGTGGTTATTTCTGTTATGGAGGCAAGTTAATTAGAAAATACTTAAAGAAGTCGAGTAATAGTCTAATAGATGTTTTGTTTTTAATGTAAAATGCCTCCCGTGATGTGAACCACCCGACAGAGAAACAATGAGAGAACTACCAATAACGCATAATGTTGATGGTAACCCCTGCTCAACAACTAGTGACACTACCGACAGAGCGTTGTAGAATCAACCACAAAACCATGGTACAACGTTTAAGGATTTCAAGGCGGTTGGACCACCGAATCTGTGGTCTATGAATCCAATCAAGCATAGACACGGATTATGGAGATAGAAAAGGTGTTCGATGTCGCTAGGGTAGGGGATGATCGTAAGATCGCTGCAACATTAATGTTGAAAGCGAGGTTAGTTATTAGTGGCGTGCCAATAAAACTCGTGAAGGGTCGTGGAGTGATGACTGGGATAGGTTCAAGGAGTTGTTTTTGAGACTTATTTCCTGAGAATTCAAGAGTCGCCTAGAAGTGCGTTTTCGAACTAAAACAAGGAACGATGACGGTATCTGAGTATGCCGTGAAATTCAATGAATTGGCGAGGTTTGCGCCATATCAGGTCAGCATAGATGAACGCAAGGCGAAAAGGTTTGAACAGGATCAAGCCCCGGTCAGACAAAGAGGGTTTCTGCTCCAATTGAAGACATTTATAGCGGTGATGGAGAAAGCAGTACTCGCTGAAGGTGGAGGCGAGGTAGTGACAAAGTTCAATCAGGAACAAAAGAAGCAGAAGAATGAGAATGAGTCTAAGAATGGAGGTGGTGGTGGAAGAAACAACAACAATAACAACAACAACAGTTTGAAGAGGAAGTGGAATGGGAACATGGGTGCTGGAAACCATCAGAGTAACCAGCAAAACAAAAAGTTTGAAGCGTGTGTGACACGCGAGAAATTTCACAAGGGTGCCTGCTTGATGGGGAAACGAGTTTGCTTCAATTGTGGCCAGGAGGGTCACATCGCCCCAAATTGCACTCAACCAAAGAAGAATGCGTGCTTCACGTGCGGATCCAAGGATCACTTTGCTCGTGAATGCCCTAACAAGAAGGATGGAGTGACTACCAGAAGCAATGGAGGTAATAATGGAGGTACATGGGCCATCGTAGACTCGCAAAGATCAATAAATAAATCCAACCGTAACCTTCAACATGACCGCATGTGATGTTGTGCAATCAAAAGATGTAGTGTCAGGTATTATCCCAATCAATGATATAAATGCTTATGTATTATTCAATTCGGGTGCTACTTTTCGTTTATATCTGATGAATTTGCTAGGAGGTTAGAATTGCCTAGAGAAGAACTAAATTTTCCTTTGAACATAGAAATTGCGTATAAGGAAGTAATCCCTATTAGATTCGTATACAAGAACTGTAGGGTGAACATTAAGGAGAATATCTTGTTAGTAGATTTGATTCCGATTAGATTCGGGGAATTTGATGTAATTTTGGGAATGGATTGGCTGTTCAAATATGGAGCAGTAATTGATTGTCACAAGAAGTGTGTAAACCTTATGACTCCGTCAAAGGTAGTATTTTATGGTAGCAAGTCACCTAGACAAATGAAATGTCTGACGACTATGCAGGCTAAGAAATTGTTGAGTCAAGGTTGTGTGGGCTATTTAGCTTACATAGTCGATACTCAGAAGAAGGGTGTGAAACTAGAAGAAATATCAGTAGTGAGGGAATTTGAAGACGTGTTTCCAGAGGATTTGCCAGGACTTCCGCACTGACAGAGAAATTGAGTTCGTGATTGACTTAGCGCCGGGAACATCACTGATATCGAAGGCTTCGTATAGAATGGCTTCGATAGAAATGAAGGAACTGATGGTACAGTTGCAAGAGTTACCGAACAAGAAATATATTCAACCAAGCGTGCCATCGTGGGGAGCGCCATTATTATTCGTGAAGAAGAAGGACGGATCAATGCGTCTTTGCATTGATTACAGGGAGTTAAACAAAGTCACTATTAAAAATAAATACCTGTTGCCAAGAATAGATGACTTGTTTGACCAATTGAAGGGTGCTAAATACTTTTCGAAAATAGATTTGAGAAGTGGGTATCACCAGTTGAAAGTGAGGAAGGAGGATATACCACGAACGACATTCAAAACTCTAAGATGGACATTACGAAGTTTCTCGGTGATGTCTTTGGTTTAACCAATGCACTGCAAAGATTCATGGATTTGATGAATAAGGTGTTTAAACCATTCTTAGACAAGTTTGTAGTGGTATTCATCGACGACATTCTAG
The DNA here is from genome assembly GCA_020205615.1 of Panax quinquefolius. Classification (NCBI taxonomy): domain Eukaryota; kingdom Viridiplantae; phylum Streptophyta; class Magnoliopsida; order Apiales; family Araliaceae; genus Panax; species Panax quinquefolius. The sequence goes on from CM035172.1 coordinate 70,895,625, forward strand.
TGTATTCCAAAACTCAAGAAGAACACGTGGAACACTTACGCTTGACATTGGAAACACTAAGAAAGGAATGTTGTATGCAAAATTTCTAAGTGCTAATTTTGGCTAGACCGTACAATTTTTGGGTTATGCTTATTGACAAGGATGGGATTTCAGTGGATCCATCAAAAGTGGAAGCTGTAATCAATTGGGAACAACCAAGAACACCGTCAAAAGTGAGGAGTTTCTTGGGACTGGCCGGTTATTACAGAAGATTTATTCAAGATTTTTCTAAGATAGTCACTCCACTAACAAATTTGACAAGGAAAGCTGTAAAATTCGTTTGGATGGAGAAGTGTGAAGAGAGTTTCCAAGATTTGAAGAAAAAGTTAAGTATGGCACCTGTGTTGACATTACCAGATAATACAGGAAATTTTGTGGTGTATAGTGATGCCTCACACAAAGGGTTGGGTTGTGTTCTTATGCAGAATGGCAAAGTTATTGCCTATGCATCAAGACAACTGAAAGATTATGAGAAAGGATATCCGACTCATGATTTGGAATTGGCTGCAGTCTTATTTGATTTGAAGATATGGAGACACTATCTTTATGGAGAGAAATGTGAGATCTACACAGACCACAAAAGTCTGAAGTATATTTTCACTCAGAAGGATTTGAACATGCGTCAAATGAGGTGGATGGAATTGATAAAAGATTATGATTGTGAAATCTTTTATCATCCTGCAAAGTTAATGTGGTGGGCGTATGCTTTAAGCAGGAAAGGTCGAGAAGTTGATGCTAATAACAACTCAGAGGAGCTCATTTCAAAGAATGATAAACGGAGTTGGAAATCAAATTTCCAAAAGAATCGATTTAACAACTATTCCAGATAGAAGTCGTGTGTGAGACCCTAGATTTTATGAATAAAGATTTAATTTTCTCGAAATAATTTTTTTTATATTATGGTGTTGATTTGATGTAATGTTATAGTTGTGGGTAATATTTACAAATTTTGCAAAAGTAAGCAAGTGGTTGTATAATATTCGATTGGTCTGGGAATATTCTTTTATTTGGGAATATCCATACGACGGCACAATCATTGATGGACCCCACAATGTAATTATTGTTTGACAGAGAAAATGACAAAAATACTTTATGAAAATAATAAATGAAGTTTTTTACCGTTAATCTGTTGAAACACCTTGTTAAAAGTACAAGAATACGCGTGGTCGCACAAAGAGTTAATACGGTATTGATTATTGATGCTTACATGAGAAGTCACTCGCTTATACTCAATTATTGCTACAAGAATAACGTGATCATATCTCTCATATTATTGATTCAATTATTGTTAAAGATTATCCGCATAATATGATATATTGTTCAATCAGGTATTTGGGACACTTTTCGTGTCGGAGTACTATTCATGAGTTACTATTCATGAGTTACTATTTACGAGTTACTATTTATGAGTTACTATTCACAAGTTACTATTCATGAGTTACTATTCATGAGTTACTATTCACGAGTTACTATTCACGAGTTACTATTCACCTGGTTACTATTCACTCTAGTATTGTGCATTCGGGTATTTGGGTACAATATTATTCCATGAGGAGATGTGCTAATTTTTCAGACCGTTGGTTGAAGATATAAAAGTAAGTCAATATGGACCGCTGGTGGAGTTATAATAGTAAATCAATATGGATCGTTGGTTTAAAGTTTTAATAGTAAATCAGTATGGACCGTTGTTTTAAGTTTTAATAGTAAACCAATATGGACCGTCTGTTTAATAGTAAATCAATCTGGACCGTTCATGAATTAGTTACTATTCATTCCATTTTCTTATAAATAGAAGCTCATTCCTTCATTATTTCTTACTTAATTCATTTGAAACTCTAGAGAGAGAATTATAAGAGAACCTATGAAAAGTATTCTCGCTACTTCCCTACTCTTATATTCCGCTTTTCTTTTGTAAGGGTATTATTTCTTTTGTATTCATGAAGAGAACTTCGTTATTCCATTATTTATTATTCTGTTGAATAACTCAGATACGCTGGGCTACCCAATACTTGGTGAAATTCTTCCGTTATTTCATTCTTTATTATTCGTTTTAATATCCCGTCATGCGGCGCTTACGGACCTGGTTCCATTATTTATTATTCGCCGGAATATCTCCGTGCGTATGCGTTTTACTTGGGACCGGGTTCCATTCTTTATTATTATTCGTTGGAATATCCTCGCTCAGGCGCGTTTTTACGCCGGATCCGGGTTCCGTTATTTATTATTCATTGGAATAACTCGCATGCAATGATCTATCGAATGCATGGTGATTTCTTTTGTTATTTCATTCTTTATTATACTCGGTTGGTTAAAACTTTGACTTCTATACTCCATGAAATTAGTGGAATATCCTTGATATTTGTGCTTCATTTAGTATCTTTTCATGAAAATATTCTTCCGAGCATTTTTGAATTTTACTCTACAAAGCAAAAGATTATGTTGACAATTTGAGCGTTATCGGCCTCGGATAAATTAATTCTTGAACTTGTTTTATTGAATTCTTATATCATTGTCATCATCTTCATGTTTATATTATGTTGAAAGTCATCTGTGGCCTGTAGTGCATAGATGGACTTGGTATGATTATGACCAGAGATTATTCGGTATAATCATAACTGTAATATTACAAATGATGTGGAAAAAGTCCTCATTAGCCCGTAGTGCATTGATGGACAATTTTTGGTATGATTATGGTTATGGATTCTCTTTGGCCGTAGTGCAAAGATGAATTGTTTTATGGCATGATCAGGACCGTTGATGAAAACATGATTATCTTAAGCCGTAGTGCATGGATAATTCGTGGTTGTGATACTAAAGAATATCCTTGGTCGTAGAAAAGGGGGTGATTCGATGATGTGGATTATTTATTGTCGAGTCCCAAATGATAAAAGTGATGAAAAACCTTTTAAATCATAGAAGATAGTAGATTTTATTCCCTACTTGACTCTTCTAATGGATTGCTTGTTCATCCGCAATTAAACTTGATAGTTATTATATTTTATCGGTTTAACATCGTCAAGGCTAACGATAAATTATTTTGCATTATCTTAGTCATAATATTTCATCGGGCTAGTTGAGCTCACCCTTTCTTTTACTATTCTCTTCGTGAAATGAGAACGAAATGGGACCAATGGGAACAGAGTGATGGTCCTAGATGGTGCATTAGTAGTCCTCACTATTCTGTGAAATAGTGTGATAATAATTGTAATGAGGACTCCTTTTAAGTTTGTATAATCTCTAGTAGACAATATTTGTATTCAAACTCACAGTTTATGTTTTGTCGTATTGTACACGACAGTTGTATTATTAAGTTATATTTAAATTATGTACCATGTATCTGGCGACTCAAGATGGGTGATGTATACCTAATTTTGGGGGCGTCACAACATGAACCTTCTTAGTCTCTTTACCAGCATAGCAAAGTCATCATCATCGTCTTCATCATCATCAAAGTCAATCTCAGTCTTGACCTTTGATGCACTTTCAGTTGCCTTGAGAGCAACACCCTTGTCCTTCCTTCTTCCTTCTGATAAGGTTTCAGCATGTTGGGTCAGCTCTAGTTCATATGTCAGGAGATTTCCATATAGTTGTTGAACTGTCATTTCTTTGAGATTCTTTGACTCTCTTATTGCAGTGGTCTTGGCATCCCACCTGCTTGGTAGGGCTCTCATGAATTTTATGGTCAGATCTTTGTTAGGATAGACCTTTCCATATGCTCGTAGAGAGTTGTGCAGAACATTGAATCTTTCATAGGTGGCGATTACATTTTCTCCTCGCATACGAGCTTAACATTTCGCATCTTTGTGTTAGAAGAGACTGTTTGTTCTCTCTAACTTCTTCAGTTCCTTCGTGCATGATCAGCAGAGCTTCCCAAACTTCCTTAGCTGTTTTGCTGTTTACAACATTTTCAAACAAATCGTCCTCTAAGGATTGGAACAGGATGTTCTTAGCCTTCTTATCAAGTTGGATAGCCTTCTTCTCTGTGTCTGTCCATTCTTCTTTAACTTTGAGTTAGACTCTGTTTGGATAATCATTGGTTGGTGCAAGCTTTGTTGGTATATAGGGCCCATTTTAAATGGTCTCAAACAGATCTTCATCTATTGAGTCCATGTACGCTTGCATCCTGACTTTCCAGTTAGAAAATTTATCCTTGTTGCACATTGGTGGTTTGTTGCCTCCCCCGGTCCTGGATTAGCTTGGTACGAGTTCCATTGGATCTACTAAAGCTTGTAAGCTGTAAAATAGAACCAGCTTTGATACCAATTGTTAGTTCCTAGTTGGCACAATAGTTATCTAGAAGGGGGGGTTGAATAGATATTTAACAATCTTTTCATTTTAAACTTGTTCTTTGATAATGATTAAAACTTAGCGGAATAAATGTTTGTTTTAATCTTCTTTACCAAGCAATGGAGTAATGAGGATGAGGCAGTTATGGCAGTTATAACAGATATAGCAGTTATGATATGAATGTAAATGACACAGTCGTTTTTAAGTGGTTAAGAGCACTTAAAGCTCCTAGTCCACTCTTCTATTCAACGAGTAGGATATCCACTAAGGATGTCAGTTACAACTTCTGAATCACACAGATTCCTTCTAGACCAGCAGTTTAGGAACTTCTTAGTTCACTCTTGAACTCTTCAAGTCCAGTAGACTTGGCTTTCTTACAGTTCGCTATGAACTCTTCAAGTCCAGCAGATTGGTACTCTTCTTCAGTTGGTTGATAATGTTGTGTTCTTGATGGTTGCTACTAAGTTGCTGTGTAAGAACTTGTTCTAAAGAAATGAGTAGCTGAGCAAGCTTTGCAATATCTCAGATCGTAGAGTTGAGCTTGAGAGAGATGTTCATGTTGTTTGTTCAATTTCTTGCTTAGTCCGCTCTCTTCTGTCTGATCTGCATATATGTGATCTTGAAAACTATCCGTTGGATTCATCCGTTGAGGCATTAAATGCATTTGACTTTTCTAATCTTTGATGGAGACATTTTTGCACATCTTCTGAAACTGCATTTGGCCCACTGACACAGCAGACTGCTTTCTCACCTAACACCTGAAAAGGTGTTTTGTCTCTCTTACCCATGGTACTATCCTTAGCTTCTTCAATACGCTTCTTCGTTGCATATTAAGGATATTTCATATACTCTAGGACTGATGAGTACTACAGCGTCTAGAATCCATTCCTCATATGTTGAAATCTACCTTTACACAAATCATAAGGCTCGACGTTTTCTGACATAAGACAGATGCTCTACGATTCAGATCACGATACTCTACGATTCAGATCGTAGTGACTTGTTGCCTTGGTGCTTGATCTGATGCTATCATTTAGAGAGCACTATGATTTCTCTTAAACCCTTGCACACTACGATCTTTACTTGCTCGTGTTGTTGACTCTACGTTCCCGAGAGCACACTACGATCGTCGACTTGTAATCTCCATGTTTCCTTCAGCACACTACGATCATGGAGTTGGCTTGGCAAACGTTGGGACCACTCTACGATTTTCGAAGAGTCCCTTCAAGGCAGGCACACTACGATCTTTGAAGCTCTATGTTTATGCCTTGACTTCTGCAATGTTGATCAGATGATACACTATGATTTCTTCGAATCCTATCTATTACATCTCAAGATCAACCTAACAGCTTTGATCTTTCTATCTATACATTCTATTATAGAATGATATACGTTAAGATCTTAGATCAACCTAACAAATTTGATCTATCACTAAGTCCTTGTACATATCTTACTTGTAAAGGACTTTACAAATAATCATGAGCATATACATTAAAACATCAAACCATAATATGCATTCTCCCAACATAGTGCGTGTGTGCTCAACACCCATGCTAACTGATATAATTTCAAATTTAATACATAACAAGTCTCTTTGAAGGCATCATACAGTGTAAATTCAAGAACTTCAAAAACAGTCAAGATCCAACTAAAATCAAACAATTGTCAATATCAAGGGTCCAAATAGGGATACTTATGCTTTATTTTTCATTTATGGGGGCTTTTTGTACTTATTTCCCATTTTATTTATATATTTTTTTTACACATGGTTATGCAATGTCTTATTCCCTTAGGCTTTTTAGTGCTACCTTAACGAGCTTTCGACCAATGACTCCACGACCATTAAGACCTTAGGGCGCTAGGTGTAAAGACAATCCCCCCGGGCTTACTTACTCACTTAACAAAGGCCACAAAACTAGACAAGTATACCACGGTGTTTATTCTTTTTGTGTATGAAGCTTATATACCCCAAATTTTCCCCCAAACTTAGGTTCTTGCCTAACTTTCGCCTTCACTGGCTATCCTTGTTATTCTTTTATTCAAACTAGCATTATCCTTTAGAGGTCCATTATGCATCAATTTGAACTTAATCAATCAACATAGTTGTTATTACTGTGTTAACCTTATTATACCAGTTTCAAACAGGAAAAGATACAATTCTTAACAGAAAATCACATCAAAGTTCTAATAGTCAGTACTATACTTGTCTACTCAATCCCAGTCTCATCATTGGCCAAAATAGACTGTACTATCTAACAGCTAGACTCATGCAAGATAACACAATACTTAACTAATTTTTTTTTTTGATACAATATGGAATAAGCATAACAGAATTAAAAACTAATAAAAACAATTTACAATCCTACACTTACTATGCAACTATTATGCAATTACACTAAATAAATGCAACATATCATAAACCTAAAACTAAACATGAAACTAACATATGCAAAACTAACTGACTAAATTAAATTAAACATGTGACAATTCTAAATTAAACTAACTCCCCCAAACTTAACAATTACAATGTCCTCATTGTAAAAATATAACATCAATTACACGAGGACTTCCCTGTAATCGTCTAAGCTTGAAGTGGTAGTGGTTGTGGCTCATCATTATCAGAATCAGAAGGTGGAAATCTGGCATTGGTGCTGGCTGCTGATAAAGGATTATGACTGTGAAATCCTGTATCACCCTGGAAAAGCCAATGTAGTGGCCGATGCCTTGAGTAGAAAGGTCGAGGAGAAGTTGTCTTTGTTAACAGCTCAAACTGAGTTAATAATAGAGATGGCTAGGATGGAGTTGGAGGTAAAGTTGCCAAGTGAGGTGGAGCAGAAACTTTTTGCGGTAGAGATTCAATCTACCATCGTAGAGAGAGTCAAGGAGGTGCAGCTCAAAACCGATGAGAGTGATCAGATGAAGGAGCGGTTAACCACTGAAAAAGATATTAGGTTTAGTCTTGATAATGAGGGATTATTAAGATTTGAGAAAAGAATTTAGGTTCCGAATGAGACGGAATTAAAGGAGAAAGTTTTATAAGAGGCTCATAGTTCGAGGTACTCGATTCATCCTGGTAGCACTAAGATGTATCAAGACCTTCGCCAGAGTTTTTTGTGGCCGAACATGAAAAGAGAAATAGCCGAGTATGTGAGTAAATGTTTAACTTGTCAAAGAATTAAAGCCGAACATCAACGACCAAGTGGCTTGTTACAGTCATTGGAGATTCCGGAGTGGAAGTGAGAGACTATCACGATGGACTTTGTCATGGGACTTCCGACGACTCAGAAAGGATATGATGCGATTTGGGTAATAGTGGACCGGTTGACGAAGTCGGCTCACTTTTTGCCAATTCAAATTAAGTATAACTTAGATCAGTTAGCTACACTCTATGTTAAGGAGATTATTTACAGACATGGAGCACCTGTTTCGATAGTGTCAGATCATGATCCACGATTCACGTCGAACTTTTGGAGAAGTCTTCAAGAACAGTTGGGGACGCAGTTGAAGTTTAGTACGACATATCATCCACAAACCGATGGACAGAGCGAGAGGACAATTCAGACGTTAGAAGATATGTTGAGATCTTGCGTCATGGATTTTAAGGGTAGTTGGGATGATCATCTACCATTAGTAGAATTTGCATATAAAAACAGTTATCATACAAGTATAGGTATGCCGCCGTATGAAGCTTTGTATGGAAGGAAATGCAGAACGTCGTTGTATTGGGATGAAGTGGGAGAACGCCGAATGCTAGGACCAGAATTGGTGCAGCAAATAGAGGAAGTGGTGAAGTTGATACGTATGCGTCTCGTCGCAGCTCAAGACAGACAGAAGAAATATGCAGACTTACATCGAGAGAATAGAGAGTTTGAGGTAGGCTCGTACGTATTTCTAAAGGTATCTCCCTGGAAAGAAAAGATACGCTTTGGAAAGAAGGGAAAACTAAGCCCAAGGTTTATAGGACTTTTGAGGTATTAGAACGGGTAGGTGAAGTAGCTTATAGGGTAGCGTTAACTCCAGACCTAGAGCGAATACATAATGTATTTCACGTTTCAGTGCTATGTCCTTACAAACCGGATTATATGCACGTGATAGAATATGAACCTATTCAAATTGAGAAGGATCTAACATATGAAGAGATGTCAATTCAAATCATCGATAGAAAAGAGCAAGTTCTGCGAAACAAGGTAATACCGTCTGTAAAGGTGTTATGGAAGAACCACGATGTTGAAGAAGCAACATGGGAACTTGAAGAAAAGATGAGAAAGAATTACCCTCTTTTGTTTGAGTAAGATAGGCGAGATTCTGGGGACAAAATCTTTATAAAGGGGGAAGAATGTAACGACCGAGAAATTCGGATCCTTTGTAAAAATATTTGAAAGAATTAAATAATGAATAAAATAATATTACTTGTTATTATATGTGTTGATAAGATGTATGTCGTTCTATAACCTAGAAACGTCGGAAGATCGTAGTATTTGAACCACGTGAATGAATTAAAGTGTTTAAAATTCCAAGACGAAAATAAATATTTTCCGAGAAAGTTTACGAAAAACACTATTCACCAATTATCGCTCGGGAATTATTTTTGAACTTCCGAGAAATACGTAACGTTAGAATATCGAGGCGAGATGGATTATGTAATAATAATCTAAGTATGGAAAACGTAATAATTCGCATGCGGACTTAAATTGGGAATGTAGGTATTAAAACCTAATGAAATGAATCAATGTAACTTTGCATAAAAATAAGTCCATAAGCTTAAAGGTGTAAACCTAGGTGGGATTCATTATAAAACCAAAGTGATTAATAAAGGGAGGCCCAAACTAATTAATTATTAAGCCCAAATGATAAGTTAGTTGAATTAGCATTAAGCTCAAACTATGATCCATTAGCTAATGAGGATCCATGGGGCAACCCATGGGTAGACTTGATGGGCAAACCTTTGTGTTGTGGGCAAGAATTAAGAGTAATGGCCAAGTTTACTTAGTGTGCAAGTAGTGAATAGTAAGGAGGTTAACTAAGGAGGTGGGATGGCCTAAATGTCCATAGTGCCCTCACTTTGAGTTGCCTATAAATATCAAACTTTATTTTTTAAGTTGGTTGTTTAATTTTCATCCAACTCCTCTAAAGATAAACAACTTATTTGTTAGAGTCAATAAGCACTTTGAGCTTAACCTTTCCTTAGTAGATTTCCAAAGAAAGTAAAGTAATCATCAAAGGTAATTGATCTTGTCTATTCTATCTCTATCATGGTAGGTTGATAAGAGAAGTGTAACTAATGAACTTAGATGTTAAGAACATAAGAGAAGTTGATAAGCAATGGACTTAAGCCGAATAAGATAAATAAGCAACTTGAACCTAAATAAGTTGATAACCTTGTACATAACTTGTCATATGTTTGTCATATTATGTTAATATGATCAATATAGTATGAAAACATTGATTGATGGACTTAAGTTCATAATAAGTTATAAGCATGAGAATTTGAGTTCATAAGTTAAGTAAGTCATTAATGTATGAGAATAAGTCAAAACCTACTTTGCTAATAAGTTGTTATAATAAGTAACTTGTAATGTTTATATATTGATTAAAATCCATTTAGAATGATTAGTAATGAGGTTTCGTTGGAATTTACACGATTGGACTATTATCGTCGAATTCGTGAAATTCTCGGAATGGAAGTCATATGTTGTGTTTAACATTAAAAATGTTGGTTTTCGATGGAGGCAAGTCATATTCGTCATTATAGAGTTGCGGACTCAAAAATGGCCGAATTCTGACTTAGAACGAATAAACGAGCGTTGAACGTTCACGAACGTTTATTGTTCTCGTTAAAAATGGACTAATAGGTGAAATTTTAGTAAACGAAGTAAAATAGATAAAATTCTTATATGAACGCATAGAGTACATAATTTGTGACCCGCAGGCTCTTGAATGAACCAATTCAGACTTATAATGAAGAAGTTACGAGTTCGGGAATCTCACAAAATAAAAAGTCTGTAAAAATTTTTTCAGGCATGTAGAAATGGCATCATGCATGGCCAAATTTCACGGTTATTTTATTGTGCGCGTAGCAAGTCGAAGCTCGAAAACAACAAAGCCATAACCTTCTGGAGAGTGGCGCCGCACCGCGACCATTAACACTGAGACTCGCGTCGCAACGCCGAGTCCAGGTTCTAGGCAGCAATAGGTGACGCCGCAGCGTGACACCAAGTGTAAAAGTCCGGCGCTGCAGCGCCAGCCTCAAGACCTAGATAATAATGAATGTTTACATATAGAGCATGGTTAGTAATTGATAAACAATTAAATGAAGATCTTAATGAAACATTGTTCAGACATATTAGAACTTAAGTATGCCCACTTAAGGTTAAGACTAAGTCAATTACTTATGAATGTAAGAATGACGTAATGGAAAGCCGGAACCTATAATAACAAATCTAATATGTAATTAGATTGAGAAGTAGGGTAAGATTCTTTAGGAACTATGTGTGATCATTCATGACCTAATGTTCTATGTTATGCTATCATCTAATGTAGAGACCTTAAAGACGTAAAGTGCACGTATTATAAATTGTAGCAGACGCTAAAGGCAAGTACTCTAACCCTTGTTCCAGTTCGATCTGGGCAAGTCTTTGTGATTCATGTATTCTTTGCATGAGTTAGTATTTGAGGAATGTCAAAGCCAATCCTTTCGGCTAGACGTATGCTATGTTATTCTATCAAGTGTTGATAAGGATTTACCGAACTAATATTGTTGTGCTTTTCAAAAGTAGATTGTGTATGCTCAAATTGTTTTGTCGTCAAACGACAGGCACGTGAGGTTGCCACAACTTAAATGTATACACGTTTAATGAATGTAGTGTTGATCAACATAGAGTACTATAGGCTGATCACCTAGACGTGCTCGTAAGCTATACCAGACTTATGGACTTCGTGTCGGGATGTCCTTTTCAAAGTACTTATGAAATGCTTACGATCTTGAACCGGAATTGATGTTTTACTGAATATTGTTGTTGTAAAACGTTTTGAATAAAAGAAGTGCTATTTTGAATTATCAATAGTACTTCGTAACTATTATTCAATTATCAAAGATATATGATTCCTATGTTTCAAGCATGCTATTTTCCTAGAATTATTGTACTTGTTGAGCTAGTTAGGCTCATTCTTGCTTGAACCATATGAATGCGCTAAACATGTAACAGATCGATGGATCCGGCAAGGAGGATAAAGGGAAAGAAAAGCGAACCCGTAGATTGTATATGTACTGGTATTGATTTTGTAAGGAATAATATTGATATTATGACAAAGACAATGTATTGGTTGTAAAGAACCTGGGGAATGTAAATATTCTTTTGATATATATATAAGACATATCCGTTCTTTTGAGGCATTTCAATTGAATGTTTATGTGAACTGTAGCACCATGTAGCACCATCTGTCGGGTTGGAAGATACCCGGATTTGGGGGCGTCACAGGTTGGTATTAGAGCATTAGGTTATAAAACTTAAGGGGGGAAATAAAAACCTTAAGTCATAACCTTAAGAAAAGTTAAAGAATAAAAGATGGAAGTTAACCTTATAAAAATGCATCATATATGTTATGTGTTTTATTATATTGACGTTTACTAATCGACTTTTTGTGTTGTTATAGATGTCAGGTGAAAATAGAGATGTACAGATAGTCAGCGAAGGGTCGGTAAACCAAGATATAAATCATACCGAACCCATAGCAGCAGATCCTAAGATAGTTGTGGTGGAGTCTGGAGACTCCGAAAGCTTATACCTCATGTCTGTATTTGACGGCATGTTGGAAGAAGAAGTGGAGGTAGTATCCTTCAATCCAGTGGCTATAGCAGTAGAGATAACTCCAGGGGAGTCGATAATGTCACTGTTCATGTCAATGATAGATAGGAATATACATTACTGTCAGGAGGTCAAGGAGCTGAAGGCGGAGTTCTAAGCGGTTATAGAGGACAAGACGGACGTGGAGTCCATGTGGGAACAGGAACATGACGAGAGAGTTTTGGCTAAGGATAAGGTCCATGAGCTAAAACAAGAGGTCTTTGAGCTTAGGAGCGAGCTAAAGACCAAGAAACAGAAGATATGGAGAATGTCCTATATTCATAGGAGTTCTCATGAGGATTTCGAAGGAGGTAGCTGGGTATCCCTGAGAGAGAGGCAGACACGCGGCATACTATCAGCCGTGATATTATTGCCGGTCTTGCCAAGGTAGATTTTGAGAATGCCTTATAGCAGATATGATCGAGTAGTTGCTAGGGTAGTTATGTATGTACATATTTGTGTATATAGTAGTGACGTAAAGCCCTCTTTTGTATAATCAAGGGTAGTCTTTTGTAATTCCCAATTTTTGGAAAGCAATAACGGGAAAGTAATGTATCCAGCTTGGGCTGTGTAATCGATGTAGTATTAGACTACAATGAATTAATATAAGTTTTCATTTTCAAAAAATGTTGAGTAATGAATGTTTAAGTAATTGTTTAGCATTGAATAATAACTAATTGACAGGAAATGCATAATAACGAAATATGTGTTTATTGTAATAGCAAAATGCCGCCAAGAAGAGTACCACATACCCAAGGTGCGAACACAAATCAACCGGAGGGAGGTTCGTTAACCCCATGCAGGAATTTTTGAACCTTTTAACCGCAACGTTTAACCAAACTGGGGCTAATATCCCCATAAATCCTGGTGTAGTACGAACTACTACATTTAAGGACTTTAAGAGTGTGGGTCCGCCAGAGTTCAAAGGAACTACGGACCCTATCGAAGCTCAAACGTGGGTTAGGGAGATTGAGAAGGCATTTGTAATAGCAAATGTCGACGAGGCCCAAAAGGTTGCCTTTGCAACCTACATGATGAAGGGAGAGGCCAACTTCTGGTGGGAGGCCAATTAGGTAAGGGTCGGAATAGATGTGATAACGTGGGTGAGGTTTAAGGAAATATTCTATGAGAACTACTTTCCCACGAGCATGCAGGGAAGGATGGAGATGTGATTTTTAGATTTAAAACAAGGGGACATGACGGTTCCCCAGTATGCCGCCAAGTTTAATGAGCTGGCAAGGTTCGCTCCACATCAAGTGGATACCGAGGTGAGGAAAGCTCGACAGTTTGAGCAGGGCTTGAAACCCTGGCTCTATAATCGTATCTATGTGTTCCAAAGTACTTCCTTTGGAGTTGTTTTAGAGAAGGCAATAATTGTCGAAGGTGGTAGTGAGGCACTGAGCCAATACCACAAGGATAAGAAAAGCAAGGGGAAGGTGGAGGGAGGAGTGAAGGTTGAAGGTGCCAGCGGGAGTGGCAAAAGGTATAAAAGGAAGGTAGTCAGCTCGAGGAATACCGGAGTGAAACAAGGAGACCCTAAGAGGAGGATGGAGGCCTGTAAAACCTGTGGGAAGACTCACCTAGGAGTCTGTCTCAAAGGAAAGGTTGTGTGTTATAATCATGACGGAGAGGGCATATCATGCTTAAACCTGCCCAAGCTCAAGAAGAATCATGGATGCTTTATATGTGGGTCTACGGACCACATGGCAAAGAACTGCCCAAAGAAGGGGACAGACGGGAATAAGGGCGCCAATAGTGGTAAGTTAACTATTGGGGGTCCAGCGCAGTCGGGTTGGCCGATGGCCCGTACCTTTAATATGACCGTCCAAGATGCGATGGCTTTGGGGGATGTAGTTGCAGGTATTATTCCGATCAACAACTTAAATGCATACGTGTTGTTTGACTCGGGTGCTACTTGTTCGTTTATCGCATGTGATTTTGCTAGACGACTAGGACTACTTCCCGAAAAGTTACCTATACCTTTGAATATTAAGGTAGCAAACGAGGAGATAATTCATGTTGAAGATATTCATAAGAATTGTTGCGTAGACATTCGAGGTTGTAAATTATCGGTAGATCTGATACCGATAAAGTTAGGAGAATTCGACGTAATCCTCGGAATGGATTGGTTGATAAATCATGGAGAAATAATAGATTGTCAAAAGAAATACGTAAACATTAAAACATTAAACCAATCTCATGTAATATTTTACAGGAATAAATCGCCGGGACGTTCATGTTGTCTTAACATGACACAAACTAGGAAATTATTGAGGAAGGGGTGTGTAGGTTATTTGTGTCATGTGGTGGATTCCCAGAGAGTGGGAGCGACCATGGAACAAATACCTATAGTGAGTGAGTTCGTGGATGTATTTTCAAGTGAGTTACCGGGTCTTCCACCGGATAGGGAGACCGAGTTCATAATAGATATTGTGCCAGGAGCAGCACCAGTTTCCAGGGCACCGTATCGTATGGCGCCAGTGGAGATGAAGGAGTTGATGGTACAGTTGTAGGAATTGTTGGACAGGAAGTACATTCAACTGAGCGTTTTTCCATGGGAAGCACCGATACTATTTGTCAAGAAGAAGGACGGATCATTGAGACTTTGTATCGACTATCGAGAGTTGAACAAGTTAACGATAAAGAATAAGTATCCATTGCCCTGGATCGATGATCTTTTTGATCAGTTGAAGGGGGCAAAATATTTTTCCAAAATAGATTTAAGGACGGGGTATCATCAGCTGAAGGTTAGGAATGAAGATGTGCTAAAGACAGCATTCAGGACTCGTTACGGTCATTACGAGTTTCTGGTGATGTCATTTGGGTTGACTAATGCACCTGCTGCATTTATGGACATGATGAACAGAGTGTTCAAACAATATTTGGACAAGTTCATCGTGGTGTTTATTGATGATATTCTAGTCTACTCTAAGACGCCAAAAGATCATGCTGAACACCTAAGAATAGTGTTGGAGACATTAAGAAAGGAGAAGTTATATGCGAAGTTCACTAAGTGTGAATTTTTGTTAGAGAGGGTTCATTTTTTAGGTCATGTTATTGACCATGAGGGAATTTCAGTAGATCCAGTGAAGGTGAAAGCCGTGATGAATTGGGAACAACCGAAAACACCGACTGAGGTACGAAGTTTCCTAAGATTAGTGGGTTACTATCAAAGGTTCATTCAGGACTTTTCAAAGATAGCTACTCTGCTGACTAACTTGACGAGGAAGACGGTGAAGTACGTATGGACTGAGAAATGCGAAGATAGTTTTCAAGAACTGAAAAAGAAGTTGAGTGAAGCGCCTATTTTGTCATTACCCGATGACACAGAAATTTCGTAGTTTATAGCGATGCTTCGCATAAAGGACTGGGTTTCGTTCTCATGTAGCATGGCAAGGTCATTGCGTATGCATCTAGGCAGTTGAAGGATTATGAGAAAGTTTACCCTACTAATGATCTGGAACTGGCCGTGGTGGTGTTTGCCTTAAAGATATGGCGACATTATCTTTATGGGGAAAAGTGTGAGATATACATGGACCACATGAGTCTAAAATATATCTTCACACAGAAGGAGTTGAATATGAGACAGAGGAGGTGGCTAGAGTTGATAAAGGATTATGACTGTGAAATCCTGTATCACCCCGTGAAAAAGCCAATGTAGTGGCCGACGCCTTGAGTAGAAAGGGTCGGGAGAAGTTGTCTTTGTTAACAGCTCAAACTGAGTTAATAATAGAGATGGCTAGGATGGAGTTGGAGGTAAAGTTGCCAAGTGAGGCGGAGCAGAAACTTTTTGCAGCAGAGATTCAATCTACCATCATAGAGAGAGTCAAGGAGGTGCAGCTCAAAACCGATGAGTGTGATCAGATGAAGGAGCGGTTAACCACTGAAAAAGATATTAGGTTTAGTCTTGATAATGAGGGATTATTAAGATTTGAGGAAAGAATTTGGGTTCCGAATGAGACGGAATTAAAGGAGCAAGTTTTACAAGAGGCTCATAGTTCAAGGTACTCGATTCATCCTGGTAGCACTAAGATGTATCAAGACCTTCGCCAGAGTTTTTGGTGGCCGAACATCAAAAAAGAAATAGCCGAGTATGTGAGTAAATGTTTGACTTGTCAAAGAGTTAAAGCCGAACATCAACGACCAAGTGGCTTGTTACAGTCATTGGAGATTCTGGAGTGGAAGTGGGAACATATCATGATGGACTTTGTCGTGGGACTTCGACGACTCAGAAAGTATATAATGCGATTTGGGTAATAGTGGACCGGTTGACGAAGTCGGCTCACTTTTTGCCAATTTGAATTAAGTATAAATTATATCAGTTAGCTATACTCTATGTTAAGGAGATTATTTCTAGACATGGAGCACCTATTTCGATAGTGTCAGATCGTGATCCACGATTCACGTCGAACTTTTGGAGAAGTCTTCAAGAACAGTTGGGGACACAGTTGAAGTTGAATACGGCATATCATCCACAAACCGATGGACAGAGCGAGAGGACAATTCAGACGTTAGAAGATATGTTGAGATCTTGCGTCATGGATTTCAAGGGTAGTTGGGATGATCATCTACCATTAGTAGAATTTGCGTATAACAACAGTTATCATACAAGTATAGGTAAGCCGCCGTATGAAGCTTTGTATGGAAGGAAATACAGAACGTCATTGTATTGGGATGAAGTGGGGAGAGCGTCAATGCTAGGACCGTAATTGGTGCAAAGACACAAATAAAGTGGTGAAGTTGATACGTGTCGCCTCGTCGCAGACTCAAGATGTATGTAAGAAATATGCGGACTTACATCGAGAGAATAGAGAGTTTGAGGTAGGCTCAGACGTATTTCTAAAGGTATCTCCCTGGAAAGGAAAGATACGCTTTGGAAAGAAGGGAGAACTAAGCCCAAGGTTTATAGGACCTTTTGAGGTATTAGAACGGGTAGGTGAGGTAGCTTATAGGGTAGCGTTAACTCCAGACCTAGAGCAAATACATAATGTATTTCACGTTTCAGTGCTACGTCCTTACAAACCGGATTACAAGCACGTGATAGAATATGAACCTATTCACATTGAGAAGGATCTAACATATGAAGAGATGTCGATTCAAATCATCGATAGAAAAGAGCATGTTCTGCTAAACAAGGTAATACCGTCTGTAAAGGTGTTATGGAAGAACCACGATGTTGAAGAAGCAACATGGGAACTTGAAGAAAAGATGAGAAAGAATTACCCTCTTTTGTATGAGTAAGATAGGGCGAGATTCTGGGGACAGAATCTTTATAAGGGGGGAAGAATGTAACAACTGAGAAATTCGGATCCTTTGTAAAAATATTTGAAAGAATTAAATAATGAATAAAATAATATTACTTGTTATTATATGTGTTGATAAGATGTATGTCGTTCTATAACCTAGAAACGTCGGAAGATCGTAGTATTTGAACCACGTGAATGAATTAAAGTGTTTAAAATTCCAAGACGAAAATAAATGTTTTCCGAGAAAGTTTACGAAAAACACTATTCACCAATTATCGCTCGGGAATTATTTTTGAACTTTCGAGAAATACGTAATGTTAGAATATCGAGGCGAGATGAATTATGTAATAATAATCTAAGTATGGAAAACGCAATAATTCGCATGCGGACTTAAATTGGGAATGTAGGTATTAAAACCTAATGAAATGAATCAATGTAACTTTGCATAAAAATAAGTCCATAAGCTTAAAGGTGTAAACCTATGTGGGATTCATTATAAAACCCAAGTGATTAATAAAGAGAGGCCCAAACTATTTAATTAGCAAGCCCAAAGGATAAGTTAATTGAATCAACATTAAGCCCAAACTATGATCCATTAGCTAATGAGGAGGATCCATGGGGCAACCCATGGGTAGACTTGATGGGCAAACCTTTGTGTGGTGGGAAAGAATTAAGAGTAATGGCCAAGTTTACTTAGTGTGCAAGTAGTGAATAGTAAGGAGGTTAACTAAGGAGGTGGGATGGCCTAAATGTCCGTAGTGCCCTCACTTTGAGTTACCTATAAATACCAAGCTTTATTTCTTAAGTTGGTTGTTTAATTTTCATCCAACTCCTCTAAAGATAAACAACTTATTTGTTAGAGTCAATAAGCACTTTGAGCTTAACCTTTCCTCAGTAGATTTCCAAAGCAAGTGAAGTAATCATCAAAGGTAATTGTTCTTGTCTATTCTATCTCTATCATGGTAGGTTGATAAGAGAAGTATAACTAATGAACTTAGATGTTAAGAACATAAGAGAAGTTGATAAGCAATGGACTTAAGCCAAATAAGATAAATAAGTAACTTGAACCTAAATAAGTTGATAACCTTGTACACAACTTGTCATATGTTTGTCATATTATGTTAATATGATCAATATAGTATGAAAACATTGATTGATGGACTTAACTTCATAATAAGTCATAAGCATGAGAATTTGAGTTCATAAGTTAAGTAAGTCATTAACGTATGAGAATAAGTCAAAACCTACTTTGCTAATAAGATGTTATAATAAGTAACTTGAAATGTTTATATGTTGATTAAAATCCATTTAGAATGATTAGTAATGAGGTTTCGCTGGAATTTACACGATTGGATTATTATCGTCGAATTTGTGAAATTCTCGGAATGGAAGTCATATGTTGTGTTTAACATTAAAATGTTGGTTTTCGATGGAGGCAAGTCATATTCGTCATTATAGAGTTGCGAACTCAAAAATGGCTTAATTTCGACTTAGAACGAAGAAACGAGCGTTGAAAGTTCACGAACGTTTATTTTTCTTGTTAAAAATGGACTAATAGGTGAAATTTTAGCAAACGAAGTAAAATAGATAAAATTCTTGTATGAACACATAGAGTACGTAATTTGTGACCCGTAGGCTCTTGAATGAACCAATTCGGACTTATAACGAAGAAGTTAGGAGTCCGGGAATCTCACAAAATAAAAAGTCTCGTGGAAATTTTTCAGGTACAGAATTGAAATACTTGACCTAAAGGCCATTTTTGCATGTGCAGCATGCCTTGCCGAGCTTGGTCGAAAGCAAATCCATAACCTTCGAGAGAGTGGCTAAGAAGACTTGACCATTAACATTGAGACTAGCGTGTTGACACGAAAGTCCGGGTTCTAAGCGTGAATAGGTGACGTATGCATGCGACACCAAGTGTAAAAAGTCGGTGACGTATGGCATGACCAACCTCAAGACCTAGATAATAATGAATGTTTACATATGGAGCATGGTTAGTAATTGATAAACAATTAAATAAAGATCTTAATGAAACATTGTTAAGACATATTAGAACTTAATGATGCACACTTAAGGTTAAGACTAAGTCAATTACTTATGAATGTAAGAATGACGTAATGGAAAGCCGGAACCTATAATAACAAATCTAATATGTAATTAGATTGAGAAGTAGGGTAAGATTCTTTAGGAACCATGTGTGATCATTCATGACCTAATGTTTTATGTTATGCTATCATCTAATGTAGAGACCTTAAAGACGTAAAGTGCACGTATTATAAATTGTAGCAGACGCTAAAGGCAAGTACTCTAACCCTTGTTCCAGTTCGATCTGGGCAAGTCTTTGTGATTCATGTATTCTTTGCATGAGTTAGTATTTAAGGAATGTCAAAGCCAATCCTTTCGGCTAGACATATGCTATGTTATTCTATCAAGTGTTGATAAGGATTTACCAAACTAATATTGTTGTGGTTTTCAAAAGTAGATTGTGTATGCTCAAATTGTTTTGTCATCAAACGACAGGCACGTGAGGTTGCCACAACTTAAACGTATACACGTTTAATGAATGTAGTGTTGATCAACATAGAGTACTATAGGCTGATCACCTAGACGTGCTCGTAAGCTATACAGGACTTACGGACTTCGTGCCGGGATGTCCTTTTCAAAGTGCTTATGAAATGCTTACGGTCTTGAACCGGAATTGATGTTTTACTAAATATTGTTGTTGTAAAACGTTTTTAATGAAAAGAAGTACTATTTTGAATTATCAATAGTACTTCGTAACATTTATATATAAGACAAAGACAATGTATTGGTTGTAAAGAACCTGGGGAATGTAAATATTCTTTTGATATATATATAAGACATATCCGTTCTTTTGAGGCATTTCAATTGAATGTTAATGTGAACTGTAGCACCGTGTAGCACCATCTGTCGGGTTGGAAGATACCCGAATTTAGGGGCGTCACAACACTTGTTTACCCCTCACGAATGCAATGAATGGGGCATTATCCTCTGTATTTACATAGAATTCCTTCACCACATTGACGATTACTGGCTCTGGATCATCGATAAATCTATCCCATCTTTTTTCATATATTTACATCTTCATTTAGCCATCTACGTTGTCGGGTGCCAAGCCTCGCTCTAGAGTTAGTTCCTTAGTCACTAGATAGTCATATCGATCGACGGCGTTGGCACTCAAGAACTTTCTCTTGTCAAAGGCTCGAGTCGGTGGTGTAGACCCTGAGCTCTCGCTTCGCTGTCTCTTTGATGCTGGTTTTGGTGCCATGGTAATCAAATGGATAAACTCAAGCCAAAATCCCCCTAAACTTCACTTGAATAATTCGTCGTACACGTGGTGTGCACGACTCACAATACCCCAAAATTGGTAATAGAACTTCGAATATGGTGATATATGATGAGAAATTGCAAGAAATAACCTCTTACCCTTTGTGTATTGACAAATTGGTTGATTCTCCCCTTCGTTGTTACTGCCCAAATCACACTTGAAGAACCCTAACTATTGTATGACTGAAATTATATGGAATGGGATGGAGATGTTGTGTAGTTAGGGTTTGAATTTATAGAGAGGAGATAGTGTGTGACGCCCCCAAAATAGGTATACATCACCCATTCTGAGTCGCCAAATACATGGTACAGAAACAAATACAACTTCAGTAATACAATTGTCGTGAGAATACGATAACGCCTATCTTGTGAGTTTGAAGACAAATATTGTCTAATGTATGATATCTGAAAACTCAAAAGGAGTCCTCATTACAATTATTGATACATTATTTTACAAAATAGTGAGGACTACTAAAACAACTATCTTGAATCATCACTCCATACCCCGGCTAGTTCCTGCTAAATTCTCTCCTCCTGAGAAGAATAATGGAACAAAAAGGAAAAGGGTGAGTTCAACTAGCCCAGTAAAGAATATTATGACTAAGATAATATTCAACAAATTATCATTAGTCTTCAACAGGGAAAAATCTGATAAAATATAATAGACAACAAGTTTTAGATCAACAACTGCTGCGGAAACATCAATCCATTAGAAGGGACAAGTAGAGAATGAATTCTACTATCTTCTAAGATTTAAAAGTTCATCATCAATATTTTATCCCTGTAACATCAATCAATATACATCTTGAATCAAATATTCATCATTACACTACAGGCTAAAGATATTCATTTGTATCACCAGTTGGTCATGTTCATCTTAACACCTGTTCATCTTTGCATTACGGGCCAAAGATATTCATCAGTTAATCATTCATCTTTGCACTACAGGCCAAAGATATTCAGTAATATCATCATTTAGGACTGAGGATGATGAAAAATATCTTAAAGAAAATGAATCCAGGGAGATACAAGAACAAATATTAGGGATTTGTATTACAGTTTATCCAAGTTCAATAATACTCCATAATAACCAATTGTGAAGCAGAATTCAAAAATAAAGATCAAAACATGGATACAATCAAAGATAGTAACCATAATAGACATCTTGGACAAAAAGGAGAAAATTTCATTTTTTAGTGAATAGTGCCGTATACGTGAATAGTGTCATATACGTGAATAGTAACCCCAACACAAAAAGGTAGAAATTCCACAATAAAATTCATACCAATATTTTGGTATAATGATATTGAAAGAATAACATCATTACGAAGAAAACAGCATCCCTTACCTCAAAATAACAGTACTTCCGGCTGAAATATCAGTTATAAGGCTGAAGGGAACTTGCACTGATGAATAGCAACTCACAAAGTATCTAAATACTCACAAAATACACTCGATAATATAGAGCGAGAAAAAGAGAAAACTTGTTCCTGGTGTGATTTTCAATTCTAACTAAGCACCCTATTTATAAGAAAATGCTTAGAACGTCATACCAGACTAACCTGCTACCTGATGGTTTTACCTATTACTATTCAAGCCTACCACTTTTGAAAATAAATTTTAGCACATTTCATTTCTTACCAACCAAAAGTGGGGCCCACCATATTTTTAATAAAAATATTTAATTTCCGAAACTTCAATAATTCATAATAAATAGTCCTTTTATCAGAAAAATTCGAATCTCATGTCCTTCCATAAGAAATTTAATTCTCTACAACTTTGTAAGTTTAAGTTTTTCCAAATTCCAAACGAAAAATGCCCGAAATCCGCATACGGACAATTTTTAATACCTCCATTCTGACAAAATATTGATAAAATACCCCAACATTAATTCCTTCATTTATAACAACATAAAATAAATAAATCCATCATTTATATCCACATAAAATAAATATTTCCTTATCATATAAATCAATAATTAATTATTCACAAATAATATTACAGAATCACAATTATGACAACTAGAGTCGTTCACAGGAAGAGGGGCTTTTCGATAAGAATTTCTCCTTATTGGCCTTGATTAGGTGACCAAACCCCTTCCTAGATGTAACTTCCTTAGACATTGCCAATAATGCTATCTAACAATATTATTCAAATAATATGAATTATTAATCTGATAATGGAGATACTGTGCAATGATAATTATTGAAACAATAATAATATAAAATATCAACGCATCAATTATTGAATCAATAAAATAAAATATTGAGCGATAATTCTTTGTAACAATTATTGAGTAAGTGCCTTCTTACGTAAGAATCAATAATTCAAAAATATTGTGCAAAATCGTGTATCATCGCGGCAACCACGCCAGATTACTATATTTTAACCACCGGGTATTCCCCACGTGTTAATCTGTGAATAACTACGCCGTTATTTATCAAAACTCAAATTTGTCGTTTTCTTCATCCGACCGTTTTTCATTATGGGGCACACAAATGGCTGCGCCGTCATATGAATATTCCCCAATAACAAGAATATTCCACGACCAAATGAATATTCCCCGACAACAATGAATATTTTTATAACCACTTGCTTATTTTTCAAAATTTGCACATTTCACCAATAACCAAAGCATTATATCAAATTAACGCCTTATTATTCACAATAATAATTAGAGGAAATTCGATTTTAGTCATTAAAAAGTTGGGGTCTTACAACCTCTCATCCTTATGAAATTTCGTCCTTGAAATTGACGTACGTACCTGGTGTTTCGAAAAGGTGAGGATACCTCACTTTCATTTCTGATTCCAACTCCCAGGTCATTTCTTCAATAGCATGGTTTCTCCACAAAATCTTAACTTGTGGTATAACCTTCGTGTGTAGGACATGCTCTTTCGTATCCAAGATCTTAACAAGTACCTCTTCGTACGTTAAATCTTCGGCTATCTCGTCTGGTTCTAACTCAATAATGTGGTTCGGGTCTTTCACATATTTACGAAGGACATATATGTGAAAAACATTATGAACACGAGACATGCTTAGAGGTAATGCGAGTCTATAGGCCACATTTCATATTCGGTCAAGAATCTCAAATGGACCAACAAATCTTGGATTAAGCTTTCCTCTCTACCCAAATCTTGTAACTCTTTTGTCAATACATGATCCCCAATATTAAATTCCACGTCCTTTCGATGAAGATCCACATAACTCTTTTGTCAATCTTGTGCCGTTTGTATACGTCGTCGGATCATTTGGATCTTCTCTGTAGTTATGCGTACCAATTGTGGTCCCAATAATGTTGCTTCACCCACCTCGTCCCAGCATACTGGAGAGCAAAATTTTCTTCCATACAATGCCTCGAATGGAGCCATGCCTATACTTTCTTGATAACTGTTGTTGTAGGAGAATTCAACCAATGGTAGGTACTTATCCCAACTCCCTTTGAAATCTAGGACACAGAGTCTTAATAGATCTTCAAGAGTTTTAATAGTCCTTTCTAATTGCCCATCCGTTTGAGGATGGTATGCTGAACTGAATCGTAAATCCGTGCCCATAGCTTTCTGCAAGCTAACCCAAAATTGTGAAGTGAATCTTGGGTCACGATCCGAAACTATGGATATTGGCATGCCATGCAATCTCACAATCTCATTCACGTACATACTAGCAAGACATTCAAGGGAATAAGTCTCCCGTATAGGCAAGAAATGGGCGGACTTGGTTAATCTATCAACAATAACCCAAATCGCATCTATGCCTTGAGAAACCTTGGGAAGACCTGTATCGAAATCCATAGTAATGTGTTCCCACTTCCATTTTGGAATCTCAAGTGGTTGCAATGGACCCTTTGGCACTTGATGCTCCGCCTTTACACGTTGACAAGTTAAACACCTTGAGATAAACTCCGCGATCTCTCTCTTCATATTTTTCCACCAAAATGTATGTCGAAGATCATGATACATTTTGGTACTCCCAGGATGGATTACAAAAAGTGTGTTTTGTGTCTCCATCATAATTCTATGCTTCAAGTCAGAATCGTTAGGAACACAAAGTCTGGAGTTGACTCGAAGTATTCCTTCTTCATCGATTCTTGCTTTTGGAATAGCACCTTCTTGCACTTTCTTCTTCATACGCATTAGCTCCATGTCCGTAGCTTGAGAAGCTTTAACTTTATCGATTAAAGTCGGTTCTACTCGTATGTTTGATATCATCACATTGGTACTTGAGCCTTTAACTCTATCTCCATCATTTGCAAGTCATACAAAATGGGCCTTTGTGTTAACAACATTGCACTCGTACCCGCATATGATCTTCTACTCAATGCGTCAGCTACCACATTTGCTTTTCCATGATGATATTGGATGATATGATCATAATCTTTCAACAGCTCGAGCCAACGTCGTTACCGCATGTTGAGTTCCTTTTGGGTGAAGAAATATTTAAGGCTTTTATGATCTGTATAGATCTCCACTTTCTCCCCATACAGGTAGTGTCTCCAGATCTTCAACGCAAAACATTGCCGCTTAACTCCAAATCATGAGTAGGATAATTCCTCTCATATTCTTTAAGTTGTCGCGAGGCATAGGCTATGACTTTCCCATGTTGCATGAGAACACATCCTAACCCTTTGCCTGAAGCATCACATGAGATAACAAATCCATCCGAACTAGATGGTATTGTCATAATGTAATCTTGAAATGAGTCTCCTCTTGAGTTCTTGAAAACTCTTCTCACAATCCTCGCTCCAACTGACTTTTGTATCTTTACGAGTCAGCTGAGTTAACGGAGAAGCGATTCGAGAAAATCCTTCAACGAATCTTGATAATAACCAATTAAGCCCGTAAAGCTACGATTACTTGATCCACCAAACTTGGTTGCTCCCAACTTTGTATTGCTTCAATCTTCGTCAGGTCAATAGATACTCCATGTTTTGACACCACGTGCCCAAGGAATGTTACTTCCTCAAGCCAAAACTCCCATTTCTTCAGCTTGGCATATAGTTTGTTATCACAAAGCCTTTGTTGTACCAGCTTCAAATGGTGCTCATGATCTTCACGGATTTTGGAATAGATGAGGATGTGAGACCCTAGATTTTATGAATAAAGATTTAATTTTCTCGAAATATTGTTTTGAATATTATGGTGTGGATTTGAGATAGTGTTATAGTTGTGGGTAGTATTTATAAATTTTGAAAAGTATGCAAGTTGTTGTATAATATTCGACCGGGTGGGGAATATTCTTTTTGTGGGAGAATATCCGGTATTACCAGTACAATCATTGGTGGATCCCATAACGAAATTATTGTCGGATTGAGAAAACGACAAAAATATTTTATGAAAATAACGGTGAAAGTTTTACCGTTAATACTGTTGAACTACTCGATAGTAAAAGTACAATAATACACGTGGTTGCATAGTAGCACACAGTATTAATTATTGATGTTTACGTGATAAGTCACTCAATTTTGTTTTATTAGTATTATTAATGTAATAAAACAGAAAATCTTTTTATATAAAACAGAATACTTTTATAAAGTTATTCTATAAATAGAATATATTATATTCTATTATGCATAGTATTTTGCATAGTAAAATCTTTTTATATAAAACAGAATAATTTTATAAAGTTATTCTACAAATAGAATATATTATATTTTATTATGCATAGTGCTGCATAGTGTTTTGCATTGTGCCTGCATAGTGTTTGCATAGCAAAATATTTTATAAAGTTATTCGTTTTATTAGATTATAAATAGAATATATTATATTTTATTTAAAAGATTTTGCTTTAAATATGGATAGTCAGATTAAAGTAAATCAACTGGACCGCTCGTGAGTTAGTTACTTATGCGATCCATTTTCTATAAATAGAAGCTCATTAATTCATTATTTCTTACGAATTCTTTGAAACTCAGAGAGAGAAACTATAGAGAGAAAGAAGAAAAGTGTTCTGCTACTTCACTACTTCTATATCCGATTACTCTTCTTTCTAAGGTAGGGAATATTATTTGTTGTACTCATAAGGGGTATTCTTTCTTTCTTATTCATGAAGAGAACTTACATTATTCCATTCTTTATTATTACATTGGAATAACTTGTATATCTGTGGGATACCCTATACTTGGTGAAATTCTTACATTATTCCATTATTTATTATTATGTTGGAATAACTTTGTCATGCCAATACCGCATACATGGTGAAATTCTTCTATTATTCCATTCTTTATTATTATGTTGGAATAACTTTGTCTATCATGCAAGTACGCATACATGGTGAAATTCTTCTATTATTCCATTCTTTATTATTATGTTGAAATAACATGTTTATGCAAATCTTTGCATACATGGTGAAATTCTTCTATTATTCCATTCTTTATTATTATGTTGGAATAACTTTGTTTTATCTGCAATCCGCATACATGGTGAAATTCTTCTATTATTAAGTTCTTTATTATTACGCCGGAATATCACGTCGGTGTGTAATTTTTCTCGACTGGTTCCATTATTTATTATTCCGTTCTTTATTATCCTGTCGGAAATATCACATACGTGCGTTTACGCCGGACACTGGTTCCATTATTTATTATTCTATTGAAATAACACATGTGTGTGGTTTATACATACGCATGGTGAATCCTTACATTATTCCATTCTTTATTATTACGTTGGAATAACTCATACATGTGGATTACCACATGCATGGTGAATGATCATTTGTATTCATTCCTTATAAAATTGTGAAAGTGATCTATATATGTGGATTCTGCGCATGGCGGGACGAAAAATCCATTTTGAGTTTTATATATTCTATTATACTCGGTTGGTTAAAACTTTGACTTCTATACTCCATGAAATTAGTGGAATATCCTTGATATTTGCGCTTCATCCAATATCTATTCATAAAAATATTCTTCTGAGCATTCTTAAATTTTACTCTACAAAAAAGTATCATGTTGACAATTTGGACGTTATTGGTTCTGGATAAATTAATTCTTGAACTTGTTTTATTGAATTATTATGTCATTGTCATCATCCTCATGTTTATATTATGTTGAAAGTCATCTGTGGCCTGTAGTGCATAGATGGACTTGGTATGATTATGACCAGGGATTATTCGGTATAATCATGACCGTAATAGTATAAATGATGTGGTAAAAGTCATCTTGGCCCGTAGTGCATAGATGGACTTGGTGTGATTATGACCATGGATTATTCGGTATAATCATGACCGTAATGTGATAAATGATGTGGTAAAAATCATCATTGGTAGTAGTAGTGCGTTGATGGGACGAGTTTTGGTATGATTATGGCTATGGATTCTCTTGACAAGGGTGCAAAGATGAATTGTTTTATGGCATGATCGGGATCGTTGATGAAAACACGATTATCTTTGGTCAAAAGTAGTGCATGGATAATTCGTGGTCGTGATACTAAAGAATATCCTTGGCACGTAGTTCGGGGATGATTTAATGATGTGGATTATTTATTGTCGAGTCTCGTGATAAAAGTGATGAAAAACCTTTTAAATCATAGATGATAGTAGATTTTATGCTCTACTTGACTCTTCTAATGGATTGCTTATTCCGCTGCAGTTAAACTTGATGGTTATTATATTGTATCAGTTTAACACTGTTGAAGGCTAACGATAATTTATTCTGCATTATCTTAGTCATAATATTTCTTACTGGGCTAGTTAAGCTCACCCTTTCTTTCATTGTTCTCTTCAAGAAATGAGATTATAGCTGGGACGAGTCGGGGAACGGAGTGATGGACCAGATGATAGTATTAGTAGTCCTCACTATTCTGTTAAATAGTGTGACAATAAATGTAATGAGGACTTATTCTGAGAGTGGATATTGTGTAGAAGACAATATTTGTATTAAAACTCTTAGCTCTCTTGTTGAATATTAAAGATTGTATTTTAATTCTGTACCATGTATCTAGCGACTCAAGATGGGTGATGTATACCTAATTTTGGGGGCGTCACAGTTGGTATCAAAGCTTAGGGATATGATCCCTGGCTAAGATGTGAGACAAGAACTAGGAGGGGAGAGACGGGGAATTCCTTCACTAGTATGACCAACCTAAGATTATTTGGTATTTAATTGGTCAGTTAGAGTATAGGGATAATATGTGATATGTTAATTAACAGTTGTTTTGTGGCAATATTTGAAAATGACATCCGAGAATGTTGAGAATAACAATGGAGCACATGAGACCGTGGAGACACCTCTAATCACCAACCAAGATAATGTGATTAGAGATATCCATGTGGTGATTGAGGAATTAAAAGTTGCACTCAAGCTAGTCGCAAAGGTAGCAACTGAGAGTGAGGAAGAAGAGGAACCTGAGGAGGATGTATTAGAAGAACTTATTGATCAAAATGTAGAATTGCAAAATCGTATTCATGAGTTAGAAGAGCAGGCTAAAGAACGGAAGGCGGTCGTGGAGCAAAGGAATGTAACAATTCAAAATTATATTACCCGATGTGCAATAGCTGAATAGGAGCGCTCTTTGGCAGAGTATACGATATTAAAGTTGGAATCTAAGAATTAAAATATCAAGGAGCAACTGAAAGAAGTAACAACTGAACGAGTGAGAATGAAAGATGCACGGGTAAAAGCCACACGACGCGTTGATATTGTGGAAAGAGAAGTCTGATCCAAGAAAGCTAAAATAGATGATATGTATTTCTTTTTTTCGACAGCAATTGGAAGAACCCAACATCGAGTTTTGAATTACACTATACATTGCGGTCAACCCCAATTCGATATGGATCGAAGGCTAATGATTCAGATCATGGAGCAGGAGTACGATGAAGCAGTTGATGGTGGAATATGCCCTATAGCGAAAGTCAATTCCAGTGGTAATGACGACACCAAAGATTGTCCCGAACAAGTCAAATTTGGTAGTTTAAGGGAGAGCGTTTTTCGTGACGAGGAATCGAACGAAGTTATCACGGGTTAGTTAATTATAAATTCTTGCGAAGTCTATGCCTTATTCGATACCGGTTCTACCTATTCTTTTATCTCTCTTGCTTGCGCTCAACGTTTAAATTTAACTCCGGAGAAGTTAGACTTTGACTTATTGGTTAAAACTTCGTTAGAAAAAACCTTCGTTACCTCCACTATTTATAAATCTTGTTGATTCAAATCGACACTTTCACGTTACCTGTTGATCTTATCTCTTTGAAAAAAAAAACTTGCATTTGATGCGATTTTAGGAATCGATTGGTTAACTACTCATCAAGCTTTTCGTAAGGTTGTTAGCTTTCATATTCCTAACCAACCTATTATGCGAATTCAAGTAACCAAACAACTAAAGTCAATCATTGTCATATCAAGCCATAGGTAAAGAGCCCCGGTCCTTTCGTTGTTGACTTCCTTGTGTGGAATGCACCGAAGCCGAACTTTCCGCAGGGGACGTTGTGAATAACGGTGGCAAGTTGATAGGTATCAATGTGACGTGCTATCCAAGTCTTGGATGAGAGTCACAGTTTTGAATGATATTTCTATTGTTAATAAATTTCCTAATGTATTCTTGAAGACTTCTTAGCCTACCCCTAAAGCGTGAAATCAAATTTTGTATTGACCCCAGTACAAAACCCATTTCTTAAACCCTCAAATATTTCTTCACATAAAACGGACGTATAACGTGCCAAAGACGTTGGCTCGAGCTATTGAAGATTACGATCGTACCATTCAATACCATCGTAGAAAAAGTGAACATGGTAGCTAACGCGTTGAGTAGAAGATCGTATGCGGTTACAAGTGCGAATATACGAACCCACGTGAAGATAACGAATATACGAGTAGAATCGACTTTAATCGATAAAGTTAAAGCCGCTCAAGCTACACACCTAAAGCTGATGAATGTAAAGAAGAAGGTTCAAGAAGGCGTTATTCTAAAAGCAAGAGTCCATGATGAGAGAAAATCTCAACCCTCGATTTAATTGGCCCATTTGAAATCCTCGATCGAGTAGGAATTGTGGCCTATAGACTCGTTTTACCGCCAAGTATGTTGCGTGTTCTTAACGTTTTATTTTGTATCGATGTTACATAAATATGTGGACGACCCGAACCACATTATTAATTTAGAACCAGACGAGATAGTAGAAGATTTAACGTATGAGGAGATACGTGTTAAAATCTTGGATAAGAAGGATTATATTCGACACTCAAAGATTATACCTCAAGAGTTAGAATCTGAAATGAAGTCAAGGTATTCTCACCTCTTTGGCATACCAGGTACGTACGTAAATTTCGAGGGAGAAATTTCATAAGAAGGAGAGATTGTGAGACCCCAGATTTTATGAATAAAGATTTAATTTTCTCGAAATATTTTTTTGAATATTATGGTGTGGATTTGAGATAGTGTTAAAGTTGTGGGTAGTATTTATAAATTTTGAAAAGTATGAAAGTTGTTGTATAATATTCGACTGGTCGGGGAATATTCTTTTTGTCGGAGAATATCCGTACGACGGTACAATCATTGGTGGACCCCACATTGGAATTATTGTCGGATTGAGAAAATGACAAAAATATTTTATGAAAATAACGGTGAAAGTTTTCTGATTAATTTATTGAACTACTCAGTAGTAGTAAAAGTACGATGTCTGGCGCGTCGTGGTTGCATAGTAGCACACAGTATTGATTATTGATGTTTACATGATAAGTTACTCAGTTTTGTTTTATTAGTATTATTAATGTAATAAAATAGAAAAGCTTTTTATATAAAACAAAAAACTTTTATAAAGTTATTCTATAAATAGAATATATTATATTCTATTATGCATAGACAACAAGTTTTAGATCAACAACTGCAGTGGAAACAGCAATCCATTAGAAGAGTCAAGTAGAGAATGAATTCTACTATCTTCTAAGATTTAAAAGTCCATCATCAATATTTTATCCCTGTAACATCAACCAATATACATCTTGAATCAAATATTCATCTTTGCACTACAGGCCAAAGATATTCATTTGTATCACCAGTTGGTCATGTTCATCTTAACACCTGTTCATCTTTGCACTATGGGCCAAAGATATTCATCAGTTAATCATTCATCTTTGCACTACAGGCCAAAGATATTCAGTAATATCATCATTTAGGACTGAGGATGATAAAAAATATCTTAAAGAAAATGAATCCAGAGAGATAAAAGAACAAATATTAGGGATTCGTATTACAGTTTATCCAAGTTCAATAATACTCTATAATAATCCATTGTAAAGCAGAATTCAAAAATAATGATCAAGACATTGATACAATCAAAGATAGTAACCATAATAGACATCTTGGACAAAAAGGAGAAAATTTCATTTTCAATTGAATAAAGTGTCGATATCGTGAATAATGTCAGATATCGCAAATAAAGTGTCGATATCGTGAATAGTAACCCCGACACAAAAAGGTAGAAATTCCATAATAAAATCCATACCAATATTTCGGTATAATGATATTTAAAGAATAACATCATTACGAAGAAAATAACATCACTTACCTCAAAATAAAAGTACTTCCGGCTGAAATATCAGGTATAAGGTTGAAGGAAACTTGCACTGATGAATAGAAACTCACAAAGTATCTAAATACTCACAAAATACGCTCGATAATATAGAGCGAGAAAAAGAGAAAACTTGTTTTTGGTGTGATTTTCAATTCTAACTAAGCACCGTATTTATAGGAAAATGCTTAGAATGTCATACCAGACTAACTTGCTACCTGATAGCTTTACCTGCTACTATTCAAGCCTACTACTTTTGAAAATAAATTTCAGCGCATTTCATTTCTTACCAACCAAAAGTAGGGCCCACCATATTTTTAATAAAAACATTTAATTTCTAAAACTTCAATAATTCACAATAAATAGTCCTTTTAACAGAAAAATTCGAATCTCATGTTCTTCCATAAGAAATTTAATTCTCTACAACTTTGTAAGTTTAAGATTTTCCAAATTCCAAACGAAAAATGCCCGAAATCCGCATACGGACGATTTTTAATACCTCTATTCCGACTAAATACTGATAAAATACCCCAACAGTAATTCCTTCATTTATAACCACATAAAATAAATATTTCCTTATCATATAGATCAATAATTAATTATTCACAAATTATATTACAGAATCACAAATATGATAACCAGGTCGTTCCTAGGAAAGAAAGGGCTTTCCGATAAGGATTTCTCCTTATTGACGCGCAATTAGGTGACCAAACCCCTTTCCTAGACAGAAGTTCCTTAGACATTGCCAATAATGCTATTTAACAATATTATTCAAATAATATGAATTATTGATCTGATAATGGAGATACTGTGCAATGATAATTATTGAAACAACAATAATATAAAATATCAAAGCATCTATTATTGAATCAATAAAATAAAATATTGAACATTAATTACTGTAACAATTATTAAGTAGTGTCTTCTTTACGTAAAATTAATAATTCAAAAATCTTTGTGCAAAAAAATCGCTCTCATCGTGCAACCCATAGCGTAGACATCGTATTTTAACCACCGGGTATTCCATAGTGTTAATTCAGAATAACTACTGATTATTTATAAACACTCAAATTTGTCGTTTTTTCTTCATCCGAATTTTTTCCGTTATAGGGCCCATAAATGGTCGCTATGTGCCGCCGCATTTAATATTCCCGACAAAGAAGAATATTCCACGACCAAACGAATATTCCCCGACAACAATGAATATTTTTATAACCACTTGCTTATTTTGCAAAATTTGCACATTTCACTCATAACCAAAGCATTATATCAAATTCACACCATATTATTCACAATAATAATTAGAGGAAATTAGATTTTAGTCATTAAAAAGTTGGGGTCTTACATAGTGTATGTATTTGGTGGGTTAATGTAGTGGGTAAGTGGGGAGTTCATAGTTAATTCGTGGGTTAATGGGGGTATAGGAGTCGGTTGTGGGAGAAGGTAGTGGAGAAGTGGTCTGAATGGTTGTTCTGACGCCCCCAAAATAGGTATACATCACCCATTCTGAGTTGTTAATACATGGTACAGAAACAACTACAACTTTATTATTACTGAGATAAAAGCTGTGAGTTTGAATACAAATATTATCTTCTAGACAATATCTATACTCAAATAAATCCTCATCACATTTATTGATTCATTATTTTACAAAAATGGTGAGGACTACTAAACAACTCTCTCTAGAACTTTCATTCCATACCAGAGCTCGTACTTTCGCTTATATTCTCGCCTCACGAGAAGAAAAATGGAACAAAAAGGAAAAGGGTGAGCACAACAAGCCCCAAAGAAAGAATATTACGACTAAGATAATATACAACAAATTATCGTTAATCTTCAACAGGGAAAAATCTAATAGAATACAATAGACAACAAATTTTAAATCAATATTATAATGAAATAATAATTCATTAGAAGAGTTAAGTAGAGAATGCAAACTACTATCTTCTATGTATGAATTTAAAAGTTCATCGTCTATCTTTTATCCTGTAACATCAATCAATATATATCCGGAATCAAATATTCATCTTTGCACTCTGAGCCAAAGATATTCATCGATTGGTCATGTTCATCTAAACACTGTTCATCTTTGCACTACTGGGCCAAAGATATTCTTCAGAAATCATTCATCTTTGCACTACAGCCAAAGATATTCCATAATATCATCATTTAAAGAATGAAGATGATGAAAAATATTTTAAAGAAAGCGAATCCGATTGAAACAAAATGACAAGGAATTAAGGATTAAGGATTAGTACTTTTGTTTTATCCACGTCCAAAAATACCTCAAAAATAATCACAAGTGGTGTAAAATTCAAGAATGATCAAAACATGGATACAATCAAAGCTAGTATCCGAATAGATATTTTAGACGAAAAGAAAATTTTTATTTTTCGATGCATAGTGCCGTATTCGTGAATAATGTCAGATATCGTGTGAATAGTGTCGATATCGTGAATAGTAACTCAGACACCAAAAGTTCCAAATTTGATAAAAACTTGGATCATTATTTCAACATAATGATATTGAAGAAATAATATCATTCTGAAAAAAATTATATCCCTTACCTAGAAAAGACAGTACTTAGTTGAAACACCTGGATATAGGTTATGACTTGAACTTGCATCAGTATAGCAATACTCAAAGTATATTCAAAATACTCACAAGAATAAGCTCGATAATATAGAGAGAAAACTTGATTTTACGGTATGATTTTCAATTCTAACCTAAGCACCTATTTGTAGGAAATTGCTTAGAACACCAAAGCGAGAAAATTTAATATAATAATATTATATATATTACAAATTTCTACGCAAACTTAGCATCTGAAATCAGCAATCTTAACACATGTTAAATGAGTCCCAACATTGTAAAAAACGTTTTTGTAATTAAAAATATTTTAAACTTCCAAAAATTAATTATTTTTGAACTTGAACTTCAATAATTCATAATAAATAGCCCTTTTATCAGAAAAATTGAATCTCGCGAAATTTTATAGGAAATTCAATTCTCTACAACTTTGCAGAAGAAAGTTTTTTCAAATTCCAAAGCGAAATTGACCGAAATCCACAAAGCAAGCGATTTTACAAGCTATAATCAAATTCGATTCGATAAATGGGGTCCAGAGCATGTTTAACATGTTTTAAACATTTATTGCAACAAAATACTCTTCCTCTATATCCCACATTCGTTGTAAAATATCACCATTATTATATTATTAAAATATAATAATACATTTAAATGAATTATCTTATCGAAAAAGATAAAATTTCAATTTTCAACAATTGTCACATTAAAATTTTTCTCCATCTATATCCACATAAAATCAATATTTTCCTCATCATATGAATCAATAATTAATTATTCACAAATAATATTACGAGAATCACAATATTGACAACTAAGCGGTTCCGAGGAAAGAGGGGCTTTCAATAAGAATTTCTCTTCTTGGTAGTATGATTAGGTGACTAAACCTCTCTTTAAGACGTAACTTTCTAGACATTGCCAATAATGTTATCTAATAATATTATTAGGATAATATGAATTATTGCATCGATAATGAAAAATCTTGTGTAATGACAATTATTGAAACAACAACAATATAAAATATCAACGCAAACAATTATTAAATCAATAAAATCTTTGAGCAATAATTCTGTAACCATTATTAAGTATTGCCTTCTTACGTAAGAATCAATAATTGGTGCAATACTGGTGCTACTCTTGTGTTTTAACCACCGAGTATTTTAACAGATAATTAACGGTAACAACTTCTGTAGATTATTTTTAAACCACTTATATTTGTCGTTTTCTTCATCCAATCGCTTTTACGTTATGGGGCCCACAAAATATCGTGCTTGTCGTCGTATGAATATTCTCCTCAAATAAAGAAGAATATTCCACGACCAAACGAATATTCCCAAACAACAATGAATATTTTATAACCACTTGCTTATTTTGAAATATTTGCGTATTTTACCCATAACTATTCACATTAATCAAATCAACCCTTACTATTTCAAAATAATAAAGAGAAAATTAAATTTCATTAATAATAAGTTTGGGTCTTACAACCTCCCTCCTTATGAAATTTCGTCCTCGAAAATGGACGTACATACTGGTGTGTTTGAAAAGGTGAGGATACCTCGCTTTCATTTCCGTTTCAATTCGAGGTCATTTCCTCTATAGCATGATTCTTCCACAAAACTTTAACTTGTGGTATGACCTTTCTTGATAGGACATGCTCCTTCTTATCCAAGATCTTGTGGTACCTCCTCATACGTTAAGTCTTGGCTATCTCGTCCGGTTCTAACTCTATAACGTGGTTGGGTCTTTCACATATTTCTGAAATACGGATATGTGAAACACATTATGAACATGAGACATACTCGGAGGTAACGCGAGTCTATAGGCTACATTTCCTACTCGGTCAAGAATTTGAAATGGACCGATAAATCGTGGATTGAGCTTTCCTCTCTTCCCAAATCTTGTAACTCCCTTCCATGGAGCAACTTCGCAACAATACATGATCCCCTATACTAAATTCCACGTCCTTTCGATGAAGATCCGCATAACTCTTTTGTCGATCTTGTGCCATTTGTATCGTTGTCGAATCATTTGGATCTTTTTTCGGTAGTCATACGTCTTAACTTTCGGGTCCCAATAATGTTGCTTCACCCACCTCATCCCAACATATTGAGAAGCGACACTTTTCGTCCATATAATGCTTCAAATGGAGCCACACCTTATATACTTGCACGATAAGCTGTTGTTGTAGGAGAATTCCACCAATGGTAAATACTTATCCAAAGCGCCCTTGAAGTCTAGGACACGAGTCTTAATAGATCTTCAAGAGTTTGAATAATCCTCTCGATTGTCCGTCTGTTTGGGGATGGTATGCCGAACTAAATCGCAAATCCGTGCCCATAGCTTTTTGCAAGCTAACCCAAAATCTTGAAGTGAATCTTGGGTCACGATCCGAAACTATGGATCTTGGCATGCCATGCAACCTCACAATCTCATTCACGCATATACTAGCAAGACGTTCAAAGGAATAAGTCTCCGTATCGAGAAGAAATGAGCGAGACTTGGTTAATCTATCAACAATAACCCAAATAGCATTGATGCCTTGAGAAACCGTAGGAAGACCCGTGAATGAAATCCATGGTAATGTGTTCCCACTTCCATTTGAATCTCAAGTGGTTGCAACGGACCCTTAGGTACTAGATGCTCTCGCCTTTACACGTTGACAAGTTAAACACATTGAGATAAACTTTGCAATCTCTCTCTTCATATTGTTCCACCAAAATGTATGCCGAAGATCACGATACATTTTAGTACTTCGAGGATGGATTGCAAATGGTGTATTGTGTGCCTCCATCATAATCTTGTACTTCAAATCGAGTCGTTCGGGACACAAAGTGCAGAGTGGACTCAAGTATTCCTTCTTCATCAATTCTCGCCTCCGAATAGCTCATTCTTGTACTTTCTTCTTCATAACGCATCGGCTCGGTCGGTGGCTTGAGCAACCTTAACTTTTTCTATTAAAGTTGGCTCTATGTATACTTGACATCATCGCACTCATTCCGCATATGATCTTCTACTCAGCGCGCTAACTACCGTTTCGCTTTTCCAAGATGGTATTGAATAGTGTGGTCGTAGTAGTCCTTCAATAGCTCGAGCCAACGTCATTGCCGCATGTTGAGTTCTTTTGAGTGAAGAAATATTTAAGGCTTTTATGGTCCGAATATATCTCCACTTTCTCCCCATATAGATAGTGCCTCCATATCTTTAGTAAAAGCGACTGCGCCATGACTCTAGATCATGGTAGGATAATTCCTCTCATACTCTTTAAGTTGTCGCGAGGCATAAAGCTATGACTTTCCCACGTTGCATGAGAACACATCCTAACCCTTTGCACGAAGCATCGTTGTAGATAACAAATCCATCCGAACCGGATGGTATTGTTAGACAGTGTCGAAATAAGTCTCCTCTTAAGCTCTTGGAAACTCTTCTCGCATTCTTCGCTCCAAGCAATTTTGTATCCTTCCGAGTTAGTTATTTGGGTTAATGGAGTAGCGATTCGAGAAAACCCTTCCACGAATCTCCGATAATAACCAAATTTAGACCCGAAAAGCTTACGTACTTGATCCCAAACTTGGTTGCTCCCAACTTTGTATTGCTTCAATCTTCGGCGGGTCCACGGATACTCCATGTTTTGACACCGTGCCAAGAAATGCTACTTCCTCAAGCCGAACTCGCATTTCTTCAATTTGGCATATAGTTTGTTTTCACGAAGCCTTTGGAGTACCGACTTCAAATGGTGCTCATGATCTTCACGACTTTTGGAATATATGAGGATGTCATCAATAAAGACAACAACAAAGCGATGCAAATATTCCTTGAATACTCGGTTCATCATATCCATGAAAGCAAAGCAGGAGCATTAGTCAATCGAAAGACATGACTAAGAATTCATAATGCCCGTCTCAGAGTTCTAAAGGCGGTCTTTGGAATATCCTCGATTCTAATCTTGGTGATGATATCCGAGCGAAGATCGATTTTGAAAAGAATTGTGCCTGCTGGTAGTTGGTCAAACAAGTCATCAATACGAGGTAGAGGATACCTATTCTTGATGGTGACATGGTTCAATTCCGATAGTCAATACAAAGTCGCATACTCCGTCTTTCTTCTTTCTGAATAAAGCAGAGCACCCCAAGGAGATGTACTAGGACGAATGAAACCGATGTCCAATAATTCACGTAGTTGGACCTTTAACTCCTCAAGTTCAATAGGAGCCATTCGATATGGGGTTTTAGAAATGGGCTTTGTGCGGGTTCAAAATCAATAAAGAATTCAACTTCACGTTACAGGGGTAGGCCAGGGAAGTTCTTGAAATCGTCGAGGAAAGTCAATAACAACGGGAATATTATTCAAATTTGGCGTGTCTTTATTCAAATCCATAACATGGGCTAAGAAAGCTTGACTTCCGTTTTCAATAAGCGAATAGCTTTATGATTAGATATGATGGTGATTGATTTTAATGGTTTAGTTACTTGAATTAAAACAACAGGTTGGTTAGGAATATGAAAACTAACAACCTTACGAAAACAATCAATTTTGGCATGATGAGTAGTTAACAAATCAATCCTAAAATCACATCAAAAGCAAGTATCTTTAAAGAGATAAGGTCAACGAGGTAAGGTGATGGTGCCAACTTGAATAAAACAAGATTTATAAGCGGTGGATGTGATGAAAGTTTTTCCTAACGGAGTTTCCACGAGATAGGTCAAAGTCTAATTTTCTTTGGAGTCAAGTTTAAGCGTTGAGCACATGCGGAGAGATAAATGAATGGGTAGCACGGTATCAAGTAAGGTATAAACTTCGCAAGAATTTATAAATAGCTTACCCGTGATCACCTCATTTGGGTTCTCGCATTTTGACCCGATCACAACAAACGCTCTTCCGGAACCGATTGACTTTGACTTTTTGGGACGATCTTTTGAGTCACCGTCCCCATTGAACTAGGTTTCGCTCTGCGTACAATCTCGGCGATATGTCCTTCCTTTCCACAATTATAGCATACCTTGAACTGTTGTGGGCGGTTTGGTGATATGTCCCTCTTTTCGCATTTGTAGCATATAATGGGTGGTCGTTCTCTCCTCCCTTAGAACCGATTCTTTTAAGCCTTTGTCGTCTTCACATGGTCGTTGTTAAATCTCCTCTTTAAAAAATCTCCTCGACTTCGCTTCTTCTATTTTCATGGCCATGATTACCACCGAGTGGTTACCATTTTTGTCCGTCTGCATTTCTTTCTCATTTGGTTATCATTATTACATTGACCGCTATCTATCTAAATACGATCCTCGGTTATGGTCCCTCGGTTGAACATACTCGTTATCTCACTCAAACAATTGAGCCCACATTAACAACATCCGAATAGAGAGAAAATTTATGAGAAATGAGATATTGTAGTATGTCGGGTTTCAAACCTCTCGAAACATCCGCGTCATCGTTCCTCATTCTCCACCAAATGAGGTGCTGAAACTGGATAACTCGCAAACTTTGCCTCGTCTTTGAGACACCGTCATGTTGTTTTGTTCTAATCGATGAACTCCACTTCCTTCATATGACGAACACTTTCGGGAAAGTATTTGTCATTAAATAGTTCTCAAACGTCTCCCAAGACATCTTTGAGTCTGCGGCTAGGATGGAGTGCGCTTCAGAGACTCCCACCGATGATAGTCCGCCTCGCCACGGAACATAAAGGTGGCGAATGGAACCTTCTGTTCCTCCGTGCATCCCAAGACATCGAATATCTTGGTAATTTGCTTGACCCATGTTTCCGCCATGATCGGATCTGGCTTTCCCTTAAATTCGGTGGTCCCAACTCTTTGAAGCTGCTTGTTTGTGACAACCCGTGAATTGCTATCATTTCCTCCTGTATTTTGAACACGAGTCTCCTAAATCGATTTTGCATGAGCGCAAAAAGCTTTTAAACATCCCCTCGTTCATCATACGCTTTCGGTGGTGTTGTTCACGGGAGGAACATTTCCGACATGTTGCACGTTCTCCTCGTTGGTGAGTACACTGAGCGTCTCCACGAGTCTCATTTCCATTGTTAATATTCTCGATTCGACATTCTCAAATCATTGTCATAAAACAAGGGTTAATTAAGGAAATCAATATATCACATAATATCCTTATATCTTGACCAACTAACAAATAAGCTTAGGTAGGACACACTAGCGAAGGATTTACTCGTCTCTCCCTCGTAATTTTATTCCCGATCTCCACCGGAGATCATATCCTAAGCTCGATACCATTTGTGGCGCCCCAAAATAGGTATACATCACCCATTACGAGTTGTCAATACATGATACGAAACAACTACAACTTTATTATTACAAGAAGAAAGCGTGAGTTTGAATACAAATATTATCTTCTAGACAATATCTATACTCAAATAAATCCTCATCACATTTATTGATACATTATTTTACAAAAATGGCGAGGACTACTAAACAACTCTCTCTAGAACTTTCATTCCATACCCGGCTGCATACTCGCATTTATATTCTCGCCTCACGAGAAGAAAAATGGAACAAAAATGAAAAGGGTGAGCTCAACTAGCCCGATAAAGAATATTATGACTAAGATAATATACAACAAATTATCGTTAGTCTTCAACGGGAAAAATCTAATAGAATACAATAGACAACAAATTTTAAATCAATATTCGCAATGGAAATAATAATTCATTAGAAGAGTTAAGTAGAGAATGCAAACTACTACCTTCTATGTATGAATTTAAAAGTTCATAAATCTATCTTTTATCCTGTAACATCAATCGATATATATCCGAATCAAATATTCATCTTTGTACTCTGGCGCCAAAGATATTCATCGATTAGTGGTCATGTTCATCTAAACACTGTTCATCTTTGCACTACGGGCCAAAGATATTCTTGAAATCATTCATCTTTACTACTGAGGCCAAAGATATTCCATAATATCATCATTTAAAATGAAGATGATGAAAATATTTTAAAAAAGCGAATCCGGTGAAACAAAATGACAAGGATTAAGGATTAAGGATTCGTACTTTGTTTTATCCACGTCCAAAAATACCTCAAAAATAATCACAGTGGTGTAAAATTCAAGAATGATCAAAACATGGATACAATCAAAACTAGTATCCAGAATAGATATTTTAGACGAAAAGAAAATTTTTTATTTTTCGATGAATAGTGCCGTATTCGTGAATAGTGTTGTATACGTGAATAGTGCCGTATACGTGAATAGTAACTCCGACACCAAAAGTTCCAAATTTGATAAAAAACTTCAGATCAATATTTCAACATGATGATATTGAAGAAATAATATCATTCTGAAAAAATAATATCCCTTACCTCGAAGACAAAGACTTCTAGTTGAAACACAGGATATAGGTTATGACTTGAACTTGCACCGTAGTATAGTAATACTCAAAGTATACTCAAAATACTCACAAGAATAAGCTCGATAATATAGAGAGAGAAAACTTCAGTTTCTGGTGTGATTTTCAATTCTAACCTAAGCACCCTATTTATAGGAAATTACTTAGAACACCAAAATGAAATTTTAATATAATAATATTATATATATTACAAATTCTCTCACGCACTTAGCATCTGAAATCAACAATCTTAACACATGTTAAATGAGTCCCAACATTGTAAAAAACGTTTTGTAATTAAAAATATTTTAAACTTCAAAAATTAATTATTTGAACTTGAACTTCAATAATTCATAATAAATAGCCCTTTTATCGGAAAATTTGAATCTCGCGAATTTTTATAGGAAATTCAATTCTCTACAACTGCGAGAAGAAAGTGTTTCCAAATTCCAAACGAAATTGATAGAAACCCATAAGCAGAAGCGATTTACAAATTTATAATCAAATTCGATTCGATAAATGGGGTCCACCGACATGTTTAACATGTTTTAAACATTTATTGCAACAAAAATACTCTTCCTCCTCGTATACTCATATATCCCACATTCGTTGTAAAAATATCACCATTATTATATTATTAAAATATAATAATACATTTAAATGAATTATCTTATCAGAAAAAGATAAAATTTCAATTTTCAACAATTGTCACATTAAAATTTTCTCCATCTATATCCACATAAAATCAATATTTTTTCATCATATGAATCAATAATTAATTATTCACAAATAATATTACGAGAATCACAATATTGACAACTAAGTGGGTTCGGAAAGAGGGGCTTTCAATAAGAATTTCTCTCTTCTTGGCGTGCTCAATTAGGTGACCAAACCTCTCCTTAGAGCGAGAACTTTCTAGACATTGCCAATAATGTTATCTAATAATATTATTCAGATAATATGAATTATTGCATCGATAATGAAAAATCTTGTGTAATGATAATTATTGAAACAACAAAGAATATAAAATATCAATGCAAACAATTATTAAATCAATAAAAATTTAAGCGAGTAATTCTGTAACCATTATTAAGTAGTGCCTTCTTA
Organism: Panax quinquefolius; assembly: GCA_020205615.1. Taxonomy (NCBI): domain Eukaryota; kingdom Viridiplantae; phylum Streptophyta; class Magnoliopsida; order Apiales; family Araliaceae; genus Panax; species Panax quinquefolius. The sequence goes on from CM035172.1 coordinate 70,938,938, forward strand.
CGTAAGAATCAATAATTGGTGCAATACCTGGTAATCTTCTTGTGTTTTAAACCAAGAGTATTTTAACAATATTACTTGGTAATAACTACATAGTTATTTTTAAACCACTTATATTTGTCGTTTTCTTCATCAATCGCTTTCCATTATGGGGCCCACAAAATCTTTACCGTCGTCATACGAATATTCCCCGACGGCAAGAATATTCCACGACCAAACGAATATTCTCCGACAACAATGAATATTTTATAACCACTTGCTTATTTTGAAATATTTGCGTATTTTACCCATAACTATTCACATTAATCAAATCAACCCTTACTATTTCAAAATAATAAATAGAAAAAATTAAATTTCTTTAATAATAAGTTGGGGTCTTACAGTAATGGCTGAATAGAATCCTTTCACATTCCCGTACCCTTGCCCACGATGAGGGTAATAAATTTGCAGATGCCCGACCCAACGGGGTGGTATTCTATTCTCAGTGCAAGACCCCCACCACGACAGGGAGGGGGTATCTTATGTAATATGCACCTTTACAGAAGGGGGTATCTTGTTTGAGTCAAGACACTTGTTGAGAGGGGGTTCTTCATAAATTGTCCGCCCACCTGGGTACACTTCTTCAGCTTGAATTTTCCAATACTTTGTATCCAACACATATCCATGAGCTTTGTAAATGCCAAGAACACAATTAAATCATGAACATAAGACAATATTGTGCAAATGAAGAATGTAAGGTCAAATTATCTAGAACTCATAACTCAACTAACTACTTAATGAATCGAAATAAACTTATTTTATACTAACTTACATTCTAAACTACAAATTAATTAGCATACTCAAAAATACTGAAAATGAAAGTAAAATTGGGTTGCCTCCTAATTAGCGCTTGATTTTAAGTCTTTCAGCATGACTACTCCTTGTTCATGACGCGTCAACAAGTGTGATTGCGATGACTTCATTGTCGATGTCGCCACCCCAGTAATGCTTCAACCGATGATTGTTGACTTGAAATGTCTCCAATGGGTTCCTAATGTATAATTTAACGACGCCATGTGGGAAAACCTTCTTAATTGTGAATGGCCTTAACCATCTCGATTTGAGCTTTCTAGGGAATAACCGCAGTCGTGAGTTGAACAATACTACTGAATGTCCCGGTTCAAACTTTTTCTTCATGATCTTTTGGTCGTGCTACTTCTTAACCTTTTCCTTGTACAGCTTTGAGTTCTTGTATGCTTGCAGTCAAAACTCATCTAGTTCGTTCAGTTGGAGCAATATTTTCTCTCCTACAGCTGCTTGATCAAAATTAAGTTTCTGAATGGCCCAATACGCTTTATGCTATAATTCCACTGGGAGGTGACATGCTTTCGTTTAGACCAATTGGTATGGAGACATCCCAATTGATATTTTATATGTTGTCCTATATGCCTATAGTGTGTCGTCCAATTTTAGAGACCAATCTTTTTTGCTTGGATTCATTACTTTCTTTAAAATCTTCTTCACCTCTCTGTTCGAAACCTCGGCTTGACAACTCATTTGGGGGTGATATGTCGTAGCCACCCTATGGTTGACCCTATATTTTGCCACAAGAGCTATAAACAATCTGTCGTAGAAGTGACTACCTTTATCATTGATAATTGCTCTTGGCATGCCAAATCTTGTAAAGATATTCTTCTGTAAGAATTTGAGAACCACTTTGGCATCGTTTGTGGGGAGAGCTACGGCTTCAACCAATTTTAACACATAATCTACAACTAGCAAGATATAAAGGTTGTTGAAAGATGGAGGAAACGGTCCCATAAAATCTATTCCCCATACGTCAAAAATTTCCACTTCCATGATGGTGTGTAGCGACATTTCATTCCTCTTTGAAATATTGCCCACCCTTTGGCATCTGTCGCAAGTTTTGAAAACTGGTGGGCATCCTTGAACACTGTAGGCCAATAAAATCTTGCTTGTAATACCTTGGCTGTTGTCCGTTCACTACCATAATGTCCCCCATATGCAGATGAATGACATTCGTGTAGAATATTCTTCACTTCACTGTATGGCACACACCTTCGAATCATTTTATCTGCACACTGTCTGAATAAGTATGACTCATCCCACATGTAACACTTGACGTCATGTAGGAATTTCTTTTTCTGTTTTCGCTTCAGATCAAGGGAAAGGATGTTGTTCACCAAATAGTTAGCAAAATCCGCATACCACGAAAACTCAGAATTAACTCCAAATAGTTGTTCATCTGGGAATGATTCATTGATCACACATTTATCTGTTCCATCTTTATCCGAATTTTCTAGCTTCGAAAGATGATCTGCTACTTGATTTTTTATTCCCTTCCTATCCTTTATTTCCAAATCGAATTCTTAAAGGAGAAGGATCCATCTGATTAGTCTAGACTTAGCATCCTTCTTCGAAATCAAATAGGGAGTTGCCGAGTGATCCGTGTAAACCACCACCTTTGTCCCAATCAAATATGCTCTGAATATGTCAAAGGCATATACCACTGCAAGTAACTCCTTCTATGTAGTTGTGTAGTTCAATTGTGCATCTGTAAGAGTTTTACTTGCATAGTATATGGCTGGGAAGATTTTCTCTCGGCGTTGACCCAAAACAGCCCCTACCGCATAGTCGCTCACATCGCACATTAATTCAAAGGGCATAGTCCAATCAGGTGCGATGATTACTGGGGTTGTAGTCAACTTCTTTTTCAACTGCTCGAATGTTGTTTTACACTCCTCATCAAATCTGAATACTGCATCCTACTCTAAGAGATTGCACAATGGCTTTGCAATCTTAGAGAAATATTTTATAAACCTTCTGTAAAACCCAGCATGTCAAAGAAAACTGCAGATTCCCTTTACTGAATTCGGCGGTGGAAGATTATCGATCGTGTCCAACTTTTCCTTATCAACCTCTAAACCTTTAGTAGAGACCTTGTGCCCCAGAACTATCCCTTCTTCGACCATAAAGTGGAACTTCTCCCAGTTGAGTACCAAATTAGTTTCCACACACTGCTTTAAGACCATGACCAAATTCTCTAGACACTTATCAAAAGTGTTTCCATAAACTGAAAAGTCGTCCATGAAAACTTCAACATCTTTCTCCACCATGTCTGAGAAAATAGCCATCATACATCTTTGGAATGTAGCTAGTGTATTACATAACCTAAAGGACATCCTTCTAAATGCAAAGGTGCCATATGGGCATGGATGTAAAGGTCGTCTTCTCTTGATCCTCGGGAGCTATGATGATTTGGTTGTAACTCGAGTATCCATCCAGTAAGCAATAGTATTCATGTCCAGCTAGTCGGTCCAACATTTGATAAATGAAGGGTAGAGGAAAATGATCCTTCCGGACTGCCTTATTTAGCTTTCTGTAGTCTATGCACACCCTCCATCCGGTCACTGTCCTCGTTGGAATCAGCTCATTATCTTCATTCTTAACCACTGGCATTCCACCCTTTTTCGACACACATTGTACTAGACTGACCCACGTGCTGTCTAAAATCGGGTAAATAATTCCCGCATCCAACCACTTCAGTATTTCTTTCTTTACAACTTCTTTCATGATTGGATTTAACCTTCTCTGTTGCTCCACTATTGGCTTCGCATCCTCTTCCATGAGAATCTTGTGCATGCAAAAGGAGGGGTTGATCCCATGTATATCAGCAATGGTCCAGCCTATTGCAGACTTGTATTCTCTCAAAATCCTCAGCAATTTACTTTCCTACAATTCGTTAAGTGCAAATGCAATAATAACAGGTAAAGTATTTGAATCATCTAAATAAGCATACTTGAGGTGTTTAGGAAGTGGGTTGAGCTCAAGAGTGGGTGGCTCCTCGAGTGAAGGTTTCATTCGAGCTAAAGATTTTTCTTCCGTGTCTAATGGCTCGAATGGAACTTTGAATCTATTAACTCTAGGCAAAGAATCCAGCATGTGCAAATAATCCATGAGCTCTGGATCATCCAAACCCTCATCCCCCAGCAGTGTAGTTTCCAATGGATCACTGACCAAACCTTTTACCCTATCATCATTAACTATCCGATCGATGACATCCACCTGGAAACACTCCTCTTCATCCGTAGGGAACTTCATGGCTTTGAACACATTGAACGTGACTTCTTGATCTTGAACCCTCATAGTTAATTCTCCTTTTTGAAAATCATTGAGTGTCCTACCCGTAGCCAAAAATGGTCTTCCTAAGATGATTGGGATGTTCTTATCTTCCTTATAATCCAAAATTATGAAGTCAGCTGGGAATATGAATTTCTCCACTTTAACCAAAATATCCTCCATAATTCCTCTCAGATAAGTTACCGATCGGTCTGCTAACTGTAACGATATATTTGTAGGCTTCGGAGTAGGTAAACCCAATTCAGTATAAACAAATAATGGCATGAGGTTTACACTTGCCCCAAAATCACACAAACACTTTTTAAAGGCCATGTTACCGATCGTACAAAGGTATAGTAAAACTCCCCGGATCCTTCATCTTTGGAGGTAACTTTCGCTATAAAATTGTGTTGCATTCCTCTGTCAAAGCCACAGTTTCATAATCTTCTAAATTTTTCTTCCTAGACAGAATATTCTTCATGAATTTGGCATAACTCGGCATTTGCTCGAGGACTTCTGTGAACGGAATATTAATTTGAAGTTTCTTGAAAACTTCCAAAATTTTGGTGAATTGCTTGTCTAATTTCTATTTTTGGACCCTCTACTGACACGGCGGTGGAGGATACATAACTGGCTTGACATCTGACTTGGTCTGTTCATCCTACTTTTCTTCACCCTATTTCTCTTCAACCACTTTGTCTTCATTATCCTTGACATCTTTCTATGCTAAATTTTCTTCAATTTTCCCATCAAGATGTTTTCCACTCCTCAAAGTGATTGCTTGGCACTACTCATGATTTCCCTTCGGGTTCTTTTTTGTGTCATTTGGTAGAGTCCCTTGCAGTCTATTATTCAATGCTAAGGCCTACTGTCCCATCTAATTTTCTAAGTTTTTAATGGTCACTGCTTGTGTTTTCATTGCCACCTCATTTCCTGATATGTATTTTAATAAAAGTTCTTCTAAGTCTGTCTTCTTCTCTTGATGTGGAGCTACTTGTTGATGCTGATTTTGGAACCTCGGGGGATAAGAAGGTCGTGGAGCCTGTTGATTTTGATTGTTGCTCCATGAAAAATTGGGATGGTTCCTATTCCTCGGGTTGTAGGCATTTTGATACATGTTTTGCGAAATCCTATTGTAGCTGCCCATAAACTAAACTGATGTTGGGTTGATGGCACATTGTTCTGTAGGATGTTCTCCTGCACATAACTCGCAAACATATGCCACCTGTTGTGGTTGTTCACCTGTCAGAGTATCCATTTTCTTTGATAAGGCTGAAATCTGTGTCACCAACGTTGTCACTCCGTCTACCTCTAATACTTCAGCTACCTTAGGTTGTGTCATCCTCGCTGTAGGCCACTGGTAGTTATTAGCTGCCATAGTTTTAATTAACTCATACGCCTCCTCATAACTCTTGGTCGTCGCGCTCCACCGAAGTTGCATTTATGGTTGTCACGAGATTCGCATTCAACTTGGTTGTAAAGCGTATTCATCTGCTGACCATTTGGGTAGTCCATGATGAGGACACTTTACGAGCAATTCCTTGTACCGTTCCATGCCTCCTTCCTATAAAGACTCCCCGTCTGCTTTGCTTTCAAACAAGGTAATCTCGTTTCTCATCTTTGCAGTTTTGGCTGGTGGAAAGAACTTAGCCAGGAACTTCTGAGCAAGGTCATCCCAAGTAGTTATCGATCCCGACGGTAGAGACTGTAACCAACTCTTCTCTTTGTCCCGCAGTGTGAATGGGAACAAGCGAAGTCTGACTGCTTCATCCGACACCCCATTTTATCTGAAGGTGTCACATATCTCTAGAAAGCTGACTAAGTGTTCATTTGGATCGTCGTTGACTAGTCCCCCAAACTGAACTGAGTTCTGAATCATCTGAATCATCCCAAGCTTAATCTCAAAAGGTATTTGCCGTAATCACCGGCCTGGTGATACTTGACTGAAGCTCAGTCAACTTAGGAATAGCAAAATCCATTAGAGCTTTTTGATCTTCTGCAACCATTGTTTCTTCTTTTTCAGAGTTCTCAAAGTTTTCTCTTGTGTCTTTAATCCACTTACTTAGCCTTTGGAACCGTTTCTCGATATCCTCCTCGAAAGGAAGCAAGTCTGGCATCTTAGACCGAGTTTGCATAAACTGACTCCAACAACCTGAAACAAGAAAAAATAAAACAAAAAAAAAAAAATGTTTAAGTAAAATGGACTAATTAAAGCGATATTGAAAAATATTAAAATTTATACTAATTCTTAACAAGCGCTTAAAAACTTGTTGGTCGAAATCTAATTACGCTCACACGTAAGTGCACGAGGTCAACAAGTAATATAATGATAAGTTGAGTTTTGTTCCCACGGAGACTAGTATGATATTAATCCTAACAATTACCAACTTTATATTAATCCAAATTTTATTAAACTATCCAATTCAATGATTATAATTATTAAAAACTAAAAATATTAAAAATACCAAACAATCAACAAACATAAAAACTATAATTTTCAAGCAAATAATGGAGAATTAGGCTTACAACTTCACTTTAAGTATCACTCTGATTACTACACCCTATTTCAGTTCAATTCACTATCCCATTTTATTAATCAAGAACACTCATGTAGAACTAGCCATCTCTCGATGCATTAATACCATATTAACTTAAATCCATAAATTAGATAGAATTAAGCTAAACACCTTAATCAACTAATTCACTATATCTCTATGTGAATTACAATCAATTAAGATTTAAGTTCAAGTTCTCTACCCAATTACATGCGATGTTAAGCATATCTCTACCCTAACATTCATCAAGATTCCATTCAAACACGGAATTCAAGAATACATGATATAATGACTAAGTCTAGATTCATATTTCATCTCTCGAATCCATACAATTTCACACAGAATTGGTGATCAAGCAATTTATAAATTAAAGAACAAATCACAATAGATAAAATGAATGATAGATTATTAAACTAAAATTCAAAGCTACATAAAGGACTGGGTTGCTTGCTTATACAGCATGGCAAGGTCATTGTGTATGCATCTAGGCAGTTGAAGGATTATGAGAAAGTTTACCTACCTAGCGATCCGGGCGGCATGTGGTGGTGTTTGCCTTTAAAGATATGGCGACATTATCTTTATGGGGAAAAGTGTGAGATATACACGGACCACAAGAGTCTAAAATATATCTTCACACAGAAGGAGTTGAATATGAGACAGAGGAGGTGGTTGGAGTTGATAAAGGATTATGGTGTGAAATTACAGATCACCTGGAAAAGCCGATGTAGTGGGTAAGCGCCTTGAGTAGAAAGGGTCGGGAGAAGTTGTCTTTGTTAACAGCTCAAACTGAGTTAATAATAGAGATGGCTAGGATGGAGTTGGAGGTAAAGTTGCCAAGTGAGGCGGAGCAGAAACTTTTTGCGGTAGAGATTCAATCTACCACCGTAGAGAGAGTCAAGGAGGTGCAGTTCAAAACCGATGAGTGTGATCAGATGAAGGAGCGGTTAACCACTGAAAAAGATATTAGGTTTAGTCTTGATAATGAGGGATTATTAAGATTTGAGGAAAGAATTTGGGTTCCGAATGAGACATAATTAAAGGAGCAAGTTTTACAAGAGGCTCATAGTTCGAGGTACTCGATTCATCCTGGTAGTACTAAGATGTATCAAGACCTTCGCCATAGTTTTTGGTGGCCGAACATGAAAAGAGAAATAGCCGAGTATGTGAGTAAATATTTGACTTGTCAAAGAGTTAAAGCCGAACATCAACGACCAAGTGGCTTGTTACAGTCATTGGAGATTCCGGAGTGGAAGTGGGAGCATATCACGATGGACTTTGTCGTGGGACTTCCGATGACTCAGAAAGGATATGATGCGATTTGGGTAATAGTGGACCGGTTGACGAAGTCGGCTCACTTTTTGCCAATTCGAATTAAGTATAACTTATATTAGTTAGCTACACTCTATGTTAAGGAGATTATTTCCAGACAAAGAGCACCTGTTTCGATAGTGTCAGATCGTGATCCACGATTCACGTCGAACTTTTGGAGAAGTCTTCAAGAATAGTTGGGGACGCAATTGAAGTTGAGTACGGCATATCATCCATAAACCGATGGACAGAGCGAGAGGACAATTCAGACGTTAGAAGATATGTTGAGATCTTGCGTCATGGATTTCAAGGGTAGTTGGGTTGATCATCTACCATTAGTAGAATTAGCGTATAACAACAGTTATCATACAAGTATAGGTATGCCGTCGTATGAATCTTTGTATGGAAGGAAATGCAGAACGTCGTTGTATTGGGATGAAGTGGGAGAACGCCGAATGCTAGGACCAGAATTGGTGCAGCAAACAGCGGAAGTGGTGAAGTTGATATGTATGCGTCTCGTCGCAGCTCAAGACAGACAGAAGAAATATGCGGACTTACATCGAGAGAATAGAGAGTTTGAGGTAGGCTCGTACGTATTTCTAAAGGTATCTCCCTGGAAAGGAAAGATACGCTTTGGAAAGAAGGGAAAACAAAGCCCAAGGTTTATAGGACCTTTTGAGGTATTAGAACGAGTAGGTGAGGTAGCTTATAGGGTAGTGTTAACTCCAGAACTAGAGCGAATACATAATGTATTTCATGTTTCAGTGCTACGTCCTTACAAACCGGATTACAAGCACGTGATAGAATATGAACCTATTCAAATTGAGAAGGATCTAACATATGAAGAGATGTCGATTCAAATCATCGATAGAAAAGAGCAAGTTCTGTGAAACAAGGTAATACCGTCTATAAAGGTGTTATGGAAGAACCACGATGTTGAAGAAGCAACATGGGAACTTGAAGAAAAGATGAGAAAGAATTACTCTCTTTTATTTGAGTAAGATAGGGCGAGATTCTGGGGATAGAATCTTTATAAAGGGGAAGAATGTAACGACCGAGATATTCGAATCCTTTGTAAAAATATTTGAAAGAATTAAATAATGAATAAAATAATATTACTTGTTATTATATGTGTTGATAAGATGTATGTCGTTCAATAACCTAGAAACGTCGAAAGATCGTAGTATTTGAACCACGTGAATGAATTAAAGTGTTTAAAATTCCAAGATGAAAATAAATGTTTTCCGAGAAAGTTTACGAAAAACACTATTCACCAATTATCGCTCGTGAATTATTTTTGAACTTCCGAGAAATACGTAATGTTAGAATATCGAGGCGAGATGGATTATGTAATAATAATCTAAGTATGGAAAACGCAATAATTCGCATGCGGACTTAAATTGGGAATGTAGATATTAAAACATAATGAAATGAATCAATGTAACTTTGCATAAAAATAAATCCATAAGCTTAAAGGTGTAAACCTATGTGGGATTCATTATAAAACCCAAGTGATTAATAAAGGGAGGCCCAAACTAATTAATTAGCAAGCCCAAAGGATAAGTTAATTGAATTAGCATTAAGCCCAAACTATGATCCATTAGCTAATGAAGATCCATGGGGCAACCCATGGGTAGACTTGATTGGCAAACCTTTGTGTGGTGGGCAAGAATTAAGAGTAATGGCCAAGTTTACTTATTGTGCAAGTAGTGAATAGTAAGGAGGTTAACTAAGGAGGTGGGATGGCCTAAATGTCTATAGTGCCCTCACTTTGAGTTGCCTATAAATACCAAGCTTTATTTCTTAAGTTGGTTGTTTAATTTTCATCCAACTCCTCTAAAGATAAACAACTTATTTGTTAGAGTCAATAAGCACTTTGAGCTTAACCTTTCCTTAGTAGATTTCCAAAGCAAGTAAAGTAATCATCAAAGGTGATTGATCTTGTCTATTTTATCTCTATCATGGTAGGTTGATAAGAGAAGTGTAACTAATGAACTTAGATGTTAAGAACATAAGAGAAGTTGATAAGCAATGGACTTAAGCCGAATAAGATAAATAAGCAACTTGAACCTAAATAAGTTGACAACCTTGTACACAACTTGTCATATGTTTGTCATATTATGTTAATATGATCAATATAGTATGAAAACATTGATTGATGGACTTAAGTTCATAATAAGTCATAAGCATGAGAATTTGAGTTCATAAGTTAAGTAAGTCATTAACGTATGAGAATAAGTCAAAACCTACTCTGTTAATAAGTTGTTATAATAAGTAACTTGAAATGTTTATATGTTGATTAAAATCCATTTAGAATGATTAGTAATGAGGTTTCGCTGGAATTTACAAGATTGGACTATTATCGTTGAATTCGTGAAATTCTCGGAATGGAAGTCATATGTTGTGATTAACATTAGAAACATTGGTTTTCAATGGAGGTAAGTCATATTCGTCATTATAGAGTTGCGAACTTGAAAATGGACGGATTCCGACTTAGAACGAAGAAACGAGCATTGAACGTTCACGAACGTTTATTGTTCTCGTTAAAAATGGACTAATAGGTGAAATTTTAGCAAACGAAGTAAAATAGATAAAATTCTTGTATGGATGCATAGAGTACGTAATTTGTGACCCGTAGGCTCTTGAATGAACCAATTCGGACTTATAACGAAGAAGTTACGAGTTCGGGAATCCCACAAAATAAAAAGTCTGTGGAAATTTTCTGGTGCACAGAGCTGGCACCGCGGCGCCAGCCCAAGGCCATTTTGCCCGCGCCATGGCATACGAAGCTTAGCCGAAAGCAAAGCCATAACCTTCTCGGAGAGTGGCAATAGTAAGCGCGACCATTAACTTCGAGACTCGTGCCCGCAGCAACGAGTCAAGGTTCTAAGCAAGAATATAGATGCCGCAAGAAATGACACCAAGTGTAAAAGTCGGTACTGCAATACCAAAATTTCAAGACTCTAGATAATAATGAATGTTTACATATAGAGCATGGTTAGTAATTGATAAACAATTAAATGAAGATCTTAATGAAACATTGTTAAGACATATTAAAACTTAAGTATGCACACTTAAGGTTAAGACTAAGTCAATTACTTATGAATGTAAGAATGACGTAATGGAAAGCCGGAACCTATAATAACAAATCTAATATGTAATTATATTGAGAAGTAGGGTAAGATTCTTTAGGAACCATGTGTGATCATTCATGACCTAATGTTCTATGTTATACTATCATCTAATGTAGAGACCTTAAAGACATAAAGTGCACGTATTATAAATTATAGCAGACGTTAAAGGCAAGTACTCTAACCCTTGTTCCAGTTCTATCTGGGCAAGTCTTTGTGATTCATGTATTCTTTGCATGAGTTAGTATTTGAGGAATGTCAAAGCCAATCCTTTCGGCTAGACATATGCTATGTTATTCTATCAAGTGTTGATAAGGATTTACCGAACTAATATTGTTGTGATTTTCAAAAGTAGATTGTGTATGCTCAAATTGTTTTGTCGTCAAACGACAGGCACGTGAGGTTGCCACAACTTAAACGTATACACGTTTAATGAATGTAGTGTTGATCAACATAGAGTACTCTAGGCTGATCACCTAGACGTGCTCATAAGCTATACCGGACTTACGGACTTCGTGCCGGGATGTCCTTTTCAAAGTACTTATGAAATGCTTACGGTCTTGAACCAGAATTGATGTTTTTCTAAATATTGTTGTTGTAAAACGTTTTGAATGAAAAGAAGTGCTATTTTGAATTATCAGTAGTACTTCATAACTATTGTTCAGTTATCGAAGATATATGATTCCTATGTTTCAAGCATGCTATTTTCCTAGAATTGGTGTACTTGTTGAGCTAGTTAGGCTCATTCTTGCTTGAACCATATGAATGCAGCTAAGACAGAACGGACCTATGGATCCGGCAAGGATAAAGGGAAGGTGAAAGGGAACCCGTAGATTGAAGATGTAATAGTATAGATTTTGTAAGGAATAATATTGATATTATGACAAAGACAATGTATTGGTTGTAAAGAACCTGGGGAATGTAAATATTCTTTTGATATATATATAAGACATATCTGTTCTTTTGAGGCATTTCAATTGAATGTTTATGTGAACTGTAGCACCGTGTAGCACCATCTGTCGGGTTGGAAGATACCCGAATTTGGGGGCGTCACAACACTTGTTTACCGCTCACGAATGTAATGAATGGGGCATTATCCTCTGTATTTACATAAAATTCCTTCACCACATTGACGATTGTTGGCTATGGATCATCGATAAATCTATCCCATCCTTTTTCATATATTTGCATCTTCATTTGGCCATCTACGTTATCGGGTGCGAAGCCTCACTCTAGAGTTAGTGCCTTAGTCACTAGATAGTCATATCGATCGACGGCGTTGGCACGCACGAACTTTCTCCTGTCAAAGGCTCGAGTCGGTGGTGTAGAGCCCGAGCTCTCGCCTCGCTGTCTCTTTGATGCTAGTTTTGGTGCCATGGTAATCAAATGGATAAACTCAAGCCAAAATCCCCCTAAACTTCACTTGAACAATTCCTCGTACACGTGGTGTGCACGACTCACAATACCCCCAAAATTGGTAATAGAACTTCGAATATGGTGATATATGATGAGAAATTGCAAGAAATAACCTCTTACCCTTTGTGTATTGACAAATTGGTTGATTCTCCCCTTCGTTGTTACTGCCCAAATCACACTTGAAGAACCCTAACTATTGTATGACTGAAATTGTATGGAATGGGATGGAGATGTTGTGTAGTTAGGGTTTGAATTTATAGAGAGGAGATAGTGCGTGACGCCCCCAAAATAGGTATACATCACCCATTCGGAGTCGCCAAATACATGGTATAGAAACAAATACAACTTCAATAATACAATTGTCGTGCAGAATACGACAATGCCTATACTATGAGTTTGAATACAAATATTGTCTAATAGACAGTATACAAACTCAAAAGGAGTCCTCATTACAATTATTGATACATTATTTTACAAAATAGTAAGGACTACTAAAACAACTATCTTGAATCATCACTCCATACCCCGGCTAGTTCCTGCTAAATTCTCTCCTCCTGAGAAGAATAATGGAACAAAAAGGAAAAGGGTGAGCTCAACTAGCCCAGTAAAGAATATTATGACTAAGATAATATACAACAAATTATCATTAGTCTTCAACGGGGAAAATCTGATAAAATATAATAGACAACAAGTTTTAGATCAACAACTGCAGCGGAAACAACAATCCATTAGAAGAGTCAAGTAGAGAATGAATTCTACTATCTTCTAAGATTTAAAAGTTCATCATCAATATTTTATCCCTGTAACATTAATCAATATACATCTTGAATCAAATATTCATCATTGCACTACAGGCTAAAGATATTCATTTGTATCACTAGTTGGTCATGTTCATCTTAACACATGTTCATCTTTGCATTACGGACCAAAGATATTCATCAGTTAATCATTCATCTTTGCACTACAGGCCAAAGATATTCAGTAATATCATCATTTAGGACTGAGGATGATGAAAAATATCTTAAAGAAAATGAATCCAGGGAGATACAAGAACAAATATTAGGGATTTATATTACATTTTATCCAAGTTCAATAATACTCCATAATAACCAATTGTGAAGCAGAATTCAAAAATAAAGATCAAAACATGGATACAATCAAAGATAGTAACCATAATAGACATCTTGGACAAAAAGGAGAAAATTTTATTTTTTTAGTGAATAGTGTCGTATACGTGAATAGTGCCATATACGTGAATAGTAACCCCAACACAAAAAGGTAGAAATTCAACAATAAAATTCATACCAATATTTCAGTATAATGATATTGAAAGAATAATATCATTATGAAGAAAACAGCATCCCTTACCTCAAAATAATAGTACTTCCGGCTGAAATATCAGGTATAAGGCTGAAGGAAACTTGCCCTGATGAATAGCAACTCACAAAGTATCTAAATACTCACAAAATACGCTCGATAATATAGAGAGAGAAAGAGAGAAAACTTGTTCCTGGTGTGATTTTCAATTCTAACTAAGCACCCTATTTATAGGAAAATGCTTAGAACGTCATACCAGACTAACCTGCTACCTGATGGCTTTACCTACTACTATTCAAGCCTACCACTTTTGAAAATAAATTTTAGCACATTTCATTTCTTACCAACCAAAAGTGGGGCCCACCATATTTTTAATAAAAATATTTAATTTTTGAAACTTCAATAATTCGCAATAAATAGTCCTTTTATCAGAAAAATTTGAATCTCATGTCCTTCCATAAGAAATTTAATTCTCTACAACTTTGTAAGTTTAAGTTTTTCCAAATTCCAAACGAAAAATGCCCGAAATCCGCATACGGACAATTTTTAATACCTCAATTCTGAGAAAATACTGATAAAATACCCCAACATTAATTCCTTCATTTATAACCACATAAAATAAATAAATCCATCATTTATATCCACATAAAATAAATATTTCCTTATCATCTAAATCAATAATTAATTATTCATAAATAATATTATATAATCACAATTATGCAACTAGGTCGTTCCCAGGAAAGAGGCGGCTTTTCGATAAGAATTTCTCCTTATTGGCGCGCAATTAGGTGACCAAACCCCTTTCCTAGACAGAACTTCCTTAGACATTGCCAATAATGCTATCTAACAATATTATTCAAATAATATGAATTATTGATCTGATAATGGAGATACTGTGCAATGATAATTATTGAAACAATAATAATATAAAATATCAACGCATCAATTATTGAATCAATAAAATAAAATATTGAACAGTAATTACTGTAACAATTATTGAGTAGTGCCTTCTTACGTAAGAATCAATAATTCAAAAATATAGTGCAAAACCGTGTGCTACTGTGCAACCACGCGTATTACTATATTTTAACCATCGGGTATTCCCACAGTGTTAACGGTAACAACTACGCCGTTATTTATAAAAACTCAAATTTGTCATTTTCTTAATTCGGCCGTTTTCCGTTATGGGACACACAAATGGTTGCGCTGTCGTGCGAATATTCCCCGACAACAAGAATATTCCACGCCCAAACGAATATTCCCCGACAACAATGAATATTTTTATAACCACTTGCTTATTTTTCAAAATTTACACATTTCACCTATAACCAAAGCATTATATCAAATTAACACCAAACTATTCACAATAATAATTAGAGGAAATTCGATTTTAGTCATTAAAAAGTTGGGGTCTTACAACCTCTCCTCCTTATGAAATTTCATCCTCGAAATTGACGTACGTACCTGGTGTTTCAAAAAGGTTAGGATACCTCGCTTTCATTTCTGATTCCAACTCCCAGGTCATTTCTTCAATAGCATGGTTTTTCCACAAAATCTTAACTTGTGGTATAACCTTCGTGCGTAGGACATGCTCTTTCCTATCCAAGATCTTAACAGGTACCTTTTCGTACATTAAATCTTCGGCTATCTCGTCTGGTTCTAACTCAATAATGTGGTTCGAGTCTTTCACATATTTACGAAGGACATATATGTGAAAAAATTATGAACACGAGACATGCTTAGAGGTAATGCGCGTCTATAGGCCACATTTCATATTCGGTCAAGAATCTCAAATGGACCAACAAATCTTGGATTAAGCTTTCCTCTCTTCCCAAATCTTGTAACTCCCTTCCATGGTGCAATACGTAACAATACATGATCCCCAATATTAAATTCCACGTCCTTTCGATGAAGATCCACATAACTCTTTTGTCGATCTTGTGCCGTTTGTATACGTCGTCGGATCATTTGGATCTTCTCTGTAGTTATGCGTACCAATTATGGTCCCAATAATGTTGCTTCACCCACCTCATCCCGGCATACTGGAGAGCGAAATTTTCTTCTATACAACGCCTCGAATGGAGCCATGCCTATACTTGCTTGATAACTGTTGTTGTAGGAGAATTCCACCAATGGTAGGTACTTATCCCAACTCCCTTTGAAATCTAGGACACAGAGTCTTAATAGATCTTCAAGAGTTTGAATAGTCCTTTCTAATTGCCCGTCCGTTTGAGGATGGTATGCTGAACTGAATCGTAAATTCGTGCCCATAGCTTTCTGCAAGCTAACCCAAAATCGTGAAGTGAATCTTGGGTCACGATCCAAAACTATGGATATTGGCATGCCATGAAATCTCACAATCTCATTCACGTACATACTAGCAAGACGTTCAAGGGAATAAGTCTCCAGTATAGGCAAGAAATGGGCGGACTTGGTTAATCTATCAACAATAACCCAAATCGCATCTATGCCTTGAGAAACCTTGGGAAGACCTGTAACGAAATCTATAGTAATGTGTTCCCACTTCCATTTCTGAATCTCAAGTGGTTGTAATGGACCCTTTGGCACTTGATGCTCTGCCTTTACACGTTGACAAGTTAAAAACCTTGAGATAAACTCCGCGATCTCTCTCTTCATATTGTTCCACCAAAATGTATGTCGAAGATCATAATACATTTTGGTACTCCCAGGATGGATTACAAACAGTGTGTTGTGTGCCTCCATCATAATTCTATGCTTCAAGTCAGAATCGTTAGGAACACAAAGTCTGGAGTTGACTCGAAGTATTCCTTCTTCATCGATTCTTGCTTCTGAAATAGCACCTTCTTGCACTTTCTTCTTCATACGCATCAGCTCCATGTTCGTAGCTTGAGCAGCTTTAACTTTATCGATTAAATTCGGTTCTACTCGTATGTTTGATATCATCACGTTGGTACTTGGAGCCTTTAACTCTATCTCCATCATTTGCAAGTCATACAAAATGGGCCTTTGTGTTAACAACATTGCACTCGTACCCGCATATGATCTTTTTTTCAATGCGTTAGCTACCACGTTTGCTTTTCCATGATTATATTGGATGGTATGATCATAATCTTTCAACAACTCGAGCCAACGTCGTTGCCGCATGTTGAGTTCCTTTTGGGTGAAGAAATATTTAAGGCTTTTATGATCTGTATAGATCTCCACTTTCTCCCCATACAAGTAGTGTCTCTAGATCTTCAACGCGAAAACGACTGCTGCCAACTCCAAATCATGAGTAGGATAATTCCTCTCATATTCTTTAAGTTGTCGCGAGGCATAGGCTATAACTTTCCCATGTTGCATAAGAACACATCCTAACCCTTTACCTGAAGCATCACTATAGATAACAAATCCATCTGAACTAGATGGTATTGTCATAACAGGTACTGAAATTAGTCTCCTCTTGAGTTCTTGAAAACTCTTCTCACAATCCTCGCTCCAACCGACTTTTGTATCTTTACGAGTCAGCTGAGTTAACGGAGTAGTAATTCGAGAAAATCCTTCAACGAATCTCGATAATAACCAGCTAAGCCCAGAAAGCTAAGTACTTCGGTCACCGACTTCGGTTGCTCCCAACTTTGTATTGCTTCAATCTTCGCCAGGTCAACAGATACTCCATGTTTTGACACCACGTGCCCAAGGAATGTTACTTCCTCAAGCCAAAACTCCCATTTCTTCAGCTTGGCATATAGTTTGTTATCACAAAGCCTTTGTTGTACCAGCTTCAAATGGTGCTCATGATCTTCACGGCTTTTGGAATAGATGAGGATATGAGACCCCAGATTTTATGAATAAAGATTTAATTTTCTCGAAATATTGTTTTGAATATTATGGTGTGGATTTGAGATAGTGTTATAGTTGTGGGTAGTATTTATAAATTTTGAAAAGTATGCAAGTTGTTGTATAATATTCGACTGGTCGGGGAATATTCTTTTTGTTGGAGAATATCCGTATGACGGTACAATCATTGGTGGATCCCACAACGGAATTATTGTCGGATTGAGAAAATGACAAAAATATTTTATGAAAATAACGGTGAAAGTTTTACCGTTAATACTGTTGAACTACTCGGTAGTAAAAGTAAAATAATACGCGTGGTTGCATAGTAACACACGATATTGATTATTGATGTTTACGTGATAAGTCACTCAATTTTGTTTTATTAGTATTATTAATGTAATAAAACAGAAAAGCTTTTTATATAAAACAGAATACTTTTATAAAGTTATTCTATAAATAGAATATATTATATTCTATTATGCATAGTATTTTGCATAGTAAAATCTTTTTATATAAAACATAATACTTTTATAAAGTTATTCTATAAATAGAATATATTATATTTTATTATGCATAAAGGTTCTGCATAGTGTTTGCATAGTAAAATCTTTTATAAAGTTATTCGTTTTATTAGATTATAAATAGAATATATTATATTTTAGTTAAAAGATTTTGCTTTAAATATGGACCATCGATTAAAGTAAATCAATACGGACTAGTTCATGAATTAGTTACTATCGCGATCCATTTTTCTATAAATAGAAGCTCATTCATTCATTATTTCTTATGAATTCAACTTGAAACTCTAGAGAAAAACTATAGAGAGAAAGAAGAAAAGTGTTCTCGCAACTTCACTACTTCTATATCCAAAGACTCTTCTTTCTAAGGTATGGAATATTATTTGTTGTACTCATAAGGGGTATTCTTTCTTTCTTATTCATGAAGAGAACTTCTATTATTCTATTCTTTATTATTCATTGGAATAACTTTCAGATATCTGGAGGATACCACATACTTGGTGAAATTCTTACCGTTATTCCATTATTTATTATTATGTTGGAATAACTTTGTCTACATCAATACCGCATACATGGTGAAATTCTTCTATTATTCCATTCTTTATTATTATCTTTGGAATAACTTTGTCTACGGCAAGTACCGCATACATGGTGAAATTCTTCTATTATTCCATTCTTTATTATTATGTTGAAATAACATGTTTATGCGAAGTACCGCATACATGGTGAAATTCTTCTATTATTTCATTCTTTATTATTATGTTGGAATAACCTGTTTATGCGAAGTACCGCATACATGGTGAAATTCTTCTATTATTTCCTTCTTTATTATTCTGTCGGAATATCCTGTCGGTGCGAATTTTGCCTGACCTGGTTCCATTATTTATTATTCCGTTCTTTATTTTTCTGTCGAAATATCCTGTCTGTGCGTTTACGCCAGACCTGGTTTCATTATTTATTATTCTATTGGAATAACCTGTCTGTATGGTTTATCGCACGCATGGTGAATCCTTCTGTTATTCCATTCTTTATTATTTTGTTGGAATAACCTGTCTATGTGGATTACCACATGCATGGTGAATGATCCTTTGTATTCATTCCTTATAAAATTGTGAAAATGATCTATATATGTGGATTACCACATGGCAGACAAAAATCCATTTGCAGTTTTATATATTCTATTATACTTAGTTGGTTAAAACTTTGACTTCTATACTCCATGAAATTAGTGGAATATCCTTGATATTTGCGCTTCATCCAATATCTATTCATGGAAATATTCTTCTGAGCATTCTTAAATTTTACTCTACAAAGAAGTATCATGTTGACAATTTGGACGTTATTGGTTCCTCGATAAATTAATTCTTGAACTTGTTTTATTGAATTATTATGTCATTGTCATCATCCTCGTGTTTATATTATGTTGAAAGTCATATGTGGCCTGTAGTGCATAGATGGACTTGGTATGATTATGACCAGGGATTATTCGGTATAATCATGACCGTAATGTTATAAATGATGTGGTAAAAGTCATCTTTGGCCCGTAGTGCATAGATGGACTTGGTGTGATTATGACCATGGATTATTCGGTATAATCATGACCGTAATGTGATAAATGATGTGGTAAAAATCATCATTGGCCGTAGTGCATTGATGGACAGTTTTTGGTATGATTATGGCTATGGATTCTCTTCGGTCAAGGGTGCAAAGATGAATTGTTTTATGGCATGATCAGGACCGTTGATGAAAACATGATTATCTTTGGTCCGTAGTGCATGGATAATTCGTGGTCGTGATACTAAAGAATATCCTTGGCCTGTAGTGCATGGATGATTTAATGATGTGGATTATTTATTAAGCTGAGTCTCAGCGATAAAAGTGATGAAAAACCTTTTAAACCATAGAAGATAGTAGATTTTATGCTCTACTTGACTCTTCTAGTGGATTGCTTGTTCCGCTGCAGTTAAACTTGATGGTTGTTATATTGTATCAGTTTAACACTGTTGAAGGCTAACGATAATTTATTCTGCATTATCTTAGTCATAATATTTCTTCTTCGGGCTAGTTGAGCTCACCCTTTCTTTCTTTATTCTCTCGTGAAATGAGAATATAGTTGGGACGAGTCGGGGAGCGGAGTGATGGACCGGATGATAGTATTAGTAGTCCTCACTATTCTGTTAAATAGTGTGACAATAAATGTAATGAGGACTTATTCTGAGAGTGGATATTGTCTAGAAGACAATATTTATATTAAAACTCCCAGCTCTCTTGTTGTATATTAAAGATTGTATTTGAATTCTATACCATGTATCTGGCGACTCAAGATGGGTGATGTATACCTAATTTTGGGGGCGTCACAGTTGGTATCAAAGCTTAGGGATATGATCCCTGGCTAAGATGTGAGGCAAGAACTAGGAGGGGAGAGACGGGGAATTCCTTCACTAGTATGACCTACCTAAGTTTATTTAGTATTTAATTGGTCGGTCAGAGTATAGGGATAATATGTGATATGTTAATTAACTGTTGTTTTGTGGCAGTGTTTGAAAATGACATACGAGAATGTTGAGAATAGCAATGGAGCATATGAGACCGTGGAGACACCTCTAATCACTAACCAAGATAATGTGATTAGAGATATCCATGTGGTGATTGATGAATTAAAAGTTTCACTCAAGCTAGTAGCAAAGTAGTAGCGAGAGAGTGAGGATGAAGAGGAACCTGAGGAGGATGTATTAGAAGAACTTATTGATCAAAATGTAGAATTGCAAAATCGTATTCATGAGTTAGAAGAAGCGGGCTAAAGAAGCGGAAGGCTATCGTGGAGCAAAGGAATGTAACAATTCAAAATTGTATTACCCGACAAATGCGATAGTTGAGCAGAGCGCTCTTTGGCGAGAGTATACGATATTAAAAGTTGGAATCTAAGAATTCAAATGTCAAGGAAGCGGTGAAAGAAGAAACAAGCTGAGCAGTGAGAATAAAAGATGATGGGTAACAACCACACACGGCGTTGATATTGTGGAAAGAGAAGTTCGATCCAAGAAAGCTAAAATAGATAATATGTATTTAATTTTTTCGATAGCAATTGGGAGAACCCAACATCGAGTTTTGAATTACACTATACATTGCGGTCAACCCCAATTCGATATGGATCGAAGGCTAATGATTCAGATCGTGGAGCAGGAGTACGACAAAGCAGTTGATTGTGGAATATGCCCTATAGCGAAAGTCAATTCCAGTGGTAATGACGACACCAAAGACTGTCCCGAACAAGTCAAATTCGGTAGTTTAAGGGAGAGCATTTTTTGTGATGAGGAATCGAATGAAGTTATCACGGGTTAGTTAATTATAAATTCTTACGAAGTCTATGCCTTATTCGATACCGGTTCTACCTATTCTTTTATCTCTCTTGCTTGCACTCAACGTTTAAATTTAACTCCGGAGAAGTTAGACTTTGACTTATTGGTTGAAACTTCGTTAGTAGAAACCTTCGTTACCTCCACTATTTATAAATCTTGTTGATTCAAATCGACACTTTCACGTTACCTGTTGATCTTATCTCTTTGAAAAAAAAACTTACCTTTGATGTGATTTTAGGAATCGATTGGTTAATTACTCATCAAGCTTTTCGTAAGGTTGTTAGCTTTCATATTCCTAACCAACCTATTATGCGAATTCAAGAAACCAAACAACTAAAGTCAATCATTGTCATATCAAGCCATAAGTAAAGAGCCCCGGTCCTTTCGTTGTTGACTTCCTTGTGTGGAATGCACCGAAGCCGAACTTTCCGTAGGGGACGTTGTGAATAACGGTGGCAAGTTGATAGGTATCAATGTGACGT
Source organism: Panax quinquefolius (assembly GCA_020205615.1). Lineage (NCBI taxonomy): Eukaryota > Viridiplantae > Streptophyta > Magnoliopsida > Apiales > Araliaceae > Panax > Panax quinquefolius. The sequence goes on from CM035172.1 coordinate 70,960,941, forward strand.
TCTATCTAAGTCTTGGATGAGAGTCACAGTTTTGAATGATATTTCTATTGTTAATAAATTTCCTAACGTATTCTTGAAGACTTCTTAGCCTACCACTAAAGCGTGAAATCGAATTTTTTATTGACCCCAGTACAAAACCCATTTCTTAAACCCTCAAATATTTCTTCACATAAAACAGACGTATAACGTGCCAAAGACGTTGGCTCGAGCTATTGAAGATTACGATCATACCATTCAATACCATCGTAGGAAAAGCGAACATGGTAGCTAACGTGTTTAGTAGAAGATCGTATGCGGTTACAAGTGCGAATATACGAACCCACGTGCAGATAATGAATATACGAGTAGAATCGACTTTAATCGATAAAGTTAAAGCCGCTCAAGCTACACCACCTAAAGCTGATGAATGTAAAGAAGAAGGTTCAAGAAGGCGTTATTCTAAAAGTAAGAGTCGATGATGAGAGAAAATCTCAACCCTCGATTTAATTGGCCCATTTGAAATCCTCGATCGAGTAGGAATTGTGGCCTATAGACTCGTTTTACCGCCAAGTATGTTGCGTGTTCATAACATTTTTTTTTTATCGATGTTATATAAATATGTGGACGACCCGAACCACATTATTAATTTAGAACCGGAAGAGATAGCAGAAGATTTAACATATGAAGAGATACGTGTTAAAATCTTTGATAAGAAGGATTATATTCGACACTCAAAGGTTATACCTCAAGAGTTAGAATCTGAAATGAAGTCAAGGTATCCTCACCTCTTCGGCATACGAGGTACGTACGTAAATTTCGAGGGCAAAATTTCATAAGAATGAGAGATTGTGAGACCCCAGATTTTATGAATAAAGATTTAATTTTCTCGAAATATTTTTTTGAATATTATGGTGTGGATTTGAGATAGTGTTATAGTTGTGGGTAGTATTTATATATTTTGAAAAGTATGCAAGTTGTTGTATAATATTCGATTTGGTGGGAATATTCTTTTTGTCGGAGAATATCCGTGCTGACAAGTACAATCATTGGTGGACCCACAACGGAATTATTGTCGGATTGAGAAAGCGATAAAAATATTTTTTTGAAAATAACGGTGAAAGTTTTTGATTTAATATCTTGTTGAACTACTCGGTAGTAAAAAGTATAATGTCTGGCGTGGTTGCATAGTAATACGCGGTATTGATTATTGATGTTTACATGATAAGTCACTCAATTTTGTTTTATTAGTATTATTAATGTAATAAAAAGCGAAAAGCTTTTTATATAAAAGTAATACTTTTATAAAGTTATTCTATAAATAGAATATATTATATTCTATTATGCATAGTATTTTTTGCATAGTAAAATCTTTTTATATAAAACATAATACTTTTATAAAGTTATTCTATAAATAGAATATATTATATTTTATTATGCGTATAGTGTGTTGCATAGTGTTTGCATAGTAAAATCTTTTATAAAGTTATTCGTTTTATTAGATTATAAATAGAATATATTATATTTTAGTTAAAAGATTTTGCTTTAAATATGGACCGTCAGATTAAAGTAATTCAATCTGGACCGTTCATGAATTAGTTACTATCAATCCATTTTTCTATAAATAGAAGCTCAATCATTCATTATTTTCTTATGAATTCACTGAAACTCTAGAGAGAAAAACTATAGAGAGAAAGAAGAAAAGTGTTACGCAACTTCACTACTTCTATATCCAAAGACTCTTCTTTCTAAGGTAGGAATATTATTTGTTGTACTATCATAAGGGGTATTCTTTCTTTCTTATTCATGGAGAGAACTTACATTATTCCATTCTTTATTATACATTGGAATAACTTCGATACGCTGGGATACCCTATACTTGGTGAAATTCTTCTATTACTCCATTCTTTATTATTACATTGGAATAACTTTATATCATGGATACCCTATACTTGGTGAAATTCTTACATTATTCATTTATTTATTATTATGTTGGAATAAAAGCATACATCTGAAGTACCGCATACATGGTGAAATTCTTCTATTATTCCATTCTTTATTATTATGTTGGAATAACTTTATGTTTATCAAGATACATGCATCGTGGTGAAATTCTTCTATTATTCCATTCTTTATTATTATGTTGGAATAACTTTTTTTTGTCTAAGTACCGCATACATGGTGAAATTCTTCTATTATTCCGTTCTTCTTTATTACTCGGAGAAGAATATCACATCGGTCTTAATTTTCGCCGACCTAGTTCCATTATTTATTATTCCTTTCTTTATTATTACGTCGGAATATCACATGCGCAATGCGTTACGCTTTGACACTGGTTCCATTATTTATTATTACATTGGAATAACTTATGCATGCGATTTATATACGATGTAGTGAATCATTTTGTTATTCCATTCTTTATTATTCTGTTGGAATAACCTGTCTATGTGGATTACCACATGCATGGTGAATGATCCTTTGTATTCATTCCTTATAAAATTGTGAAAATGATCTATATATGTGGATTACCGCATGGCGGAAGAAAATCCATTTGCAGTTTTATATAATCTATTATACTCAGTTGGTTAAAACTTTGACTTCTATACTCCATGAAATTAGTGGAATATCCTTGATATTTGCGCTTCATCCAATATCTATTCATGGAAATATTCTTCTGAGCATTCTTAAATTTTACTCTACAAAGAAGTATCATGTTGACGATTTGGACGTTATTGGTTCCTCGATAAATTAATTCTTGAACTTGTTTTATTGAATTATTATGTCATTATCATCATCCTCATGTTTATATTATGTTGAAAGTCATCTGTGGCCTGTAGTGCATAGATGGACTTGGTATGATTATGACAAGGGATTATTCGGTATAATCATGACCATAATGTTATAAATGATGTGGTAAAATTAATCTTTGGCCCGTAGTGCGTAAATGGACTTGGTGTGATTATGACCAGGGATTATACGGTATAATCATGACCGTAATGTGATAAATGATGTGGTAAAAATCCTCATTGGCCGTAGTGCATTGATGGATAGTTTTTGGTATAATTATGGCTATGGGTTCTCTTCGGCCAAGGGTGCCAAGATGAATTGTTTTATGTCATGATCAGGACCGTTGATGAAAACACGATTATCTTTGGCCCGTAGTGCATGGATAATTCGTGGTCGTGATACTAAAGAATATCCTTGGCCTGTAGTGCAAGGATGATTTAATGATGTGGATTATTTATGAAGCTGAGTCTCAGCGATAAAAGTGATGAAAAACCTTTTAAACCATAGAAGATCGTAGATTTTATGCTCTACTTGACTCTTCTAATGGATTGCTTGTTCCGCTGCAGTTAAACTCGATGGTTGTTATATTGTATCAGTTTAACACTGTTGAAGGCTAACGATAATTTATTCTGCATTATCTTAGTCATAATATTTCTTACGGGGCTAGTTGAGCTCACCCTTTCTTTCACTGTTCTCTTCAGGAAATGAGAATATATTTTGGGACGAGTCTGGGGAGCGGAGTGATGGACCAGATGATAGTATTAGTAGTCCTCACTATTCTGTTAAATAGTGTGACAATAAATGTAATGAGGACTTATTCTGAGAGTGGATATTGTCTAGAAGACAATATTTGTATTAAAACTCCCAGCTCTCTTGTTGTATATTAAAGATTGTATTTAAATTCTGTACCATGTATCTGGAGACTCAAGATGGGTGATGTATACCTAATTTTGGGGGCGTTAAAGAGGATGTCATCAATAAAGACAACAACGAACTGATCCAAATATTTTTTGAATACACGGTTCATCATATCCATGAAAGCAGCAGGAGCATTAGTCAATCCAAAAGATATGACTAAGAATTCATAATGCCGTCATCGGAGTTAAAGCGGTCTTTGAAATATCCTCAGTTTTAATCTTCATTTGATGATATCCGAAGCTAAGATCGATCTTTGAAAAGAATTGTGCTCCTTGCAACCGGTCAAATAGGTCATCAATGCGAGGTAGCGGATACTTATTCTTGATGGTGACATGGTTCAATTCTCAGTAGTCAATACAAAGTCGCATACCCCCATCTTTCTTCTTTACGAATAACACAGAGCACCCCGAGGAGATGTACTAGGCGAATGAAACCGATGTCCAACAACTCCCCGTAGTTGAACCTTTAACTCCTGAAGTTCAATAGGAGCCATTCGATATGGGGTTTTAGAAATGGGCTTTGTACCAGGTTCAAGGTCAATAAAGAATTCAACTTCACGTGCTGGGGGTAGACCATGAAGTTCTTCAGGAAATATGTCAAGAAATTCACTAACAACAGAAATTTTATTCAAATCTGACGTGTTTTTGTCCAAGTCCGTGACATGGGCTAAGAAAGCTTGACATCCGTTTTTCAATAAACGAATAGCTTTATGTCTTGATATGATACTGATTGACTTTAATGGTTTGGTTGTTTGAATTCGCATAATAGGTTGGTTAGGAATATGAAAACTAACAACCTTACGAAAATAATCAATTTTAGCATGATGTGTGGTTAACCAATCAATTCCTAAAATCACATCAAATGGAAGAATTTTCAATGAAATAAGATTGACAGGTAATGTGATGGTACCAACTTGAATCAAGCAAGATTTATAAAGAGTAGATGTAATGAAAGTTTCTCCTAACAGAGTCTCAACAGATAAGTCAAGATCTAATTTCTCCAGAGTCAAGTTTAAACGTTGAGCACAAGTAGGAGAGATAAAAGAATGGGTAGAACCGGTATCTAATAAGGTATAAACTTTGCAAGAGTTTATGATTAGCTTAACCGTGATCACCTCGTTTGGGTCCTCGCGTTTTGGGCAGTCACAACAAACGCCCTTCCCGGAACCACCGACTTTGACTTATTCGGGACAGCCTTTGGAGTCACCATCCCCGTTGAACTTGATTTTGTAACTAGACAATCTCTAGCTATATGACCTTTCTTTCCACAGTTATAACACACCTTGGATTGTTGTGGGCAGTTTGGGCTGATGTGTCCCTCTTTCCCGCATTTGTAACAAACGACCGATGCTCGTTCTCCTCCCCTAGAAACAGTTGATGTTTGTGCTGACGTCTTCACGTTATCATTGTTGTATCTTCTCTTTTTGAAATCTCCTCCCGACTCGCTCCTTCTATTATCACGGCCACGATTACCACCAGAGTGGTTACCGCTTTTGTCCGAATGTTTTCCTCCCTGCTGGTTTTCATTGCTCCTATGACCGCTGCCACCAGTATGACCCTGGTTTTGTTACCTTGGTTGAACATACTCATTATCTCGCTCTAATAATTGAGCCCTGTTTATAACATCTAAATATAAAGAAAATTTATGAGAGATAAGATATTGCCGAATCTCGGGTTTTAGACCTCTCAAAAACATCCTTGTCATTTGTTCCTCATTCTCTACCAAATGAGTTGCAAACATGGATAACTCAGCGAACTTCGCCTCGTACTGGGACACCGTCATGTTGTTTTGTTCCAGTCTGATAAACTCTACCTCCTTCATATGATGAATACTTTCAGGAAAGTACTTGTCATTGAATAGTTTTTGAAACGTTTCCTAAGACATGTTGAGTGCGGCAGGCTGGGTACGCTTCATAGACTCCCACCAGTAGTCTGCCTCACCGTGGAACATAAAGGTGGCGAATGGAACCTTGTATTCCTCTGTGCATCCAAAGACATCGAATATCTTAGTAATTTTCTTGACCCACGTTTCCGCCTTGATCGGATTCGGTTTTCCAATAAATTCTGGTGGTCCCAACTCTTTGAACTGCTTGGCTGTGACAAGTCGCGCATTGCTATCATTTCCACCCGTATTTTGTACACGAGTCTCCCTCGTCTGATTTTGCATGAATTGCAAAAGCTTCTCAACATACCATCATTCGTCATTTGTTCGGTAGTGTTGTTTACAGGACGAATATTACATTCATGTTGCACGTTCCCCTGGGTGGTGATTAAAGGTGTCTCCACGGTCTGATTCACTCCATTGTTAATATTTCCAGCTGCCATTCTCAAATACTGCCACAAAACAAGGGTTAATTGACATGTCACATATTATCCCTATACTCTGACCGACCAAATAAATACCAAATAAACTTAGTCAGGTCATACTAGTGAAGGAATTCCCCGTCTCTCCCCTCCTAGTTCTTGTCTCACATCTCAGTCGGGGATCAAATACTAAGCTTTGATACCAACTGTGACGCCCCCAAAATAGGTATACATCACCCATTCTGAGTCACCAAATACATGGTACAAAAACAAATTCAACTTCAGTAATACAATTATCGTGCAGAATACGACAACGCTTGTACTGTAAGTTTTAATACAAATATTGTCTAATATACAGTATACAAACTCAAAAGGAGTCCTCATTATAATTATTGATACACTATTTTACAAAATAGTGAGGACTACTAAAAACAACTATCTTGAAACATCACTCCATACCCTGGCTAGTTCCTGCTAAATTCTCTCCTCCTGAGAAGAACAATGGAACAAAAAGAAAAAGGGTGAGCTCAACTAGCCCAGTAAAGAATATTATGACTAAGATAATATATAACAAATTATCATTAGTCTTCAACAGGGAAAAATCTGATAAAATATAATAGACAACAAGTTTTAGATCAACAACTGCAGCGGAAACAACAATCCATTAGAAGAGTAAAGTAGAGAATGAATTCTACTATCTTCTAAGATTTAAAAGTCCATCATCAATATTTTATCCTTGTAACATCAATCAATATACATCTTGAATCAAATATTCATCTTTGTACTACAGGCCAAAGATATTCATTTGTATCACCAATTGGTCATGTTCATTTTAACACATGTTCATCTTTGCACTATGGGCCAAAGATATTCATCAGTTAATCATTCATCTTTGCACTACAGGCCAAAGATATTTAGTAATATCATCATTTAGGACTGAGGATGATAAAAAATATCTTAAAGAAAACGAATCCAGAGAGATAAAAGAACAAATATTAGAGATTCGTATTATAGTTTATCCAAGTTCAATAATACTCTATAATAACCCATTGTAAAGCAGAATTCAAAAATAATGATTAAAACATTGATACAATCAAAGATAGTAACCATAATAAACATCTTGGACAAAAAGGAGAAAATTTCATTTTTTTAGTGAATAGTGTCGTATACGCGAATAGTGCCATATACATGAATAGTAACCCCGACACAAAAAGGTAGAAATTCCATAATAAAATCCATACCAATATTTTGGTATAATGATATTGAAAGAATAACATCATTACGAAGAAAATAACATCACTTACCTCAAAATAACAGTACTTTCGGCTGAAATATCAGGTATAAGGTTGAAGTAAACTTGCACTGATGAATAGCAACTCACAAAGTATCTAAATACTCACAAAATACGCTCGATAATATAGAGAGAGAAAGAGAGAAAACTTGTTTCTGGTGTGATTTTCAATTCTAACTAAGCACCTTATTTATAGAAAAATGCTTAGAATGCCATACCAGACTAACCTGCTACCTGATGGCTTAACCTGCTACTATTCTCCTTATTGGCGCGCAATTAGGTGACCAAACCCCTTTCCTAGACAGAACTTCCTTAGACATTGCCAATAATGCTATTTAACAATATTATTCAAATAATATGAATTATTGATCTGATAATGTAGATATTGTGCAATGACAATTATTGAAACAACAATAATATAAAATATCAAAGCATCAATTATTGAATCAATAAAATAAAATATTGAACATTAATTACTGTAACAATTATTAAGTAGTGTCTTCTTACGTAAGAATCAATAATTTAAAAATACTGTCCAAAATCGTGTGCTACTGTGCAACCACGCGTATTACTGTATTTTAACCACCGGGTATTCCCATAGTGTTAACGGTAACAACTACGCCATTATTTATAAAAAGTCAAATTTGTCGTTTCTTTATCTGACCATTTTCCGTTATGGGGCTCATAAATGGTTCTTGGCAGTGCATTTAATATTCCTGACAAAGAAGAATATTCCATGACCAAACGAATATTCCCCAACAACAATGAATATTTTTATAACCACTTGCTTATTTTGCAAAATTTGCACATTTCACTCATAACCAAAGCATTATATCAAATTCACACCTTATTATTCACAATAATAATTAGAGGAAATTAGATTTTAGTCATTAAAAAGTTGGGATCTTACATAGTGTATGTATTTGGTGGGTTAATGTAGTGGGTAAGTGGGGAGTTCGTGGCTAATTCGTGGGTTAATGGGGGTATAGGAGTCGGTTGTGGGAGAAGGTAGTGGAGAAGTGGTCTAAATGGTTGTAACGGCTGAATAGAATCCTTTCACGTTCCCGTACCCTCACCTCGATGAGGGGTAATAAGTTGCAGATGCCTGCCCCGGCGGGGGTGGGGGGTATTCTATTCTTGGTGCAAGACCCCCACCCCGACGGGGGGATGGGGTATCTTATGTAATATGCCCGCCCCGGCGGGGGGGGGGGGGGTATACTATTTCTGAGTCAAGACCCCCGCCCCAACGGGGGGTTTCTTCATAAATTGTCCGCCCCGACGGGGGGGGGGGGTACACTGCAGCTGCGCTTGAATTTTCCAATACTTTGTATCCAACACATATCCATGAGCTTTATAAATGCCTAGAACATAATTAAATCATGAACATAAGACAACATTGTGCAAATTAAGAATGTAAGGTCAAATTATCTAAAACTCATAACTCAACTAACTACTTAATGAATCGAAATAAACTTATTTTATACTAACTTACATTCTAAACTACAAATTAATTAGCATACTCAAAAATACTGAAAATGAAAGTAAAATTGGGTTGCCTCCTAATTAGCGCTTGATTTTAAGTCTTTCAGCATGACTACTCCTTGTTCATGACGCGTCAGCAAGTGTGATTGCGGTGACTTCATTGTTGATGTCGCCACCCCAATAATGCTTCAACCGATGATCGTTGACTTTAAATGTCTCCAATGGGTTCTTACTGTATAATTCAACGACGCCATGTGGGAAAACCTTCTTAATTGTGAATGGCCCTGACCATCTCGATTTGAGCTTTCCTGGGAACAACCGCAGTCGTGAGTTGAACAATACTACTGAATGTCCCGGTTTAAACTTTTTCTGCATGATCATTTGGTCGTGCTACTTCTTAACCTTTTCCTTGTACAGCTTTGAGTTCTTGTATGCTTGCAGTCAAAACTCATCTAGTTCATTTAGTTGGAGCAATATTTTCTCTCCTACAGCTGCTTGATCAAAATTAAGTTTCTGAATGGCCCAATACGCTTTATGCTATAATTCCACTGGGAGGAGACATGCTTTCTTTTAAACCAATTGGTATGGAGACATCCCAATTGATATTTTATATGTTGTCCTATATGCCTATAGTGTGTCGTCTAATTTTAGAGACCAATCTTTTCTGCTTGGATTCATTACTTTCTTTAAAATCTTCTTCACCTCTCTGTTCAGAACCTCGGTTTGACCACTCGTTTGGGGGTGATATGTCGTAGCCACCCTATGGTTGACCCGATATTTTGCCAAAAGTGCTATAAACAATCTGCCATAGAAGTGACTACCTTCATCACTGATAATTGCTCTTGGCGTGCCAAATCTTGTAAAGATATTCTTATGTAAGAATTTGAGAACCACTTTGGCATTGTTTGTGGGGAGAGCTACGGCTTTAACCAATTTCAACACATAATCTACAACTAGCAAGATATAAAGGTTGTTGAAAGATGGAGGAAACGGTCCCATAAAATCTATTCCCCATACGTCAAAAATTTCCACTTCCATGATGGTGTGTAGTGGCATTTCATTCCTCTTTGAAATATTGCCCACCCTTTGGCATCTGTCGCAAGTTTTCGGAAACTGGTGGGCATCCTTGAACACTGTAGGCTAATAAAATCTTGCTTGTAATACCTTGGCCATTGTCCGTTCACTACCATAATGTCCCCCATATGCAGATGAATGACATTCGTGTATAATATTCTTCACTTCACTGTACGGCACACACCTTCGAATCATTTTATCTATACAATGTCTGAATAAGTATGGCTCATCCCACATGTAACACTTGACGTCATGTAGGAATTTCTTTTTCTGTTGTCGTTTCAGATCAAGGGGAAGGATGTTGTTCACCAAATAGTTAGCAAAATCCGCATACCACGGAAACTCAGAATTAACTCCAAATAGTTGTTCATCTGGGAATGATTCATTGATCACACATTTATCTATTCCATCTTTATCCGGATTTTCTAGCCTCGAAAGATGATCTACTACTTGATTTTCTATTCCCTTCCTATCCTTTATTTCTAAATCAAATTCTTGAAGGAGAAGGATCCATCTGATTAGTCTAGACTTAGCATCCTTCTTCGAAATCAAATAGGGAGTTGCCGAGTTATCCGTGTAAACCACCACATTTGTCCCAATCAAATATGCTCTGAATTTGTCAAAGGCATATACCACTGCAAGTAACTCCTTCTATGTAGTTGTGTAGTTCAATTGTGCATCTGTAAGAGTTTTACTTGCATAGTATATGGCGTGGAATATTTTCTCTCGGTGTTGACCCAAAACAGCCCCTACCGCATAGTCGCTCGCATCGCACATTAATTCAAAGAGCATAGTCCAATCCGGTGCGATGATTACTGGGGTTGTAGTCAACTTCTTTTTCAACTGCTCAAATGTTGTTTTACACTCCTCATCAAATCTGAATACTGCATCCTACTCTAAAAGATTGCACAATGGCTTTGCAATCTTAGAGAAATATTTTATAAACCTTTTGTAGAACCCGGCATGTCCAAGAAAACTGCAGATTCCCTTTACTGAATTCGGTGGTGGAAGATTATCGATCGTGTCCAACTTTGCCTTATCAACCTCTAAACCTTTAGCAGAGACCTTGTGCCCCAGAACTATCCCTTCATCAATCGTAAAGTGGCACTTCTCCCAGTTGAGTACCAAATTAGTTTCCACACACCGCTTTAAGACCATGACCAAATTCTCTAGACACTTATCAAAAGTGTTTCCATAGACTCAAAAGTCGTCCATGAAAACTTCAACATCTTTCTCCACCATGTCCGAGAAAATAGCCATCATACATCTTTGGAATGTAGCTAGTGCATTACATAACCTAAAGGACATCCTTCTAAATGCAAAGGTGCCATATGGGCATGCATGTAAAGGTGGTCTTCTCTTGATCCTCGGGAGCTATGACGATTTGGTTGTAACCCGAGAATCCATCCAGTAAGCAATAGTATTCATGTCCAGCTAGTCGGTCCAACATCTGATAAATGAAGGGTAGAGGAAAATGATCCTTCCGAATTGCCTTATTTAGCTTTCTGTAGTCTATGCACACCCTCCATCCGGTCACTGTCCTCATTGGAATCAGCTCATTATCTTCATTCTTAACCACTGGCATTCCACCCTTTTTCGGCACACATTGTACTAGACTGGCCCATCTACTGTCTAAAATCGGGTAAATAATTCCCGCATCCAACCACTTCAGTATTTCTTTCTTTACAACTTCTTTCATGATTAGATATAACCTTCTCTGTTGCTCCATTGCTATTTCGCATCCTCTTCCATGAGAATCTTGTGCATGCAAAAGGAGGATTGATCCCAGATATCTAAGAATGGTCCAACCTTTATTGCAGACTTGTATTCTCTCAAAATCCTCAAAGCAATTTACTTTCCTACAATTCGTTAATGCGGATGCAATAATACAGAAGTAAAAGTATTTGAATCATCTAAATAAGCATACTTTGAGGTGTTTAGGAAGTGGGTTAAGCTCAAGAGTGGGTGGCTCCTCGAGTGAAGGTTTCATTCGAGCTAAAGCTTTTTCTTCCGTGTGTAATGGCTCGAATGGAACTTTGAATCTATTAACTCTAGGCAAAGAATCCAGCATGTGCAAATAATCCATGAGCTCTAGATCATCTAAACCCTCATCCCCCAGCAGTGTAGTTTCCAATAGATCACTAACCAAACCTTTTACCCTATCATCGTTAACTATCCGATTGATGACATCCACCTGGAAACCCTCCTCTTCATCCGTAGGGAACTTCATGGCTTTGAACACATTGAACGTGACTTCCTGATCTTGAACCCTCATAGTTAATTCTCCTTTTGAAAATCAATGAGTGTCCTACCCATAGCCAAAAATGGTCTTCCTAAGATGATTGGGATGTTCTTGTCTTCCTCATAATCCAAAATTATGAAGTCAGCTGGGAATATGAATTTGTCCACTTTAACCAAAATATCCTCCACAATTCCTCTCAGATAAGTTACCGATCGGTCTGCTAACTGTAACGATATGTTTGTAGGCTTCGGAGCAGGTAAACCCAATTTAGTATAAACAAATAATGGCATGAGGTTTACACTTGCTACAAAATCACACAAACACTTTTTAAAGGCCATGTTACCGATCGTACAAAGGTATAGTAAAACTCCCCGGATCCTTCAACTTTGGAGGTAACTTTCACTATAAAATTGTGTTGCATTCCTCTATCAAACCCACGGTTTCATAATCATCTAAATTTTTCTTCCTAGACAGAATATTCTTCATGAATTTGGCATAACTCGGCATTTGCTCGAGGGCTTCTGTGAACGGAATATTAATTTGAAGTTTCTTGAAAACTCCCAAAATTTTGGTGAATTGCTTGTCTAATTTCTGTTTTTGGACCCTCTACTGACACGGCGGTGGAGGATAGACAACTGGCTTGACATCTGACTTGGTATGTTCATCCTACTTTTCTTCACCCTGTGTCTCTTCAACCACTTTGTCTTCATTATCCTTGACATCTTTCTATGCTAAATTTTCTACAATTTTCCCATCAAGATGTTTTCCACCCCTCAAAGTGATTGCTTGGCACTATTCATGATTTCCCTTCGGGTTCTTTTCTGTGTCACTTGGTAGAGTCCCTTGCGGTCTATTATTCAATGCTAAGGCCTACTGTCCCATCTAATTTTCTAAGTTTTTAATGGCCACTGCTTGTGTTTTCATTGCCACCTCATTTCCTGATATGTATTTTAATAAAAGCTCTTCTAAGTCTGTCTTCTTCTCTTGATGCGGAGCTACTTGTTGATGCTGATTTTGGAACCTCGGGGGATAAGAAGGTCGTGGAGCCTGTTGATTTTGATTGTTGCTCCATGAAAAATTGGGATGGTTCCTATTCCTCGGGTTGTAGGCATTTTGATATATATTTTTCGAAATCCTATTGTAGCTACCCATAAACTAAACTGATGTTGGGTTGATGGCACATTGTTCTGTAGGATGTTCTCCTGCACATAACTCGCAAACATATGCCACATGTTGTGGTTGTTCACCTGTCAGAGTATCCATTTTCTTTGATAAGGCTGAAATCTGTGTCGCCAACGTTGTCACTCCGTCTACCTCTAATACTTCAGCTACTTTAGGTTGTGTCATCCTCGCTGTAGGCCACTGGTAGTTATTAGCTGCCATAGTTTTAATTAACTCATACTCCTCCTCATAACTCTTGGTCGTAAACGCTCCACCCGAAGTTGCATTTATGTTTGTCCTGAGATTCGCATTCAACCCGTTGTAAAATGTATTCATCTGCAGCCATTTGGGTAGTCCATGATGAGGACACTTTCTGAGCAATTCCTTATATCATTCCCATGCCTCATATAAAGACTCCCCATGCTGCTGCTCAAACATGGTAATCTCGTTTCTCATCTTTGCAGTTTTGGCTGGTGGAAAGAACTTAGCCAGGAACTTCTGAGCAAGGTCATCCCAAGTAGTTATCGATCCCGACGGTAGAGACTGTAACCAACTCTTCTCTTTGTCCCACAGTGTGAATGGGAACAAGCGAAGTCTGACTGCTTCATCCGACACCCCATTGTATCTGAAGGTGTCACATATCTCTAGAAAGCTGACTAAGTGTTCATTTGGATCGGATCTGAATCATCCCAAGCTTGATCTCAAAAGTATTTGTAGTAATCGCCGGCCTGGTGATACTTGACTGAAGCTTAGTCAACTTAGGAATAGCAAAATCCATTAGCGCTTTTTGATCTTCTGCAACCATTGTTTCTTCTTTTTCAGAGTTCTCAAAGTTTTCTCTTATGTCTTTAATCCACTTACTTAGCCTTTGAAACCGTTTCTCGATATCCTCCTCGAAAGGAAGCAAGTCTGGCATCTTAGACCGAGTTTGCATAAACTGACTCCAACAACCTGAAACAAGAAAGAACAAAACAAAAGAAAAAATTGTTTAAGTAAAACTGGACTAATTAAACTGATATTGAAAAATATTAAAATTTATACTAATTCCCCGACAACGGCGCCAAAAACTTGTTGGTCGAAATCTAATTACGCTCACACGCAAGTGCACGAGGTCAACAAGTAATATAATGATAAGTTGAGTTTTGTTCCCACAGAGACTAGTATGATATTAATCCTAACAATTACCAACTTTATATTAATCAAAATTTTATTAAACTATCCAATTATTGATTATAATTATTAAAAACTAAAAATATTAAAAATACCAAACAATCAACAAACTTAAAAACTATAATTTTCAAGCAAATAATGGAGAATAGGCTTACAACTTCACTTTAAGTATCACTCTGATTACTACACCCTATTTCAGTTAAATTCACTATCTTAGTTTATTAATCAAGAACACTCAGGTAGAACTAGCCATCTCTCGATGCATTAATACCATATTAACTTAAATCCATAAATTAGATAGAATTAAGCTAAACACCTTAATCAACTAATTCACTATATCTCTATGTGAATTACAATCAGTTAAGATTTAAGTTCAAGTTCTCTACCCGATTACATGCGATGTTAAGCATATCTCTACCCTAACATTCATCAAGATTCCATTCAAACACGTAATTCAAGAATACATGATATAATGACTAAGTCTAGATTCATATTTCATCTCTCGAATCCATACAATTCCACACAGAATTGGTGATCAAGCAATTCATAAATTAAAGAACAAATCACAATAGATAAAATGAATGATAGATTATTAAACTAAAATTCAAAGCTACATAATCATCGTTCAACCATTAAGATCCGTTATAAGCCTAACAAATAAATTAGTTCATCACAAATGAAATAAAAACTGAAATCATCAAAGTAATCATCATCCCAATTACAATTATTGAATTAAAGAAGTAGAATGAATACAAAAACACCCTTCTTCTCAGCTCCAATCTGCAATTATCGTGACTCAAACCTTCAATCCTTCTTCCAATGCTATTTCTCAAAATTATGGCTTCAAATTGCTAATTGATTGTCTATCCTAAATCTCCCTCTATTATCTTCTTGTTATCCCCAGCATAAGACACGTAATTAGACCATAAACTGATGCCAAATACAGTTCCGAACCATACCAACTTCGTTCCTTCACGTTACTGCATCAATACAATTGAAAAAGGAGTCTTGGATTTTTCCCATACCCCCGCCCCGGCGGGGGTTTTGTATGTGTAATGTCCGCCCCAGACGGGGGTTCATTCTGTTGTTGTCCAGTTTTTGCTCGTTTTCTTGCTAAGTTTCGCCACGAAACCACCTTTTAAGTTCAAATGCTATGCCACCACACCTAAATATAAAACAACAATAAACAAGTAAAACGAATCACAAAAATAACGAATTAACACAGTTTAAGCTCGAATTAGAGGACAATTCGTAGGTATAAAACCCACTCATCAGTCGTTGCATTATCTGCTAAGCATATATCTCCTCCACTGATATTATGCTCATTTATAGCATGATTATAAATTCATATTTTTTCTGGAAATATGGAATATATATATATATATATATATAATAAGTTCATAATAAGACATTATATTATATATATTTAATAACACAATTCTTCACGAAACAAAGAAAACAAAATACATTAAATAAGACAACATGAAAGGAAGAAAGAAATTACATTAGCATAAAATAAACACACTTAAAAGGACTAACATAATTATGAATTAATTATTTTCATTACAAGAAATATTAACTTGCTCATTATTTTCTCAAAAAAATCTGCAACGTCAAGGTTCGTCATATCCAAAGGATCAAAATAAATATCATCCTTATCTTGATGTGGGTGAGAAAATTTTATTTCTATATTCTTCTCATTTCCTTTCAATGAGGATTGATATAAATCAACAAGATGTTTGGCCGTACGACAGGTACGAGACTAATGTCCTTTCCACACCGATAACAAATATTTTCTTCCTTCTTGGTATCTTTGTTATTTATATTCTTCCCCCTTTTTTGTTTCTCCTCATTATTTGAAGGTTTGGTATCATGGTTGCGGTAATTAAACCGTCCTCGCCCATGGCCACATCCATGACCTCTATTACGACCATGACTGTAACGACCCCAAAATTCATACCATTCAACTCTCAACCTCGGTCATTAACAATACCCCTTTATTCTAACTTTACATCATTATTTGATGATACAATCACTAAAAATGCGGAATATTTTAAACTTTTCTATCTTCTCCTTTTATTTTCCCTGAATCATAACCTTTATTATCTGCATGTCTTTGAATCATATATAATCCATGATTCAATTTATCAGAGTTAATATATATATATATATATATATATATATATACTTACATTTCAAATCGATATCCTTTATACATCGGACAACTCAAACTTTAACTTTACAACTCAACATAAAATATACATTATAAAATATTGAGTACATCTTATGAACATTAATCATGGTTTAAAGATATAACAACTTTAGCTAAAATATTAATCTTCGTGTATTATTTTTGATCCACGTCATTCAAGTAGCACATAGTGTTACCTTGAATCCTTAACTTGTAAAAATGGTTATTTGCAAGGTTAAGCTCGACAACCCAGCAAATCTAACAGTTTTCATGCAAAACGTAGCACATAAATAACATGTTCATCTTATACATCATAAACATCTATCTAAACACATTATACATATTTTACATCATATATCAAATAAAGATTGAGTTCCGTAACTCAATCAGCATTCTGTACTCAACCATCGTAGTCATAAATTAACTTTAACAATTCATACTTACAATATATGTAATACTTCATTCTCTTTGTAATACAGATTTAAAATAGATAATCATTAAGTTCACATAACAAGTAGGAACTGAAAGACTTGCATTGATCATTGTTTACCAATAACAGTTTAACAGCTTACAGCTATATGCACTTTACGTGCCCTACACAATTATATAATCATGCACATCAACTATTAGTCACATAGAAACATATAGTATTTGTAATGTAAACTTTACTCTATATTTCATAATCCTTCCTATTATCAATACACAATGTTCAATTTGATTGTGTTAACTTTCGACTTATATCTCACTATATTTCTTCTTAGGTCATACTCGAAGTTCATTCAAGTATTTAAGTTTGGCTAGGACTCCTTATTGGTTTTATATTAACCTCATTCCATATCTTATAATATTCATTTCAATTTAATTGAAACACTTTTTACGTTCATTAACACTTGTCACGGCGTTTCAACGTTCATTCGTCACACGCCCGATTTGTCTCTCTTGTGCATGCTTAGAATACTTAGACAACTTATCTAATACTTCATTTATTAATGTTAAGCTTCATTATATTTACTAATATTCATGTTTTATAACTTAGACCAACATCTTTTATCATCAGAAGCACTACACTTGCATATATGCATGCCTGACGTCCTCTGATTGCCTCCGAATACACATCAGTCCCAAAGATGGCCATTTTAACCCATGTTACCGACCTCAAATCGAAATACTTAAAGAATGAAAGTTGTAGGTCTACTCGTTATCTTTCTGAATCATTATGAATCGCCTCAAACAAAGTTCATATGAAAAAGGTAAGGAAGCTTTTCTACAGGAGGTCAAAATAGTCACACCTGACACACCATGAGCACAGTTGCGCCCAATTAAGCCTTGAAAACAGCGCAGCTACATCCAAGAGAGCAGTTGTACCCCAATAAACTTATAGACAAGTAGTAATACCCCAGCTATCGTAACCGAATTAGCAGTTTCATCGTTTTTGCGATTTTGACCCTTTTTCTCCTTCTAATCTTCATAACTCAAGCTATACACATCCAAATTAGATCGTTTTCGATTCTATGGATTCGTAATTCATAGAATTACAACATACCAAAGAATCAACAATTTACAGAAACATTAACTAACACAAATCTTGACCCAAAACTCATGTTTATACTAAATTTTCATGTTTTAACATGTTTAGCGAATTCATTCACTAAGAATTCATTTCTTAACCAAATTGATTCATTCAACTTTCTTTCTTATTGTTTTTCAATGTTATTACAACATCCATCATCAATTTAAGGTTTCCATCATGATTTCATAACTAATTTTAGTCTTAAAACTGACCAAAATGTATATATTTAACCAAAAACTCAATTCTTCATCTTTAACATGTTTTCATGAATTTAAACACCCCAAAATTTTTTTATAGATGACCATTAACAAATTATATCTATCCATAAACACATATAAACTATACCTCAACAAATTCAACCACCAAAAACCCAATTACAGAGAATTTAGAAAACAAAAACCATAAACTAGAAACCTAGGAATTTACCTTTGATTCTTCTAAGCTCTAGTTAAATGATTGGAAGTCCTTGTTCAATCCTCCATTTCCTCTTGATTCTCAGAGTTTCTCCTCTCAATTTCATAGAGAACTCTAATCCTCTCTCAATTTTCCCTAACTCTGCCTTATGAAAATAATGAGCATAACCCCAACTGATGAATACGTGAACTTTAAGTTGGGTTATCAGTTAAAACAAATAAAAAGCTTTAGCAGTTATAAAGCACAAAGAGTCTAGGCAATGTTTGGCTAAATCAAATAAGCTACAATCCAACTATTTTAACAACTCCCTTACTATATGATACATATGTCACACTTCATTTTATTGTTAAACTATTTAGCCGCATTAAGTAATTACACAATTATAACATGTATAATTACTACACTATAATTTATGAAATTACCTTTGTAACTAAAATAAACATCTCTATTAAAATAAATATTTCCATTAAAATAGTTAATATCTATTCCACTAATTATTTTAATTAACTCAAATGAAATATACAATTATTATATATAATTATTTCATTCCTTTTCTCACATAAATTGTCTTAATACAATTCATTTAATCCATACATCTAATCACCACTTAAATATTAATTCAATTTATTAATCTTTAACCAATATTTATTTATAGGTATCTTTGGTTTTCTTCTATCACCATTAATTTATATTTTATTAACATCATCCAACATACTAAACATTTTCATATATTACCATAACATGTAATATATATTAAGAATACAAAATTTAATTAGCAAAACTCATATATTAACTCACTATTTTAATTAAGTGAATTAACTATTTTATTCACTTTACTAAAACACAACTACCAAGTAAAGTTTTAATATTCAAACAATATTATTCCATAATATAGTTTCAATTTAATTTAAATTACCCAATATTTATAAAGTTAATTTCCCTTGCCACCAAATTCCTTATCGTGACTAATTTCTTTTATTTCCTTTAATAGGTTAATCAACTATTAAATCTCATATAAATTTAATTTCTTCGCACTAAAACACATATTTCAAAATATATACATCTCATAATAAGAATCTTAATTATTAAATTCTTATTTTAATAACTTATGAAAATTCAGGTTGTCACATCGACCACGACCATAATTTTGTTATATCTCATACCATTCAATTTAGGGAATGGAGCTGAACCAGTTGGTCGTGATTCATGATTTTTCATTAAAAGTTCATTATTTTGTTCAGCCATAAGGAGACATAAAATCAGTTCAAAATATTTTTAAAACCCCGTTCTCTATATTGCTGCAGGAGCACATTCGAGGCATGAAAAGTAAAGAATTTTTTTTCTAACATATATCCATCAGTGATATTATCACCACATAATTTTAATTTAGAACTACTTTTAAACATTGCAAAATTATATTCACTTACTGATTTAAAATCCTACAATCATAAATGTATACAATCATAATGAGCTTTTGGGAGAATAACTATTTTTTTTATGGTCGTATCTTTCTTTCAAATTTTTCCAAAGAATAAGAGGATCTTTTATTGTGAGATACTCTAACTTCAACTCCTCATGGAGATGATCGCGCAAGAAAATCATGGCTTTTGCCTTGTTTTGGTTTGGTGTTTCATTACCATCTTTAATGGTGTCTCCAAGACCGACCCATGGCATCAAGATAAATTTCGGCATCAAGGATCCATGACAAATAATTCTTACCCGTAATATCAAGTGACACGAACTCAAGTTTGGCAAGGTTTATCCTTGTAACTTCATAACAAAATCAAAAATTATTAGAAAGCATAATAGTAAATATGTGGCAAAACTAATGAAATACTCACTGTAGTTGGCAGGTTTTACTGATTACACCATTGAACTTTTAATTTTTCAAATTACCCCACTAAACTAATTATTATTTTGAAATTGGGTCATTCCGTTAAAAAAATAAACGGATGTTAATTTTTTATTTACAAAACTAATGAATTCCATTTTTGGCATATTGATTCCCTCCACGTTTGTTGTCACCGCTTTGATGACTGCTACCACTGGTATTATCATTTTGTCGGCTGCTCTCTCTTGGTTGGGTTGACTCGTTATCGCACTCCAATAATTGAGCCCTATTTACAACATCTGAATACAAACACAGTTTGTGAGAAATTAAGTATTGACGTATCTCGGTTTTCAAACCTCTTAGAAACATCCGCGTTATTCTCTCCTCATTATCAACCAAGTGGGATGCAAACCGGGACAACTCGGCAAACTTAGCTTCATACTGTGACACGGTCATATTGTTCTGCTTCAGCTTGATGAACTCTATGACACCCCCAAATTCCGGTACTTCATTACCTCAAGATTTGGTGTTCACGTAATCAAAACATTCATATCTAACTACCCAATCATAATAAATTTAATAATAAAAACCTGCCCATACAGGATTACTTTAATAAAAACATTATCTCCTAGGTTCTCTAACCTTTAATACAATCATTCAAGTACGGAAATTAAATTATTATATCACGTCATTATTAAAAGTCTATCATCATAACGATAAAATAAAATTACAAGTCTTCATCACTTGTACATTTTTCCTTTTCCTTTGCTAGTTGTAGGTTTATCTACCTTCTCAACCATAGCTGCAATAAATGTATAAACATGCAAGAGTGAGCAAACAAAGCTCACTTGAAATAAGAATAAATATCTTTACATCATTCGCCAAATAATAGGCTCAATAGAACTGAATGATATGTTCTATTAACATTCTTAAACATACTACTGAGAGTCAAATGACCATGAACCATGTCCACAGTTATAAGTAATCTTTCAACTTTAACTTTAACAGTCATATGACTATAAGGACTCCACGTACTTAGGGGGATCAATCCTTCGTACAATGTATTGTCCACAACCATTTCAATGCTAAGCGTAAACCCCTAAACATAGGGTTGTTCATCTCAGTATTTAGAGTACAAGTCCGCACCAAAGAAAATTTGGTTTGGATAAGCTTTCAAGGGTAATTGAAGTTTAATGATCATCAACTAGGGAACTAGTTGAATTAACAATGATTGATAATATAATAGTTGTTTAATAACAACATAGCTTAGAACATTTGAGAATCATAAATGAACTGATTCTACATATCAACTCATGCTTGAAATAGCTATAGAGCATAATAAGCCTTCAATAAAATGAATAAACTGGTTAACCTTTACTTGAATAGTAAAATAAGCTAAGGTTCGAGTCTTATAACATTAGACATGATATTCCTGAATGTACATTTAACTGATAGCAAATGAAAACTAAAAACTTGCCCAACAATGTATTAACTCATGCAAGGAATTAAAACAGTTCAATAATAGAGACGAGAGTTCAAAACTACATTCATTATACAATAATAGAACTTAATAAACTTGCTTAACTGTAAACAAGTTAGAATGAATCGTAGGACAATTGATTTATTCAATAATAGTTAAGATAAGAAGCTTGCTCAATCAAAAGCATGAAGTTATACAATATAATAATAGAACTAACTCAACGAAAGTGTAGAGTTAGAAAACTTGCACAATGTAATAAATGAACTAGCTCAACGAAAGTGTAGAGTTAGAAAACTTACCTCGAGCGTAAGCTAAAATATTAAAACTCACGTTCACCTATACACAGTATTAAAACCACAACATCTATTAAACATACTAATATTCACTTTTCAATATAAAATGCACTACTAGTTAAACTTGTTATTTTAACACAAGTCTTAAGCTACCATTTACATTCCAGAATTCCCAAGTGTTAATCATCACAACACTTAACTAACGTTCATTATATAAATTAGGTTATCACATAACGCATTTTTGATTTACTAATCATTTTGCAACTTTGAATTCATAATACATATAACACAACTCCGTATTAGCCTTGTTGTTACATGTTGAACACATTACCATAACCTTTAGCTAAGCCACAAAGAATGACCAAAGTCTGCAGAATTAGCAGACTTCAGTGTCTAGAAAAAAGGGCACTTTCGCATGATCTGTGAAGTTTCAGATCGAGGTCAAGGCAGCCACATGCTGCGCTTCACACTTAAGGGTCATTCTTGTGCCAAGCCATTTACGTAACCCAATTTTTCAGAACAGAGTCTCGGCACTTTTTTTAAGCCAACTAACACGAATTTCACCCAACAAACAGTGATAATAACATGTAAAATAAATATAACAATATCATAAACATGATTGCTAACATTTTCCATCAATTAAAACAATCTAATAACACTTCTAACTATTTTAATTTCTCAAAATTCATATTTTATACTAAAACTCCATTTTTGAGTTTCTTTACCAAAAATCATCACTGTAATCTCTATACTTGGCCAAATTGTTTTGTTCGAATTACGTTGTGCTCGTTTCTTAATAAACTAACATATACAAGACTCAATTTAAAATTTAGCATATAATTTAACCACTAATTTTGGTACTTACATAACATGTTCATACTCATATGTTTTTACTGTAAAAATTAATTTCCTTCGAAATTCATATAATCACATACACGTTTCATCATACAATCATCTATATATATATATATATATATGCTATTACACCTCATAATTTCATACTCAACTACCAAATATGAATTTCAGAACTTATACCATAAAACACAGTGAATTTCAAGAACAACAAGACTAAGGAAATATACTATAAAACATATATGTGAAGATTATAGAACATACCTTCTAATTGCTCAAAAATCCTTGCTAAACACAGAATTTGTAAGACCCCAACTTTTTAATAAAGATGATTTTTTCTATAAATATCATTTTTGAATATTATGGAGTAAATTTGATATAATGTTATAGTTGTGGGTAATATTTATAAATTTTACAAAGTACGCAAGTTGTTATATAATATTCGATTGGTCGGGGAATATTCGTTTTAACAGGGAATATTCGTACGACGGCAAATCATTGGTAAACCCCACAACGGAATTATTGTCGGATTGAGAAAACGACAAAAATATCATTTTATAAAAATAACGGCGGAAGTTTTACCGTTAACTGTTGAAACACCCGGTGTTAAAAGTACAGTAATACGCGTGGTTGCATAGTAGCACATGGTATTGATTATTGATGTTTACGTGAGAAGTCACCCAGTTTTGTTCAATTATTGCTACAGTAATTGCTGCATAGTATCTCACATTATTTAATTCAATTATTGTCAATATTTTATATATTATTAAATCAATAATTGAGACGACAAAGTTATTAATATTATTATTTACAATATTAACGATGTCTAGAAGTTCTGTCAAGGAAAGGTTTGGTCACCTAATTCCGCGCCAATAGGGAGAAATCCTTATTGGAAAGCCCCCTCTTTCCTGGGAACGACCTGGTCGATTAATATTGTGAATTATAATAAATGTGATAAATGTTGTTAAAATTATTAAGGTGATTTTTATGAAGTTTTGCTTATTTTATGGACCCCATTTACCCATTTTTCAAAGTAATCAATAGAAAGTTTTTTGGTATATATATATATATATATATATATATATATATATATATATATATATATTTAGTTAGGTCCACTAGTGGGATGAAGGATTTTTGGTGGAGGGATATTCACCTATGAATATGTGGTGGAGTGGTGGGTGTATAATGTATATATATATATATATATATATATATATATATATATATATATATATATATGATGGGTGTATATTATATATATGGTGGGTGTATATATATAAATGGTGGAAAAGTGAGTACTATATATGTATATATGTGTTAAAAGTCAAAAGAATGATAATGGGGAAGCACGGAATCGGAAGAAGTGGTGATGGTGGGTGTACTATATGTATTATATATATATGTAGGTTTGAAAATTTGCATAAATGATTTAAGCAAAGTCACTTTGGGTGTTAACTCAGTGAACTTATATATATATATATATATATATATATATATATATATATTATATTTTATTTAAAAGTTTTTATTTTATTAGAATATTTTTTATTGCATAGTATCCTTTCCATTCTCCTATAAATAGAAGCTCACTCCTTCATTATTTCTTACTTAATTCATTTGAAACTCTAGAGAGAGAAACTATAGAGAGAAAGAAGAAAAGTATTCTGCTACTTCACTACTCCTATATCTAGTACTCTTCTTTTTAAGGTAAGGGGTATTATTTCTTTCTTATTCATGAAGAGAACTTCTGTTATTCCATACTTTATTATTCTGTTGGAATAACCTGTATACGCGGACTACCCTATACTTGGTGGAATTCTTCTGTTATTCCATTCTTATTATTATGTTGGAATAACCTGTCTATGCAAAGTACTACATACATGGTGAAATTCTTCTATTATTCCATTCTTTATCATTCTGTTGGAACATCCTGTCTGTGCTTTACGCATGACCAGGTTCCATTATTTATCATTCTGTTAGAACATCATGTTTGTGCTTTATGCATGACCTGGTTCCATTATTTATTATTCTATTGGAACATCATGTCTGTGCTTTACGCATGACCTGGTTCCGTTATTTATTATTCATTGGAATAACTCCATTCTGTCATGCTTCTATCGCATGCACGGTGATTTCTTTTGTTATTTCATTCTTTATTATACTCAGTTGGTTAAAGTTTTGGCTTTTATACTCCATGAAATTAGTGGAATATCCTTGATATTTGCGCTTCATATAGTATCTTTTCATGGAAATATTCTTCTGAGCATTTTTAAATTTTACTCCACAAAGAAGTATCATGTTGACAATTTGGACGTTATTGGTTCCTATATAAATTAATTCTTGAACTTGTTTTATTGAATTATTATATCATTGTCATCATCCTCATGTTTATATTATGTTGAAAGTCATATGTGGCCTGTCGTGCATAGATGGACTTGGTATGATTGTGACGAGGATTATTCGGTATAATCATGACCGTAATATTACAAATGATGTGGTAAAAGTCCTCATTGGCCCGTAGTGCATTGATGGACAGTTGTTGGCATGATCATGACCATTGATGAATACACGAATATCATTGGCCGTAGTGCATGGATAATTTGTGGTTGTGATACTAATGAATATCCTTGGTCGTAATGCAGGGATGATGTGGATTATTTATTAAGTTGAGTCCCAGCGATAAAAGTGATGAAAACCCTTTTAAATCATAAAAGATAGTAGATTTTATTCTCTGCTTGACTCTTTTAATGGATTGCTTGTTCCGCTGCGGTTTAACTTGATGTTGTTATATTTTATCAGTTTAACACTGTTGATGGCTAACGATAATTTATTCTGCATTATCTTAGTCATAATATTTCTTACTGGGCTAGTTGAGCTCACCCTTTTACTTTCATTATTCTCTTAAGAAAATGAGAACGTAGCAGGCACTAGTTGGGGAACGGAGTGACGGTCCAGATGATAGCATTAGTAGTCCTCACTATTCAATAAAATAGTGTGATAACAAATGTATTGAGGACTTATTTTGAGTTTGAATACTGTCTAGAAGACTATATTTGTATTAATACTCACAGCTCATGTTGTATATTTAAGATTGTATTTGCATTCTGTACCATGTATTTGGCGACTCAGAATAGGTGATGTATACCTGTTTTGGGGGCGTCACAGTTGGTATCAAAGCTTAGGGATATGATCTCGGCTAAGATGTGAGACTAGAACTAGAGGGAGAGAGCGGAGATTTCCTTCGCATTATGACCTACCTAAGTTTATTTGGTATTAATTGGTCGGTTAGAGTATATAGGATAATATGTTATATGTTAATTAACCCTTGTTTTGTGGTAAGATTCGAAAATGACATCCGAGAATGTTGAGAATAGCAATGGAGCACGAGGAGACCATTGAGTCTCCACGGATCAATAATCGGGATAATCTGCATCCCAAGGCGAAAATCCTCGTGCAAACAACAACACCGACCGGATGATGAACGATGGAATGTTCAAAGGCTTTATGCAATTCATGCAACATCGCATAAGCAAATTTCATATCCAAAACACAAGTGGAAACACCGGAAACTCTCAAACGATCCACCGCTAAGCAGATTCAAAGAGTGGGACCACGAGTTTATTGGAGAGCCAAAACCACTTAAGGCGGAAGCATGGATAAAGCAGATCACCAAGATATTTGATGTCTTGGGATGCTCCGAGGAGCAAAAGGTGCCCTTTGCCACCTTTATGTTACGAGGAGAGGCAGATTACTGGTGGGAATCGGTAAAACGTACTCAATATGCCGCATTAAAGATGTCTTGGGAGAAGTTCCAAGAACTATTCAACGACAAGTACTTTCCCGAAAGTATTCGTCACATGAAAGGTAGAGTTCATCAAGCTGGAGCAGAACAACATGACCGTGTCGCAGTACGAAGCCAAGTTTGCCGAGTTGTCCCGGTTTGCGTCCCACTTAGTTGATAATGAGGAGAGAATGACGCGGATGTTTCTAAGAGGTTTGAAACCCGAGATATGTCAATATCTTATCTCTCATAAACTATGTTTGTATTTTGATGTTGTGAATAGGGCTCAGTTATTGGAGCGCGATAACGAGTTAACCCAACCAAGAGAAAGCAACCGGCAAAATGATAATACCAATGGTAGCAGTCATTGAAGCGCTGACAACAAACGTGGAGGGAATCAACATGCCAGAAATGGTAACCACTTCGGTGGTAATCATGGCCAAGACAATAAGAGTGGAAATTTCAAGAAGAGGAGATTCAACAATGATGGAAAGACGTCAGCACCAGCACCCGTTATTAAGGAAGGAGAACGACCACCTATCATATGCTTCAAATGCGGAGGAGAGGGACACATCAGTCCAAACTGCACGATGTCGTCCAAAGCATGTTATAATTATGGAAGAGAGGGTCACCTAGCCGGATTTTATCGTGCACCAAAGACAAGCCCAGCTGGGATGGAGGCACCAAAGGTCGTCCCAGAAAAGTCAAAGCCGGTAGTTCAAGGGAGAGCGTTTGTTGTGACCTCCCAGAAAGCAAGGAACCCGAACGAGGTCATCACGGGTAAGCTTATCATAAACTCTAGCGAAGTCTCTACCTTATTTGATACCGGTTCTACCCATTCATTTATTTCTCTTACTTGCGCTCAACGATTAAATTTGACTCCGGAAAAATTAGACTTTGACTTATATGTGGAAACTCCGTTGGGAAAAACCTTCATTACATCCACTGTTTATAAGTCTTGTTTGGTTCAAATCGCTACCCTCACATTACCTGTCGATCTTATTTCATTGAAAATACTTGCATTTGATGTGATTCTAGGGATTGATCGGTTAACTACTCATCATGCTAAAATTGATTATTTTCGTAAGGTTGTTAGCTTTCATATTCCTAATCAACCTATTATGCGAATTCAAGCAACCAAACCATTAAAATCAATCACGGTCATCTCAAGCCATAAAGCTATTCGTTTATTAAAAAATGGATGTCAAGCTTTCTTAGCTCACGTCACAGATTTAAACAAAAATACGTCAGATTTGAATGATATTTCTATTGTTAATAATTTTCCTGACGTATTCCACGAAGATCTTTTCCGGCCTACCCCAGGCGTGAAATTAAATTTTGTATCGACGGAACCCAGACAAAACCTATTTCTAAAGCCCCATATCGAATGGCTCCTATTGAACTTCAGGAGTTAAAGACCCAATTGCAGGAATTGTTAGACATTGGTTTCATTCGTTCTAGTACGTCTCCTTGGGGTGCTCCTGTTTTATTCGTGAAGAAGAAAGATGGAAGTATGCGACTTTGTATTAATTATCGGGAGTTGAATCATGTCACCATCAAAAATAGGTACCCATTACCTCGCATTGATGACCTGTTTGACCAATTGCAAGGAGCACAATTCTTTTTAAAGATCGATCTTCATTCTGGATATCATCAGTTGAAGGTTAGAACAGAGGATATTCCAAAGACTGCCTTCAGAACTCGGTACAGGCATTATGAATTCTTACTCATGTCTTTTGGATTGACTAATGCTCCGGCTGCCTTCATGGATATGATGAACCGAGTATTCAAGGAATATTTGGATCACTTTGTGGTCGTCTTTATTGATGACATCCTCATATATTCCAAAAGTCTTGAAGATCATGAGCAGCACTTGAGGTTGATACTCCAAAAGCTTCGTGAAAACAAGCTTTATTCCAAGTTAAAGAAATGCGAGTTCTGGCTTGAGGAAGTAGCATTTCTTGGGCACGTAGTATCAAGTCATGAATATATCATTGACCCGCAAAAGATGAAGCTATTCAAAGTCGGGAGCAACCTAAATCGATGGATCAAGTACGTAGCTTTCTCGGATTAGTTGGTTATTATCGGAGATTCGTGGAAGGGTTTTCTCGAATCGCTACTCCATTAACTCAACTAACTTGAAAAGATATAAAATTCGGTTGGAGCGTGGAATATGAGAAGAGTTTTCAAGAACTCAAGAGGAGACTCATTTCAGCACCTGTTCTGACAATACCATATGTCTCGGAGGTATTTGTCATCTACAGTGATGCTTTAGGCAAAGGTTTAGGATGTGTTCTCATGCAACATGGGAAAGTCATAGCCTATGCCTCTCGGCAACTCAAAGAATATGAGAGGAATTATCCTACTCATGATCTAGAGTCGGTAGTTGTTGTCTTTGCACTTAAAATTTGGAAGCATTACTTGTATGGGGAGAAAGTGGAGATCTTTACGGATCATAAAAGTCTCAAATATTTCTTCACTCAAAAGGAACTCAACATGTGACAAACGACGTTGGCTTGAATTGTTAAAAGATTATGATCATACCATCCAATACCATCTGGAAAAGCAAACGTGGTAGCTGACGCATTGAGTAGAAGATCATACGAATGCACGAGTGCAATATTGTCAATGAAAGGCCCATTTCAGATGACTTGCAAAGGATGGAGATAGAGATAAAGACTCCAAGGACCCACGTGATGATGGCGAATATCTGAGTAGAACCGACTTTAATCGATAAAGTTAAAGTCGCAAGCAAGCTACTGGACAGAGAGTGATGCGATGAGGAAGAAAAAAATACAAGAAGGTGTTATCGGGAAGCAAGAATCGATGAAGAAGGAATACTTCGAGTCAACTCCAGACTTTGTGTTCCTAACGATCCTGAGTTAAAGTATAAAATCATGATGGAGGCGCACACCACACCGTTTACAATCCATCTTGGGAATACAAAAAGGTATCATGATCTTTGACATACATTTTAGTGGGGCAATATGAAGAGAGAGATAGCGTTGTTTATCTCAAGGTGTTTAACTTGTCAACGAGTCAAGGCAGAGCATCAAGTACCAAAAGGTCCATTGCAACCACTTGAAATTCCAGAATGGAAGTGGGAGCACATTACCATGGATTTCGTTACTGGTCTTCCCAAGGTTTCTCAAGGCATAGATGCAATTTGGGTCATTGTTGATAGATTGACCAAGTCTGCTCACTTCTTACCAATACAAGAAACTTATACACTTGAACGTCTTGCTCGTATGTACATAAACGAGATTGTAAGATTGCATGGTATGCCAGTATCCATAGTTTCTGATCGAGACCCAAGATTCACTTCGCGATTTTGGGTTAGTTTACAAAAAGCTATGGGCACGGATTTACGATTTAGTTCGGTCATATCATCCTCAAACGGACGGACAATCAGAGAGGACTATTCAAACTCTTGAAGATTTATTAAGACTCTGTGTCCTTAACTTCAAGGGAAGTTGGGACAAGTTCTTACTGTTGGAGGAGTTTTCCTACAATAACAGCTATCAAGCAAGTATTGGCATGGCTCCATTCGAAGCGTTATATGGACGAAAGTGTCGTTCTCCAGTATGCTGGGATAAGGTGGGTGAAGCAACGTTGTTGGGACCGGAGTTAGTACGTATGACTACAGAAAAGATTCAAACGATCCGGCAACGTATAAAAACCTCACAAGATCGACAAAAGAGTTATGCTGATCTTCATCGAAAGGACGTGGAATTCGATATTGGAGATTATGTGTTGTTACGTGTTGCTCCATGGAAAGGAGTTACGAGATTTGGAAAGAGAGGAAAGCTCAATCCTCAATTCATTGGCCCATTTTAATCCTCGATCGAGTAGGAACTGTGGCGTATAGACTCGCTTTACCGTCAAGTATGTCTCGTGTTCATAACATTTTCACATATCCATGTTACATGAATATATGGAAGACCCAACCACATTATTGAAGTTAGACCGGACGAAATAGAAGAAGATTTGACGTATGAAGAGGTTCTTGTTCAAATCTTGGATAAGAAGGAACATATTCTACGCTCCAAGGTTATACCTCAAGTCAAAGTTTTGTGGAGAAACCACGATGTTAAGGAAATAACCTGGGAGTTAGAATCTGAAATGAAATCAAGGTATCCTTACCTCTTCGATATGCCAGGTACGTACCCTAATTTCGAGGGCAAAATTTTATAAGAAGGGGAAGTAGTAAGACCCCGTACAGAATGGCCCGATAACAGCACCGATATTGAAGGCCCCGTACAGAATGGCTCCGGTAGAAATGAAGGAACTGATGGTACAGTTGCAAGAGCTACTGGACAAGAAATATATTCAACCAAGCATATCGTCGTGGGGAGCGCGATTTTATTCATGAAGAAAAAGGACGGATCAATGCGTCTTTGCATTGATTATAGGGAATTAAACAAGGTCACTATTAAGAATAGGTATCTGTTACCTAGAATAGATGACTTGTTTGACCAATTGAAAGGTGCTAAATATTTCTCAAAAATTGATTTGAGAAGTGGGTATCACCAATTGAAGGTAAGAAAGGAGGATATACCTAGAACGGCATTCAGAACTCGGTATGGACATTACGAGTTTCTGGTGATGTCTTTTGGTTTAACTAATGCCCCTGCTACATTCATGGATTTGATGAACAGGGTGTTTAAACCATTTTTAGACAAGTTTGTAGTGGTATTTATTGATGACATTCTGGTGTATTCCAAAACTCAAGAAGAACACGTGGAACATTTATGTTTGACATTGGAGACACTAAGAAAGGAAAAACTGTACACGAAATTCTATAAGTGCGAATTCTGGCTCGATCGTGTACAATTTTTAGGTCATGTGATTGACAAAGATGGGATTTTAGTGGATCCATCAAAAGTGGAAGCTGTAATTAATTGGAAACAACCAAGAACACCGTCAGAAGTGAGGAGTTTCTTGGGACTGGCCGGTTATTATAGAAGATTTATTCAAGATTTTTCTAAGATAGCCACTCCGCTAACAAATTTGACAAGGAAAGCTGTAAAATTCGTTTGGACTGAGAAATGTGAAGAGAGTTTCCAAGATTTGAAGGAAAAGCTTAGTGTGGCACCTGTGTTGACATTACCAGATAATACAAGAAATTTTGTGGTGTACAGTGATGCCTCACACAAAGGATTAGGATGTGTTCTTATGCAGAACGGCAAAGTTATTGCGTATGCATCAAGACAACTGAAGGATTATGAGAAAGGGTATCCGACTCATGATTTGGAATTGGCTGCAGTTGTATTTGCTCTGAAGATATGGAGACACTATCTTTATGGAGAGAAATGTGAGATCTACACAGACCACAAAAGTCTGAAGTATATTTTTCACTCATAAGGATTTGAACATGCGTCAGAGAAGGTGGATGGAATTGATAAAAGATTACGATTTTGAAATCTTTTATCATCCAGGAAAAGCGAATGTGGTTGCAGATGCTTTAAGTAGGAAAGGTGAAGAAAAGTTAATGCTGATAACAACTCAGGAGGAGCTCATTTCAGCAATGACAAAACCGGAGTTGGAAATCAAATTTCCAAAGAAATCTGACAAACAACTATTCCAGATAGAAGCTGGTCCAACTTTAGTGGACAAAGTGAAGGATGCTCAACTACAAGATGAAGAGTGTGGGAAAATCAAAGAGAATCTGATTGAGGGTAGTGATGTAAAATACAAGATTGATACCGAAGGACTACTACGGTTTGAGGGAAGAATCGGGTTCCAAAGAACACCAGAGTGAAAGAAGAAATTTTGATCAAGGTCATAGCTCAAGATATTCAATTCATCTAGGAAGCACGAAAAAATGTATAAAGATTTGCTTGCTTTACATTTTTGGTGGTCGAATATGAAAAAGGATGTTGTAGAATGCGTGGAATAAATGCTTGACATGTCAAAGAGTAAAAGCCGAACATCAAAGACCCAGCGGATTACTTCAACCGTTGGAAATACCGGAATAGAAGTGGGAACACATCACGATGGATTTTGTGGTGGGTCTTCCAACTACTTAGAGAGGATGCGATGCGATTTGGGTGATAGTGGACAGACTGACGAAATCAGCGCACTTTCTACCAATAAAGATTAGATTCAATCTTGATCAGTTGACAAGATGCTACATTAAAGAGATTGTTTGGAGGCACAGAGTTCCAATATCAATTGTGTCCGATAGAGATCCGCGATTCACGTCAAATTTCTGGAAGAGACTACAAGAATGCTTGGGGACACAGTTGCGAATGAGTACGGCTTATCATCCACAAACAGATGGCCAAAGCGAACGAACAATTCAGACATTGGAAGATATGCTGAGAGCATGTGTCATGGACTTTAAAGGAAGCTAGGAAGAACATTTATCGTTGGTGGAATTTGTTTACAACAACAGTTACCACGCTGAAAGACATCGGATGCCACCTTACGAGGCATTATCTGGCAGAAAGTACACAACTCCTTTGTCTTTGGGATGAAGTCGGTGAACGAGCGATACTACTGCTAGGATCGGAACTTGTGTAATAAAGCTGGCGACGTTGTCAAACTCATCGTGACAAGATTGGTAGCACTTCAAGATGAAGCGAGAAAAAGTATCTTTGATCAACACGCATAAGATCGTGCATTCGATGTAGGAACTTTGTATTCCTAAAAGTTTCTCCTGGAAGGGAAAATTCATTTTCAGAAAAAGGGAAAGCTAAGCCCAAGGTTTATTGGACCCTTTGAAGTGTTGCGAAGAGTGGGAGAAGTGGCTTTACGAGGTAGCTCTACCTCCAAAGTTGGAAAACATTCATAATGTTTTTCACATTTGATATTACGACCATATAAACCCGACT
Organism: Panax quinquefolius; assembly: GCA_020205615.1. Taxonomy (NCBI): domain Eukaryota; kingdom Viridiplantae; phylum Streptophyta; class Magnoliopsida; order Apiales; family Araliaceae; genus Panax; species Panax quinquefolius. The sequence continues at coordinate 70,994,596 of CM035172.1, forward strand.
ACAAACATGTGATCGAGTGACGCAACTGCTGATTCGAGAAAGATTTGTCCTATGAAGATGTTCCTATCCGAGATAGTCGACGAGGAAAGAACAAGTGCTCAGAATAAAGTGATACCTTACGTGAAGGTGATATGGAGGAACCACAACGTGAAGAAGCTACGTGGGGAACTCAAGAGAAAATGTTGAAAGAGTACCACGAGTTATTTGTTTAATCTATGTCTTCGATTCGGGATGAGAATCTTTGCAAGTAAGGGAAGAATGTAACGAATGATTTGTTTGAGTTGTGATTCGAGGATGAATCCTTGTAAAGAGGGAATGATGTAACATTCCGTAATTTTAAAGTGTAATATTAAATATTTATTGATTTATATAAGTATTTAATGGATATGTTTATTGTTGAATAAATAATTGTTCAATTTGAGTTGATGTGGTTTAGTTAATTATTTGTTGAATAAATAATTAACTATTAAATATTTATTTGCAATATTAAATATTTATTGAATTATATAAGTATTTAATGGCAATTTGAGTTGATGTGGTTTAGTTAATTATTTGTTGAATAAATAATTAAGGAGCTAAGAAAATTAATTGCTATGAGATTATATACTAATTTAATTTAATAAGTAAGCTAGAGAGCTTATAATGATTAAATGAATTATAGCATTTTAATTGGAATTTGTGATTTAAATAAGGTGTTAGTTGAATTAAATAAAATTATAATTATAAATAAATTATAGTTTTGTGTTAATGATTTATGTGTTAAAGTATTTTAATAGATTAGTATTTTAATTGATTAAATTGATTATTTAATTAAGTAGAAGTGTGACAAATAACCTTGCTATAAAGGAGTTATTAAAATAAATTAAAGGAGTTTAATTTAGTTTTGGCCAAACATGTCTTATTGCATATTAAGTCTTTAATCTAATGATATTTTATCAAACAAGGTATAAGGATTAATCCATTTGTTTTAATTAAGTTTACCAAATAAGGTGTAAGGATTAAAGAGTTATTTTATTAAGCCTAGCCAAACAAGCCTTATGGATTTTGATTTTCAAATTTTTATAACTGATGTCAGTTAAAGTTAGAATTATATTATATATTTAATACCTATATTATTATTATACGTTATATTGTTAGTACGTAGTTAGAGTTAGGAAGAAAGAACTCAGTGAAGAAGAAGAAGAATACAGAGAAAATTGAGAAAACTTTAGAGAGAAGGTGAGTGTTTTCTAACAGGTTTTTGAGAAATGAATTGGGGAAAAGAATAGCCATCATCTTCCTAATCAAAGGTAGGAGCTTAATCTCTTCTTTAAAAGTTTAGACTTCTTCTCCAAAAAGTTCTCTGTGAAATTTTTATAAAAAGATAAATTGGTGGTGTTTATGGTTATATGATAAATTATTGATTATAAGATGATTTCATGAGTTTATATATGATTATAGAAAAACTAGTTCATGTATCTATGGGTTTTGTGGAAGAAAATATATTACAAATGAATTCATATGAAAATATATATGAATATGGCTTAGTTTAAAGTAGAAATTAAGGTTTAATTAGTTGTTAAACTGATAAATTGATTATTGAATTTGATAGAGTATGTATAATCATAACTATGGTGTTTTGAAATTACTGTTTTGATTGAAAAACAAAATCACAGTGTTGATTTCCATTAAAAATGTCAAAAATGGAGTTTTTGCCAAAAACATTGAAATTGGGTGTTGTAGATTTGATGTTTATGTTATTTTATAAGTAGAAACATGTTAGAAGTCTTCACAATATGTTTACATGAAGTCTATGTGTAAATTACATGTTAATTAGTCTATTAGATTGGAGCTTGTAGGCCAATTTGGCTTTTGTTCATCTTGTTGCCGAGAGCTTGGTCGCTGAAGTTACGGACTCTGGCAGTTATGCCCAAAGAAGATAAGTTTCACAAGGCATGTGACGGGCGCATACGCCAGTCAGCCTTAATCGATAGATATTGTGTGACTCGCGCCACAAAGACCAACCATAGTGTAAATCGTGGTAATGCAATATGAAGTTAGCGTAAGGTTCGACAATTTTGTTTAAGTATACAAATTTGGAAAATAAATTTTATATGTTAATAATAGGAAAGTTAAATGATGATTTCAGTAGTATTAAACTATGAATGAGCATGTTATCAAGTGTTAACCTAGTACGTGGAGTCCTTATAGTCTTATGACTGTTAAAGTTAAAGTTGAAAGATTACTTATAACTGTGGACATGATTCATGGTCATTAGACCCTCGGTGAATGTTATAATTTTCAGAAAGTTAATAGAACACATTGTTCAGTTCTATTGAGCCTAATATTGGCAATTGATGTAAAAGTTTAAAGATTTATTTGTTGTTATTCCAAGTGGGCCTTGTTTGCTCACTCTTCATAAAATTTCTTCTGACTAAAGTTTGAAAAGGGTGACGTACCTAACACCAGTAAGGGAAAAGGAAAGATGAACAAATACTGAAGACTTGTAATAGTTGTGATAGTTTTATTATCAGGCTTTGGTTTAAAGATTGTAATGAAGTTTATTTAATTTTCCGCATTTGAATGTTTGTAATTAAAGGTTAGATAACCTGGGAGATTTTTATTTAAGTTTAATCCTGTATGGTCAGGTTTTTATTATTCAATTTTATTATAATTGAGTAGTTAAAAATGAATGTTTTGATTAAGTGAACACCAAATCTTGAGGAAATGAAGTACCGAGATTTGGGGTGTGTCTGAGTTGGTATCAAAGCTTTAGGTTATGAACCTTAGGTGGGGGGAAAAGACTTAGGAAGTAACCTTTGAAAAGATAGTGGAGATAACTCTTATCGAGTTTTAGGAAAGAAGTAATAAAACACTTATGTGCTTATGTGATTTTAATTTATGTATTCGTGAGTGTCGAATAGTAATGATTAATAATTAAAACTTTGTTGTCAGGATGACTAATGTCGGAGAATCCAGCCAGGCAAGGGAGGAGGGACCTCAAGTGCCTATAGAGGAGGAGCCTCGCGACATTCAAGTAGTTTGGGAACAACTACTACCACGGGAGTCAGCCTCGTTGGTCACAGTAGTTGAAGATGAAGATGATGATGTGGAGACAGACGAGGAGGATCCCGTTGAGTTACCAAAGGAGGATGAGGATGACGAGGACGAGGAGGAAAGGATTCCACTTAACTTGATAGCAGGCCGTATATACGATGAGGTACATGACCGTAACGTGGAACTTCAGGATACAGTTGAGGAGTTGCAGGAGATAGTAGTTGAACAACAGACTGCAATGACACAAAAAGACGGCGAGATCCAGGATCATGAAGAACGATTGACAAATGTCGAGGAGAAACTAGTATGCATCAAGGAGAGAAAGAGCAATCGATCGAAGTGGTCATTTGAATCAAGAACAAGCTGAGAGAAGAAGCTGCTAAGAGGGCAAGAGCTGAAGATGCTTATGAGGAAGCCTTTCAACGAACCAGATTAGCAGTAAGAGACACGCAAGCAAAGAGGATGAAGATGGAAGAGATGGATAAAGTATTTAACACCGCAATTAATCGAGCTCAAGATCAGGTCATGGGATATCCGATTCAGTTCGAGACGCTGCCATCATTCGTGTTAGATCGCAGAACAATGTTTCGAGTCATGGAGGAAGAACGTGATAGGGTAAGAAGTATCTTAATAGAACATCGTAGTTGTTGTACGATGACTAAAAGGTTAAATAAATTGTAAATCCCAAGTGTTATGCAACCTATGGGATATGACTTTGATGTTGCCTTGAAACTTTTGTAGTTCAGGAAAGTAATGTAGATAGCAGAGATGCTATTGTTTTATGTTTTCAAAAAGGTTATGAATAAATAAAAGTTGTTACTTTATTCAAAGTATTATGTGTTATGTGGTTATTTTTTGAGGTAAGTTAAGTAGAAATTTCTTAAAAGAGTTGAATAATAATCTAATGAATGTATTTTAACAGAAAATGCCTCCCAGACGTGAACCACCCCGATAGAGAAACAATGAGAGAACTACCAATAATGACAATGTTGATGGTAACCCCGTTCAACAATTAGTGACGCTACTGAGAGGAGCATTGCAGAATCAACCACAAAACCATGGTACAACGTTTAAGGATTTTAAGGCGGTTGGACCACCTGAATTCCGTGGGTCCATGAATCGAGTCGAAGCACAAACCTGGATTATGGAGATAGAAAAGGTGTTCGATGTCGCTAGGGTAGGGGATGACTGTAAGATCGCTTGCAACATTCATGTTGAAAGCGAAGCTAGTTATTGGTGGCGGGAGCCAATAAAACTCGTGAAGGGCCGTGGAGTGATGACCAGGATAGGTTCAAGGAGTTGTTCTTGAGACCTATTTCCGGAGAGTTCGAAGAGTCGATTAGAAGTGCGTTTCTAGAATTAAAGCATGGAACGATGATTTCGGATCTCGAGTATGCCGCGAAATTCAATGAATTGGCGAGGTTTCATGCCAGTATCAAGTCAAAGATGCAGACGAGCGTAAAGCGAAGAGATTTGAACAGGGATGAAGCCCAGGTCGTATATAGTAGGTTTCTGTTCCAATTGAAGACGTTCTGACGATGATGGAGAAAGGCAGACTACCTGAAAGTGGAGGCGAGCAAAGTGACAAAGTTCAATCGGGAACAAAAGAAGAAGAAAAATGAGAATGAGATTAAGAATGGAGGTGGTAATGGTGGAAACAACAACAACAACAACAACAACAGCATGAACAGCTTGAAGAGGAAGTGGAATAGGAACATGGGTGCTGGAAATCATCAGGGTAACCAAAGAAACAAAAGTTTGAAAGCATGTGTATATGCGGGAAATTTCACAAGGGTGCGTGCTTGATGGGGAAACGAGTTTGCATCAATTGTGGCCAGGAGGGTCACATCGCCCCTAATTGCACTCAACCGAAGAAGAATGTGTGTTTCACGTGCGAATCCAAGGATAACTTTGCTCGTGAATGCCCTAGGAAGAAGGACGGAGTGACAACCAGAAGCAATGGAGGTAACAATGGAGGTACATGGGTCATTGCAGGACCTGCAGCATCAAACAAACCCACAGCCAAAACCTTCAACATAACTGTGCAAGATTTTGTGCAATCAAAAGATGTGGTATCAGGTATTATCCCAATCAATGATATAAATGCTTATGTATTATTTGATTCGGGTGCTACTTGCTCATTTATATCTGATGAATTTGCTAAGAGGTTAGAATTTCCTAGAGAAGAACTAAATTTTCCTTTAATCATAGAAATTGCGAATAAGGAAGTAATCCCTGTTAAATTCATATACAAGAACTGTAGGGTGAACATTAAGGAGAATATCTTGTTGGTAGATTTGATTCCGATTAGACTCGGGGAATTTGATGTAATTTTGGGAATGGATTGGCAGTTCAAATACTGAGCTGTAATTGTTCGCCAAAAGAAGTGTAAACCTTATGACTCATTAAAGGTAGTATTTCATGGTAGCAAGTCGCTTAGACAAATGAAATGTCGGACGATACCACGAGCCAAGAAATTATTGAGTCAAGGTTGTGTGGGCTATTTAGCTTACATAGTCGATACTAAGAAGAAGGGTGTGAAACTAGAAGAAATACCAGTAGTGAGAGAATTCGAAGAAGTGTTTCCAGAGGAATTGCCAGGACTTTTGCCTGACAGAGAAATTGAGTTCGTGATCGACTTAGCGCTGGGAACAACACCGATATCGAAGGCCCCGTACAGAATGGCTCCGGTAGAAATGAAGGAACTGATGGTACAGTTGCAAGAGCTACTGGACAAGAAATATATTCAACCAAGCGTATCGTCGTGGGGAGCGAAAGTTTTATTCGTGAAGAAGAAGGACGGATCAATGCGTCTTTGCATTGATTATAGGAATTAAATAAGGTCACTATTAAGAATAGGTATCCGTTACCTAGAATAGATGACTTGTTTGACCAATTGAAGGGTGCTAAATATTTCTCAAAAATTGATTTGAGAAGTGGGTATCACCAATTGAAGGTAAGAAAGAAGGATATACCTAGAACGGCATTCAGAACTCGGTATGGACATTATGAGTTTCTGGTGATGTCTTTTGGTTTAACTAATTCCCCTGCTGCATTCATGGATTTGATGAACAGGGTGTTTAAACTATTTTTAGACAAGTTTGTAGTCGTATTTATTGATGACATTCTGGTGTATTCCAAAACTCAAGAAGAACACGTGGAACATTTATGTTTTACATTGGAGACACTAAGAATGGAAAAACTGTACGTGAAATTCTCTAAGTGTGAATTCTGGCTCGATCATGAACAATTTTTGGGTCATGTGATTGACAAAGATGGGATTTCAGTGGATCCATCAAAAGTGGAAGCTGTAATCAATTGGGAACAACCAAGAACACCGTCAGAAGTGAGGAGTTTCTTGGGACTGGCCTGTTATTATAGAAGATTTATTCAAGATTTTTCTAAGATAGCCACTCCGCTAACAAATTTGACAAGGAAAGCTGTAAAATTCATTTGGACGGAGAAATGTGAAGAGAGTTTCCAAGATTTGAAGGAAAAGCTTAGTGTGGCACCTATGTTGACATTACCAGATAATACAGGAAATTTTATGGTGTACAATAATGCCTCACACAAAGGATTAGGATGTGTTCTTATGCAGAACGGCAAAGTTATTGCGTATGCATCAAGACAACTGAAGGATTATGAGAAAGGGTATTCAACTCATGATTTGAAATTGGCTGCAGTTGTATTTGCTCTGAAGATATGGAGACACTATCTTTATGGAGAGAAATGTTTGATCTACACAGACCACAAAAGTCTGAAGTATATTTTTCACTCATAAGGATTTGAACATGCGTCAAAGAAGGTGGATGGAATTGATAAAAGATTACGATTGTGAAATCTTTTATCATCCAGGCAAAGCGAATGTGGTTGCAGATGCTTTAAGCAGGAAAGGTTGAGAAAAGTTAATGCTGATAACAACTCAGGAGGAGCTCATTTCAGCAATGACAAAACCGGAGTTGGAAATCAAATTTCCAAAGAAATCTGACGAACAACTATTCCAGATAGAAGCTGGTCTAACTTTAGTGGACAAAGTGAAGGATGCTCAACTACAAGATGAAGAGTGTGGGAAAATCAAAGAGAATCTAATTGAGGGTAGTGATATAAAATACAAGATCGATACCGAAGGACTACTACGGTTTGAGGGAAGAATCTGGGTTCCAGCAACACCAGAGCTGAAATAAGAAATTTTGACCGAAGCTCATAGCTCAAGATATTCAATTCATCCAGGAAGCACGAAAATGTATAAAGATTTGCGCCGACATTTTTGGTGGTTGAATATGAAAAGGGATGTTGCAGAATGCGTAGCGAAATGCTTGACATGTCAAAGAGTAAAAGCCGAACATCAAAGACCCAGCGGATTACTTCAACCGTTGGAAATACCGAAATGGAAGTGGAAACACATCACGATGGATTTTGTGGTGGGTCTTCCAACTACTCAGAGAGGATGCGATGCGATTTGATTTGGGTGATAGTGGACAGACTGACGAAATCAGCGCACTTTCTACCAATAAAGATTAGATTCAATCTTGATCAGTTGGCAAGATTATACATTAAAGAGATTGTTTGGAGGCACAGAGTGCCAGTATCAATTGTGTCCGATAGAGATCCGCGATTCACGTCAAATTTCTGGAAGAGACTACAAGAATGCTTGGGGACACAGTTGCGAATGAGTACGGTTTATCATCCACAAACAGATGGCCAAAGCAAACGAACAATTCAGACATTGGAAGATATGCTGAGAGCATGTGTCATGGACTTTAAAGGAAGCTGGGAAGAACATTTATCGTTAGTGGAATTTGCTTACAACAACAGTTACCACGTGAGCATCGGCATGCCACCTTACGAGGCATTATACGGCAGAAAGTGCAGAACTCCACTGTGCTGGGATGAAGTCGGTGAACGTCAACTGCTAGGATCGGAACTAGTGCAACAAACTGCTGACGTTGTCAAACTCATCATGACAAGATTGGTAGCAGCTCAAGATAGACAGAAAAAGTATGATGATCAACATAGACAAGATCGTGCATTCGATGTAGGAACTTTTGTATTCCTAAAAGTTTCTCCTTGGAAGGGGAAAATTCATTTCGGTAAAAAGAGAAAGCTAAGCCCGAGGGTTATTGGACCCTTTGAAGTGTTGCAAAGAGTGGGAGAAGTGGCTTACGAGGTAGCTCTACCTCCAGAGTTGGAAAACATTCATAATGTTTTTCACATTTCGGTGTTACGACCTTATAAACCGGACTACAAACATGTGATCGAGTACGAACCGTTGCAGTTCGAGAAAGATTTGTCCTATAAAGATCTTCCTATCCAGATAGTCGACAGGAAAGAACAAGTGCTCAGGAATAAAGTGATACCTTCTGTGAAGGTGATATGGAGGAACCACAATATTTGAAGAAGCTACGGGAACTCAAGAGAAAATCTTTGAAAGAGTACCACGAGTTATTTGTTTAATCTGTGTCTTCGATTCTGGGGACAGAATCTTTATAAGTAGGAAAGAATGTAACGAATGATTTGTTTGAGTTGTGATTCTGAGGACAGAATCCTTGTAAGGAGGGAATGATGTAACATTCTAGAATTTTAAAGTGTAATATTAAATATTTATTGATTTATATAAGTATTTAATGGATATGTTTATTGTTGAATAAATAATTGTTCAATTTGAGTTGATTTGGTTTAGTTAATTTTTATTGAATAAATAATTAACTATTAAATATTAAATATTTATTTGCAATATTAAATATTTATTGAATTATATAAGTATTTAATGGCAATTTGAGTTGATGTGGTTTAGTTAATTATTTGTTGAATAAATAATTAAGGAGCTAAGAAAATTAATTGCTATGAGATTATATACTAATTTAATTTAATAAGTAAGCTAGAGAGCTTATAATGATTAAATGAATTATAGCATTTTAATTGGAATTTGTGATTTAAATAAGGTGTTAGTTGAATTAAATAAAATTATAATTATAAATAAATTATAGTTTTGTGTTAATGATTTATGTGTTAAAGTATTTTAATAGATTAGTATTTGAATTGATTAAATTGATTATTTAATTAAGTAGAAGTGTGACAAATAACCTTGCTATAAAGGAGTTATTAAAATAAATTAAAGGAGTTTAATTTAGTTTTGGCCAAACATGTCTTATTGCATATTAAGTCTTTAATCTAATGATATTTTATCAAACAAGGTATAAAGATTAATCCATTTGTTTTAATTAAGTTTACCAAATAAGGTGTAAGGATTAAAGAGTTATTTTATTAAGCCTAGCCAAACAAGCCTTATGGATTTTGATTTTCAAATTTTATAAGCGATGTCGATTAAAGTTAGAATTATATTATATATTTAATACCTATATTATTATTATACGTTATATTGTTAGTACGTAGTTAGAGTTAGGAAGAAAGAACTCAGTGAAGAAGAAGAAGAATACAGAGAAAATTGAGAAAACTTTAGAGAGAAGGTGAGTGTTTTCTAACAGGTTTTTGAGAAAGGAATTGGGGAAAAGAATAGCCATCATCTTCCTAATCAAAGGTAGGAGCTTAATCTCTTCTTTAAAAGTTTAGACTTCTTCTCCAAAAAGTTCTCTGTGAAATTTTTATAAAAAGATAAATTGGTGGTGTTTATGGTTATATGATAAATTATTGATTATAAGATGATTTCATGAGTTTATATATGATTATAGAAAAACTAGTTCATGTATCTATGGGTTTTGTGGAAGAAAATATATTACAGTGAATTCATATGAAAATATATATGAATATGGCTTAGTTTAAAGTAGAAATTAAGGTTTAATTAGTTGTTAAACTGATAAATTGATTATTGAATTTGATAGAGTATGTATAATCATAACTATGGTGTTTTGAAATTACTGTTTTGATTGAAAAACAAAATCACAGTGTTGATTTCCATTAAAAATGTTAAAAATGGAGTTTTTGCCAAAAACTTTGAAATTGGGTGTTGTAGATTTGATGTTTATGTTATTTTATGGGTAGAAACATGTTAGAAGTCTTCACAATATGTTTACATGAAGTCTATGTATAAATTACATTTTAATTAGTCTATTAGATTGGAGCTTGTAGGCCAATTAGTATATTAGTTTCTCTAATATGTAACTTATTATTTAGCATTCGAGTCGCTTTATTTTAATATTCTAGTGTTGAACAACTTTATCGTTCAAATTACTATTCACTATGCATGCTTAGTATTCAATTCTCAATAACGTTGACCTAATATTGTTCAAAACAAATTATAATATGATTATTCAATGTTTATGCTATTAGATTATTCCTAAAGCATGATGTTAATTACAAATATCAATTCAGTTATGATTATTCCATAGCATACAGTTATTTCTGTTGTAATCAACTAATCCTTAGTTGATTACCGTTGAATTCTAAATTACCCTGTAATGTATCCAAACCAAACTTACTTTGGTGCGGACTTGTATTCTAAATACTGAGATGAACAACTCTTTTAATAGAGGTTTACGCTTAGCGTTGAAATGGTTGTGCACAATACATTGTATGAAGGGTTGATCCCCCTAAGTACGTGGAGTCCTTATAGTCTTATACGATCATTAAAGTTAAAGTTGAAAGATTACTTATAACTGTGGACATGATTCATGGTCATTAGACCCTCAGTGAATGTTATAATTTTTAGAAAGTTAATAGAACACATTGTTCAGTTCTATTGAGCCTAGTATTGGCAATTGATGTAAAAGTTTAAAGATTTATTTGTTGTTATTCCAAGTGGGTCTTGTTTGCTCACTCTTGCCTGTAAAATTTCTTACAGCTAAAGCTGAAAAGGGTGACATACCTAGCACCAGTAAGGGAAAAGGAAAGATGAACAAATACTGAAGACTTGTAATAGTTGTGATAGTTTTATTATCAGACTTTGGTTTAAAGATTGTAATGAAGTTTATTTAATTTTCCGCAGTTGAATGTTTGTAATTAAAGGTTAGATAACCAGGAGATTTTATTTAAATTTAATCCTGTATGGGCAGGTTTTTTTTATTATTCAATTTTATTATAATTGGGTAGTTAGAAATGAATGTTTTGATTAAGTGAACACCAAATCTTGAGGAAATGAAGTACCAGGATTTGAGGGTGTCACAGTAGCACACGGTATTGATTATTGATGCTTACGTGAGAAGTCACCCAGTTTTGTTCAATTATTGCTACGAGAATTCTTGCATATAGTATCTCACGTTATTTGATTCAATTATTGTCAATATTTTATATATTATTAAATCAATAATTGAGATGACAAAGTTATTAATATTATTATTTGCAATATTAACGATGTCTAGAAGTTACATCAATGAGAGGTTTGGCCACCTAATTGCGTGCTTGATAGGGAGAAATCCTTATTGAAAAGCCCCTCTTTCACAGGAACGATTTGGTCGATTAATATTGTGAATTATAATAAAGGTGATAAATGTTGTTAAAATTATTAAGGTGATTTTTATGAAGTTTTGCTTATTTTATGGACCCCATTTACCCATTTTCAAAGTAAAAGAAAATCGATATAATATTTTTATATATATATATATATATATATATATATATTTGGTTAGGGCCACTAGTGGGATGAAGGATTTTTGGTGGAGGGATGTTCACCCGTGAATATGGTGGAGTGGTGGGTGTATAATATATATATATATGATGGGTGTATATTATATATATGGTGGGTGTATATATATAAATGGTGGAAAATGGAGTACTATATATGTATATATGTGTTAAAAGTCAAAAGAATGATAATGGGGGGAATCACGGGAATTGGAAGAAGAGGTGATGGTGGGTGTACTATATGTATTATATATATATGTAGGTTGGAAAATTTGCATAAATGATTTAAGCAAAGTCACGAGGGTGCCAACCCGTGAACTATATATATATATATATATATATATATATATATATATATATATATATATATATATATATATTATATTTTATTTAAAAGTTTTTATTTAATTAGAATATTTTATTTCATAGTATCCTTTCCATTCTCCTATAAATAGAAGCTCACTCCTTCATTATTTCTTACGAATTCACTGAAACTCTAGAGAGAGAAACTATAGAGAGAAAGAAGAAAAGTATTCTGCTACTTCACTACTCCTATATCTAGTACTCTTCTTTTTTAGGGTAAGGGTATTATTTCTTTCTTATTCATGAAAAGAAACACATTATTCCATTCTTTATTATTCTGTTGGAATAACCTGTATACGCGGACTACCCTATACTTGGTGGAATTCTTTTGTTATTCCATTCTTGTTATTATGTTGGAATAACTTGTCTATGCGAAGTACGACATACATGGTGAAATTTTTCTATTATTCCATTCTTTATCAATCTGTTGGAAAATCCTGTATGTGCTTTACGCATGACCTGGTTCCATTATTTATCATTCTGTTGGAACATCCTGTCTGTGCTTTACGCATGACCTGATTCCATTATTTATTATTATGTTGGAACATCCTGTCTGTGCTTTACGCATGACCTGGTTCCGTTATTTATTATTCTGTTGGAATAACCTGTCTGTGCGGTCTATCGCATGCCTGGTGATTTCTTTTGTTATTTCATTCTTTATTATACTCAGTTGGTTAAAGTTTTGGCTTTTATACTCCATGAAATTAGTGGAATATCCTTGATATTTGCGTTTCATCCAGTATCTTTTCATGGAAATATTCTTCTGAGCATTCTTAAATTTTACCCCACAAAGAAGTATCATATTGACAATTTGGACATTATTGGTTCTTATATAAATTAATTCTTGAACTTGTTTTATTGAATTCTTATATCATTATTGTGACGCCCCCAAAATAGGTATACATCACCTATTATGAGTTGTCAATACATGGATACGTAAACAACTACAACTTTATTATTACAACAAGAAAAGCGTGAGTTTGAATACAAATATTATCTTCTAGACAATATCTATACTCAAATAAAACCTCATCACATTTATTGATACATTATTTTACAAAATGGTGAGGACTACTAAACAATCCTTTCTAAAACCTTCATTCCATTTACCCCGACTCGCATTCGCTTATATTCTCGCCTCACGAGAAAAATGGAACAAAAGGAAAAGGGTGAGCTCAACTAGCTCGAGAAAAAGAATATTATGACTAAGATAATATACAACAAATTATCGTTAGTCTTCACGAGGAAAAATATAATAGAATCTGATAGACAACAAATTTTAAATCAATATTCGCACGTGAAATAATAATTCATTAGAAGAGTTAAGTAGAGAATGCAAACTACTATCTTCTATGTATGAATTTAAATGTTCATCGCTCATCTTTTATCCTGTAACATCAATCAATATACATACGGAATCAAATATTCATCTTTGCACTATAGGCCAAAGATATTCATCGATTAGTCATGTATTCATTTAAACACTGTTCATCTTTTGCACCACGGCCAAAGATATTCATCGATTAGTCATGTTCATTTAAACACTTGTTCATCTTTTGCACTACGGGCCAAAGATATTCTTCAGAAATCATTCATCTTTGCACTTCTGAGCCAAAGATATTCTTAAGAAATCATTCATCTTTTTCTGAGCCAAAGATATTCCATAATATCATCATTTAAGACCGAGGATGATGAAAAATATTTTTTTAAAGAAGCGAATCCGGTGAAACAAAATGACAAGGATTAAGGATTAAGGATTCGTACTTGGTTTTATCCACGTCAAAAATACCTCAAAATAATCATAGTGGTGTAAAATTCAAGAATGATCAAAACATGGATACAATCGAGTTAGTATCCGAATAGATGTTTTGACGAAAAGAAGAAATTTTATTTTTCTATTGAATAGTACAGTATCGTGAATAGTCTTCAGTATCGTGAATAGTGTCGATATCGTGAATAGTAACTCAGACACCAAAAGATAGAAATTCTACAAAAATATCTTCACGCTTAATGAATAGTACTCGTGAATAGTAACTCATGAATAGTAATTTGTGAATAGTAACTCATGAATAGTAACCCATGAATAGTAACCCCAGACATGAAAAAGTTTCAAATTTGATAAAACTTGGATCAACATTTCGATTATAATGATATTGAAGAAATAATATCATTCTGAAAAAAAATAATATCCCTTACCTCGAAAGATCAAGTACTTTAGCTAGAATCTAGGGTATAGTCTTTGAAGGAACTTGCACCTGCCTAGCAATACTCAAAGTATACTCAAAATACTCACAAGAATACGCTCAATAATATATAAAGAGAAAACTTCAATTTACGGTGTGATTTTCAATTCTAACCTAAGCACCCTATTTATAGGAAATTGCTTAGAACACCAAAAGCGAAAATTTATTAAATATTATTATATTTTTCAAAATCCTCACACGCACACTCAACCATCAGCCACACATGTAGCCCACCTCTCAAAAAAGTAAGAAAAACGTTTTGTAATTTAAATTATTTTAAACTTCCAAAAATTAATTATTTTGAGCTTTGAACTTCAATAATTCATAATAAATAGTCCTTTCATCAGAAAATTTGAATCTCATGAGTTTTTATAGGAAATTCAATTCTCTACAACTTTGCAGAAGAAAGTTTTTCCAAATTCCAAATAGAAATTGACCGAAATCCACAAGCGGGCAATTTTACTAAATTTATAATCAAATTTGGTCGACCAATAAATGGGGTCCACCAGAGCATGTTTAACATGTTTTAAACATTTATTGGAACAAAAATACTCTTCCTCCTCGTATACTCATATATCCCACATTCGTTGTAAAAATATCACATAATTAATATATTATTAAAATAATATATTTAAATGAATTATTTTATCAGAAAAAGATAAAATATTAATTTTCAACAATTGTCATTTTAAAAATTTTCTCCATCTATATCCACATAAAATCAATATTTTCCTCATCATATAAATCAATAATTAATTATTCACAAATAATATTACTGAGAATCACAATATTGACAACCAGCGGTTCAGGGAAGAGGGGCTTTCAATAAGAATTTCTTCTTACTGGCGCGCAATTAGGTGACCAAACCTCTCCTTAGACAGAACTTTCTAGACATTGCCAATAATGTTATCTAATAATATTATTCAGATAATATGAATTATTGCTTCGATAATGAAAAATATTGTGTAATGACAATTATTGAAACAACAACAATATAAAATATCAACGCAGCAATTATTAACTCAATAAAATACTGAACAGTAATTACTGTAACCATTATTGAGTAGTGCCTTCTTACGTAAGAATCAATAATTGGTGCAATCGTGGTGTCTTCTTGTTCAACAACGCGTATTAGTGTGTTTTAACCATAGGGTATTCCAGCAGTGATACTTGGTAACAACTACGCTGATTAATTAAAACAACTTATATTTGTCGTTTTCTTCATCCAATCGCTTTCCAGTTATGGGGCCCACACATGGTATTTGCTTGGTCGCACGAATATTTCCCCAAGCGATCTGAATATTCCACGACCAAACGAATATTCCCAAACGATAATGAATATTTTATAACCACTTGCTTATTTTGAAATATTTGCGTATTTAACCCTTAACTATCCACATTAATCAAATCAACCCTTACTATTTCAAAATAATAAATAAAGGAAATTCCTTTTTATTTAAAAATTTAGGGGTCTTACAACCTCCCTCCTTATGAAATTTCGTCCTCGAAATTGGCGACGATACACAGTGTTTCAAAAGGTGAGGATACCTCGCTTTCATTTCCGTTTCAATTCCTGGTCATTTCCTCTATAGCATGATTCCTCCACAAAACTTTAACTTGTGGTATGACCTTTCTTAGCGTAGGACATGCTCCTTCCTATCCAAGATCTTGGTGGTACCTCCTCATACGTTAAGTCTTGGCTATCTCGTCCGGTTCTAACTTTCAATAACGTGGTTGGGTCTTTCACATATTCTGAAGTATAGATATGTGAAACACATTATGAACACGAGACATACTCGGAGGTAACGCAAGTCTATAGGCTACATTTCCTACTCGGTCAAGAATTTGAAATGGACCGATAAATCGTGGATTGAGCTTTCCTCTCTTCCCAAATCTTGTAACTCCTTCCATGGAGCAACTCGCAACAATACATGATCCCTACATTAAATTCCACGTCCTTTCGATGAAGATCCGCATAACTCTTTTGTCGATCTTGTGCCGTTTGTATACGTTGTCGAATCATTTGGATCTTTTCGGTGAGTCATACGTACTTAACTCGGGTCCCAACAATGTTGCTTCACCCACCTCATCCCAACATATTGGAGAGCGACATTTTCGTCCATATAATGCTTCAAATGGAGCCACACCTATACTTGCACGATAAGCTGTTGTTGTAGGAGAATTCCACCAATGGTAAATACTTATCCCAACTACCCTTGAAGTCTAGGACACGAGTCTTAATAGATCTTCAAGAGTTTGAATAGTCCTCTCGATTGTCCGTCCGTTTGGGGATGGTATGCTGCGAACTAAATCGCAAATCCGTGCCCATAGCTTTTTGCAAGCTAACCCAAAATCTTGAAGTGAATCTTGGGTCACGATCCGAAACTATGGATCTGGGCATGCCATGCAACCTCACAATCTCATTCACGTACATACTAGCGAGGCGTTCAAGGAATAAGTCTCCGTATCGGCAAGAAATGAAAGCGACTTGGTTAATCTATCAACAATAACCCAAATAGCATTGATGCCACAGGAAGCCGTAGGAAGACCCGTAACGAAATCCATAGTAATGTGTTCCCACTTCCATTCAGGAATCTCAAGTGGTTGCAACGGACCCTTAGGTACAAGATGCTCCGCCTTTACCGTTAGCAAGTTAAACACATCGAGATAAACTTTGCAATCTCTCTCTTCATATTGTTCCACCAAAATGTATGTAGAAGATCACGATACATTTTAGTACTTCCAGGATGGATTGCAAATGGCGTATTGTGTGCCTCCATCATAATCTTGTACTTCAAATCAGAGTCGTTAGGAACACAAAGTCTAGAGTGGACTCGAAGTATTCCTTCTTCATCAATTCTCGCTTCAGGAATAGCTCCTTCTTGTACTTTCTTCTTCATACGCATCGACTCAAGGGCCGGTGGCTTGAGCAACCTTAACTTTTTCTATTAAAGTTGGCTCTGTCGTATACTTGACATCATCGCACCTTTTCGTTCCGCATATGATCTTCTACTCAATGCGTCATTACCTACCACGTTAAACTTTACCGGGATGGTATTGAATAGTGTGGTCATAGTCTTTCAATAGCTCGAGCCAACGTCATTTGCAGAGCATGTTGAGTTCTTTTGAGTGAAGAAATATTTAAGGCTTTTATGGTGCGAATATATCTCCACTTTCTCCCCATATAGATAGTGCCTCCATATTTTTAGCAATGAACGCATTGCGCTAACTCTAGATCATGAGTAGGATAATTCCTCTCATACTCTTTAAGTTGTCGCGAGGCATAGGCTATGACTTTCCCACGTTGCATGAGAACACATCCTAACCCTTTGCACCGAAGCATCATCATGAGATAACAAATCCATCCGAACCGGATGGTATTGTTAGAAACAGTGCGAAATAAGTCTCCTCTTAAGCTCGTGGAAACTCTTCTCGCATTCTTCACTCCAAACGAATTTTGTATCCTTAGAAGTTATTTGAGTTAATGGAGTAGCGATTCAAGAAAACCCTTCCACGAATCTCGATAATAACCACTAAGCCCAAAAAGCTACGTACTTGATCCACAAAGGCTTGGTTGCTCCAACTTTGTATTGCTTCAATCTTCACGGATCAACAGATACTCCATGTTTCGACACCACGTGCCCAAGGAATGCTACTTCTCAAGCAGAACTCGCATTTCTTCAATTTGGCATATAGTTGGTTTTCACGAAGCCTTTGGAGTACCGACTTCAAATGGTGCTCATGATGATCTTCACGGCTTTTGGAATATATGAGGATGTCATCAATAAAGACAACAACGAATTGATCCAAATATTCCTTGAATACTCGGTTCATCATATCCATGAAAGCGTGAGGAGCATTAGTTAGTCCGAAAGACATGACTAAGAATTCATAATGCCCATACTGAAGTTACGAAGGCGGTCTTTGGAATATCCTCGATTCTAATCTTCAAATTGATGATATCGAGCGAAGATCAATTTTGAAAAGAATTGTGCCCCAGATTTGGTCAAACAAGTCATCAATACGAGGTGAGGATACCTATTCTTGATGGTGACATGGTTCAATTCCGATAGTCAATACAAAGTCGCATACTCCCGTCTTTCTTCTTTACAAATAAAATAGGAGCACCCCAAGGAGATGTACTGGGGACGAATGAAACCGATGTCCAACAATTCTGTAGTTGGACCTTTAACTCTGAAGTTCAATAGGAGCCATTCGATATGGGGTTTTAGAAATGGGCTTTGTGCGGGTTCAAGATCAATAAAGAATTCAACTTCACGTTACGGGGTAGGCAAGGAAGTTCTTGAAATCGTCGGAAAGTCAATAACAACAGGAATATTATTCAAATTTGGCGTGTCTTTATTCAAATCCATAACATGGGCTAAGAAAGCTTGACATCCGTTTTTCAATAAGCGAATAGCTTTATGATTAGATATGACGGTGATTGATTTTAATGGTTTAGTTGCTTGAATTGCAAATACAACGGGTTGGTTAGGAATATGAAAACTAACAACCTTACGAAAACAATCAATTTTGGCATGATGAGTAGTTAACCAATCAATCCATAAAATCACATCAAAAGCAAGTATCTTTAAAGAGATAAGGTCAATAGGTAAGGTAATGGTGCCAACTTGAATCAAACAAGATTTATAAGCGAGTGGATGTGATGAAAGTTTCTCTAACGGAGTTTCCACAGATAGGTCAAAGTCTAATTTCTCCGAGTCAAGTTTAAGCGTTGAGCACATGCGGGAGAGATAAATGAATGGGTAGCACCGGTATCAAGTAAGGTATAAACTTTGCAAGAATTTATAAATAGCTTACCGTGATCACCTCGTTTGGGTTCTCGCATTATGACGATCCCACAACAAACGCTCTTCCGGAATCGTTGACTTTGACTTTTACGGGACGATCTTTTGAGTCACCGTCCCTCATTGAACTAGGTTTCGCTATTGTATAATCTCGGCGATATGTCCTTCCTTTCCACAATTATAGCATACCTTGAAAGCTGTTGTGGGCGGTTTGGACGATATGTCCCTCTTTTCCGCATTTGTAGCATACGACCGGTGGTCGTTCTCCTCCTTAGAACCGATTCTTTAGACCATCATCTTCACATGGTCATTGTTAAATCTCTCTTTTTAAAATCTCCTCCCGACTCGCTTCTTCTATTTTCATGGCCATGATTACCACCGAGTGGTTACCATTTCTGTCTGTCTGTTTCTTTTCTCATGAGTTATCATTATTTCATTGATTGCTATCTACGACACGATCCTGGTTGTGGTCCTCGGTTGGCCGTTTCGTTATCTCGCTTCTAATAATTGAGCCACATTTACAACATCTAAATAAAGAGAAAATTTATGAGAAATGAGATCTCGGCGTATGCGGGGTTTCAAACCTCTAAGAAACATCCGCGTCATCGTTCCTCATTCTCACCAAATGAGGTGCAAACACTGGATAACTCGCAAACTTTGCCTCGTCTTTGAGACACCGTCATGTTGTTTTGTTCAATCGATGAACTCCACTTCCTTCCGTATGACGAACACTTTCGGAAAGTATTTGTCATTAAATAGCTTCAAACGTCTCCCAAGACATGCCGAGAGTGCTGGAAATTTGGATGGAGTACGCTTCACGAGACTCCCACCGATGAGTACGCCTCGCCACGGAACATAAAGGTGGCGAATGGAACCTTCTGTTCCTCCGTGCATCCCAAGACATCGAATATCTTGGTAATTTTTTTGACCCATGTTTCGCCATGATCGGATCGGCTTTTCCTAAATTCTCGTGGTCCCAACTCTTTGAAGCGCTTGGTATGTGACAACCGTGGAATTGCTATCATTTCCTCTGTATTTTGAACACGAGTTTCTCTAAATGCGATTTTGCATGAATCGCAAAAAACTTCTAAACATCCCTCGTTCATCATCCGCTTTCAATGGTGTTGTTCACGGGAGGAACATTGCCGACTGCTGCACGTTCTCCTCGTTGGTGAGTATGAGCATCTCCACGGTCTCATTTCCATTGTTAATATTCTCATTCGACATTCTCAAATCTTTGCCATAAAACAAGGGTTAATTAAGGAAATCAATATATCACATAATATCCTATATCTTGACAACTAACAAATAAGCTTAGGTAGGACACACTAGCGAAGGATTTACTCGCCTCTCCTCCTAGTTCTATTCCCGATCTCCGCCAGAGATCATATCCCTAAGCTCGATACCAATTGTGACCCTCATGGTGCTTCAACCTGAAAAGACCTCACAATGGTACCTATCGGTTTTTACCAAGAAACGGCGGCCCCTACGGAGAGTCCGGCGGTGCATCCCCATAAATGTGAAGTCACCAATGAGAGGCTCGGGGCTCTTTACTTACGGCTCGATACCAATCATGACGCCCCAAAATAGGTATACATCACCTATTACGAGTTGTCAATACATGGTACATAAATAACTACAACTTTATTATTACAACAAAGAAAGCGTGAGTTTGAATACAAATATTATCTTTCAGACAATATCTATACTCAAATAAAACCTCATCACATTTATTGATACATTATTTTACAAAAATGGTGAGGACTACTAAACAATCCTTTCTAAAACCTTCATTCCATACCCCGACTCGTACTATTTATATTCTCGCCTCCACGAGAAAAATGGAACAAAAAGAAAAGGGTGAGCTCAACTAGCTCAATAAAGAATATTATGACTAAGATAATATACAACAAATTATCGTTAGTCTTCAACATTGGAAAAATATAATAGAATACTGATAGACAACAAATTTTAAATCAATATTCGCAATGAAATAATAATTCATTAGAAGAGTTAAGTAGAGAATGCAAACTACTATCTTCTATGTATGAATTTAAATGTTCATCGTCTATCTTTTATCCCTGTAACATCAATCAATATACATCTGGAATCAAATATTCATCTTTGCACTACAGGCCAAAGATATTCATCAGTTGGTCATGTTCATTTAAACACTGTCTCATCTTTGACTACGGGCCAAAGATATTCATCGATTGGTCATGTTCATTTAAACACATTCATCTTTGCACTACGGGCCAAAGATATTCTTGAGAAATCATTCATCTTTGCACTCTGGAGCCAAAGATATTCTTAAGAAATCATTCATCTTTGCACTTCTGAGCCAAAGATATTCCATAATATCATCATTTAAGGTGAGGATGATGAAAATATTTTTAAAGAAAGCGAATCCGGTGAAACAAAATGACAAGGATTAAGGATTAAGGATTAGTACTTGGTTTTATCCACGTCCAAAAATACCTCAAAATAATCATAGTGGTGTAAAATTCAAGAATGATCAAAACATGGATACAATCGAGTTAGTATCCGAATAGATGTTTTAGACGAAAAGAAGAAATTTTATTTTTAAATTGAATAGTACCAGATATCGTGAATAGTGAAGTATCGTGAATAGTCTTAGATATCGTGAATAGTAACTCCGACACCAAAAGATAGAAATTCCACAAAAACATCTTCACGCTTCATGAATAGTACTCGTGAATAGTAACTCGTGAATAGTAACTCATGAATAGTAATTCGTGAATAGTAACTCATGAATAGTAACCCATGAATAGTAACCCCGACATGAAAAAGTTCCAAATTTGATAAAAACTTCAGATCAACATTTCAGTATAATGATATTGAAGAAATAATATCATTACGAAAAAAATAATATCCCTTACCTCGAAAGATCAGTACTTCTAGCTAGAATACCGGGTATAGTGCTGAAGGGAACTTGCACCGTCTAGCAATACTCAAAGTATACTCAAAATACTCACAAGAATACGCTCAATAATATAGAGAGAGAAAACTTCAGTTTCTGGTGTGATTTTCAATTCTAACCTAAGCACCCTATTTATAGGAAATTGCTTAGAACACCAAAGTAGAAAATTTATTAAATATTATTATATTTTTTCAAAATCCTCATCGCACACTCAACCATCAGCCACACATGTAGCCCACCTCTCAAAAAGTAAGAAAACGTTTTTGTAATTTAAATTATTTTAAACTTCCAAAATTAATTATTTGAGCTTGAACTTCAATAATTCATAATAAATAGTCCTTTCATCAGAAAATTCGAATCTCGCGAGTTTTATAGGAAATTCAATTCTCTACAACTTTGCAGAAGAAAGTTTTCCAAATTCCAAATAGAAATTGACCGAAATCCACAAGCGGGCAATTTTATAAATTTATAATCAAATTTCGATCGATAAATGGGGTCCGCAGACATGTTTAACATGTTTTAAACATTTATTGCAACAAAAATACTCTTCCTCCTCGTATACTCATATATCCCACATTCGTTGTAAAAATATCACAGTTAATATATTATTAAAATAATATATTTAAATGAATTATTTTATCGAGAAAAAGATAAAATATTAATTTTCAACAATTGTCATTTAAAAATTTTCTCCATCTATATCCACATAAAATCAATATTTTCCTCATCATATAAATCAATAATTAATTATTCACAAATAATATTCTGAGAATCACAATATTGACAACGAGCAGGTTCCTGAGGAAGAGGGGCTTTCAATAAGAATTTCTTCTTCTTGGCGCAATTAATTAGGTGACCAAACCTCTCCTTAGGCGAGAACTTTCTAGACATTTCCAATAATGTTATCTAATAATATTATTCGAGATAATATGAATTATTGCTTCGATAATGAAAATCTTGTGTAATGACAATTATTGAATCAACAAGAATATAAAATATCAAATATGACAATTATTAACTCAATAAAATCTTTGAGCGATGAATTATCGTAACCATTATTGAGTAGTGCCTTCTCACGTAAGAATCAATAATTGATGCAATACTGGTGTCTTCTTGTTCAACAACGCGTATTAGTGTGTTTTAACCACGGGTATTCCAACAAAGATTATACGAGAATAACAACTCTGCAGTTAATTAAAAACAACTTATATTTGTCGTTTTCTTCATCCAATCGCTTTTTAGTTATGGGGCCCACATATGGTGCTTGCCGTCGCAATACGAATATTTCCCGACGATCTGAATATTCCACGACCAAACGAATATTCCCAAGCGATAATGAATATTTTATAACCACTTGCTTATTTTGAAATATTTGCGTATTTAACCCTTAACTATCCACATTAATCAAATCAACCCTTACTATTTCAAAATAATAAATAAAGGAAATTCCTTTTTATTTAAAAATTTCGGGGTCTTACAATTATCATCATCCTCATGTTTATATTTTGTTGAAAGTCATCTGTGGTCTGTAGTGCATAGATGGACTTGGTATGATTGTGACCAGGGATTATTCGGTATAATCATGGCCGTAATGTTACAAATGATGTGGTAAAAGTCCTCATTGGCCCGTAGTGCATTGATGGACAGTTGTTGGCATGATCATGACCATTGATGAATACACGAATATCCTTGGCCCGTAGTGCACGGATAATTTGTGGTTGTGATACTAATGAATATCCTGGCGTCAGTAGTGCGGGGATGATGTGGATTATTTATTAAAATTTCGAGTCCCAACGATAAAAGTGATGAAAAACCTTTTAAATCATAAAAGATACTAGATTTTATTCTTTACTTGACTCTTTTAATGGATTGCTTGTTCCGCTGCAGTTAAACTTGATGTTGTTATATTTTATCAGTTTAACATTATTAAAGGCTAACAGTAATTTATTCTGCATTATCTTAGTCATAATATTTCTTACTAGGCTGGTTGAGCTCACCCTTTTACTTTCATTATTCTCTTCAAGATATGAGAACGTAGCAGGGACTAGTCGGGGAACGGAGTGACGGTCCAGATGATAACATTAGTAGTCCTCATTATTCTATAAAATAGTGTGATAACAAATGTATTGAGGACTTGTTTTGAGTTTGAATATTGTCTAGAAGACTATATTTGTATTAAA
The DNA here is from genome assembly GCA_020205615.1 of Panax quinquefolius. Taxonomy (NCBI): domain Eukaryota; kingdom Viridiplantae; phylum Streptophyta; class Magnoliopsida; order Apiales; family Araliaceae; genus Panax; species Panax quinquefolius. The sequence goes on from CM035172.1 coordinate 71,018,744, forward strand.
ACTCACAGCTCATGTTGTATATTTAAGATTGTATTTGTATTCTGTACCATGTATTTGGCGACTCAGAATAGGTGATGTATACCTATTTTGGGGGAGTCACAGAAATTGTTGTGAAATTCCTAGGTTTCTCTCAAATTCTCTCTCAAGTTTCTGTATGTTCTTAGCAACTGGCCAAAACACAACACTCAACTGAAAACGTTAAGCGTAAAACAAATATAAAATTGATATGGCCTTAATTCACCTATTAAGTATGTCACTTAATACATATAATGTATATATTATAATTATATTATATTTATTATTTTATTTAAATAAACTAGAAATCTCAAAAGTCATAAGGCTTGTTTGGCAAAAACCCTTTAAATATTAAAGAATTAATATATTAAGCCTTGTTTGTTAAAAACTAAATTAAACTACTTTAATTTATTTTAATAACTCCTTATAATATAGTTATTTGTCACACTATATTAATCCATCTTTCATATTTAATCTAATTAGTCAAATCACAATTAATTAAATAAATCCTTTAAACACATAACTCAATACAAATAATTAACCATTAAATTGAAATATCAATATAATAATCATTTCCTTAATTCATCAATTATTTATTTAATAAATAATTAACTAAACAAAATTAAATCGATTGAACAAATATTTATTCAACGATAATCACATCCATTAAATATTTATATAAATCAATAAATATTTAATATTACATTTAAAATTCTAGAATGTTACATCATTCCCTCTTTAAAAGATTCTGTCCTCAGAATCACAACTCAAACAATCAAATTGTCACATTCTTCCCTACTTACAAAGATTCTGTCCCCAGAATCGAAGACATAGATTAAACAAATAACTCAGGGTAATTTTTCATCATTTCAGCTTCGAGTTCCCACGTTGCCTCTTCGACATTGTGGTTTCTCCATATCACCTTCACAAAAGGTATCACTTTATTTCTAAGCACTTGTTCTTTATTGTCGACTATCTGGATCGGAGTCTCTTCATAAGACAAATCTTTATCGAATTGCAATGGTTCATACTCGATCACGTGCTTGTAATCAGGTTTATACGGTCGTAACACCGAAATGTGAAAAACATTATGAATGTTTTCTACCTCTGGAGGTAGAGCTACCTCATAAGCCACTTCCCCCACTCTTCGTAGTATTTTGAACGGTCCAATAAATCTTGGGCTAAGCTTTCCTTTCTTGCCAAAACGAATTTTCCCCTTCCAAAGAGAAACTTTTAGGAAAATAAAATTTCCTACTTCAAATTCGCGATTGCTTTATGTTGCAAGCATACTTTTTCTGTCTGTCTTGGGATGCTACCAATCTTTTCCTGATGAATTTGACAACTTCAGCAGTTTGTTGTACCAGTTCTGGTCCTAACAGTTGGCGTTCACCGACTTTTCCCGGCCAAAGACAGTGGAGTTTCGCACTTTCTGCGTCTGATGCCTCGTAAGGTGGCATCCGATGCTCGCGTGGTAACTGTTGTTGTAGGAAAATTCTACCAATGGTAAATGTTCATCCCAGCTTCCTTTGAAATCCATGATGCATGCTCTCAGCATATCTTCCAATGTTTGGATAGTTCGTTTCGCTTTCTTTGCCGTCGGTTTTGCGGATGGTATCTTCATACTCATTCGCAATTGTGTTCCCATACATTCTTGTAGTCTCTTCCAGAAGTTTGATGTGAACCTTGGATCTCTATCTGACACAATTGACACAGGAACTCCATGTCTTAACACGATCTCTTTAACGTACAGTTTCGCTAGCTGATCAAGATTAAATCTAATCTTTATTGGCAAAAAGTGTGCAGATTTTGTTAGTCTGTCCACTATCACCCATATCGCATCGTATCCTTTCTGAGTCATTGGAAGTCCTACCACAAAATCCATTGTGATATGCTCCCACTTCCATTCCGGTATTTCCAACATTTGAAGTAACCCGCTTGGTCGTTGATGTTTAGCTTTCACCTTCTGACACGTCAAGCATTTTGTAACGCATTCTGCAACGTCTCTTTTCATATTCGGCCACCAAAAATGTCACCGCAAATCTTGATACATCTTTGTACTTCCTGGATGAATCGAATATCTTGTGTTGTGTGCTTCAGTCAAGATTTCGTCTTTAATATCTAGTACTACTTGAACCCAGATTCTTCCCTCGAATCGTAGTAGTCCTTCTGTATCGACCTTGTATTTTACATCGCTACCCTCAACCACTTTCTCTTTGATCGTTTCGCATTCTTTATCTTATAGTTGAGCACTCTTCACTTTGTCCACCAAAGTTGGACTGGCATCTATCTGAAATAGTCGTTCATCGTATTCCTTTGGAAATTTAATTTCCAACTCTAGTTTTGCCATTGCTGAAATAAGCTCCTCCTGAGTAGTTATCAGCATCAACTTCTCCCGACCTTTCCTGCTCAAAGCATCTGTAACCACATTCACTTTGTCCGGATGATAAAAGATCTCACAATCGTAATCCTTTATCAATTCCATCCATCTCCTTTGACGCTTATTCAGGTCCTTTTGTGTGAAAATATACTTCAGACTTTTATGGTCTGTGTAGAATTCATATTTCTCTCCATAGAGATAGTGTCTCCATATCTTGAGAGCAAATACTACTGCAGACCAATTCCAAATCATGAGTCGGATAACCTTTCTCATAATCCTTCAGTTGTCTTGATGCATACGTAATTACTTTGCCGTTCTGCATAAGAACACATCCCAATCCCTTATGTGAGGCATCACTATACACCACAAAATTTCCTGTACTATCTGGTAATGACAACACAGGTGCCATGCTTAATTTCTTCTTCAAATCTTGGAAACTTTCTTCACATTTCTCCGTCTAAACAAATTTCACAGTTTTCCTGGTCAGATTTATTAATGGAGTGGCTATCTTAGAAAAATCTTGAATAAATAAATCTATAATAATGGCGATCCCCAAGAAACTCCTCACTTCGACGGTGTTCTTGGTTGTTCCCAATTGATTCTGACTTCCACTTTTGATGGATCCACGAAATCCCATCTTTGTCAATCACATGCCCAAAAAATTGCACGATCTAGCCAAAATTAGCACTTAGAGAATTTTTGCATAATTTTTCCTTTCTTAGTGTTTCCAATGTCAAACGTAAGTGTTCCACGTGTTCTTCTTGAGTTTTGGAATACACGAGAATGTCGTCGATGAATACCACTACAAACTTGTCTAAGAATGGTTTAAACACCTATTCATCAAATTAATGAATGCGTGGTGCATTGGTTAAACCAAAAGACATCACCGTAAACTCGTAATGTTCATACTAGAATCACGAATACCGGTTCGTGGTATATCCTCCTTCCTCACTTTCAATTGGTGATACCCACTTCTCAAATCTATTTTAGAAGTATTTAGCACCCTTGTTGATCAAACAAGTCATCTATTCTTGGCAATGGATATTTGTTTTAATAGTGACTTTGTTTAATTCTCTATAATCAATGCAAAGACGCATTGACCCATCCTTCTTCTTTACGGATAACATTGGCGCTCCCCATGGTGATACGCTTGGTTAAATATATTTCTTGTCTGGCAACTCTTGCAACTGTACCATCAGTTCCTTCATTTCTATTGGATCCATTTTGTACGGGGCCTTCAATATCGGTGTTGTTCCCGGCACTAAGTCGATTACGAATTCAATTTCTCTGTCAGGCGGAAGTCCTGGCAAATTCTCTGGAAACACATCCTCAAATTCCCTCACCACTGGTATCTCTTCCAGTTTCACATTCTTCTTCTGAGTATCGACTATGTAAGCTAAATAGCCCACACAGCCTTGACTCAACAATTTCTTGGCCTGCATAATCGTCAGACATTTCATTTGTCTAGGCGACATACTACCATAAAATACTACCTTTGTCCGGCCTGAGGCAAGACTGCAACTCTGCAAGTTTCAATTAGGCCATGCCGCCATGGGCCAAGTGGCCAACGCTAATCCACTAAATTAAAGTTGTTGGTCCGAATTGGTTTTTAGGTGACTTAATAGTTTGAATTCTAGCCCATTTCTCCCACTCCACTGTGTGACTGTGTCCACTGTCCAGTCATTCAAGCCATCATTAAGTGGTTGCTTTATAGTTTATATTATAGAGAGAGTGAGAGACTGGCAGACTGCCGCATAGCATATGCTTTATAGGAAATTAGGCATTAAGCCATTAAGGCATAGCATACTAGGCTTACTAGTTACTAGCATAGGCATAGACTGCCGCATAACATATATAATATTAATATATTACCGAGAGAGAGAGAAACTTATTTCTAACCCCGCATATTTCTATAGCATAACTGTAATATACTCATTCTTGATTATTGTTTAAGTTGTACTTTAAAGTTATAAACTTATACTTATTCATCAAATTATTAATTCAATAAATTAATTTTTTTTACTTATTCATTATTATAATTTGTAAGTTATAACTTATAAGTTGTAAAATATTAATTTTAATTAATACATCAATCAAGTTTGAAGTTTTAATTTTTCATTCTTAATTTTTTATAAGTATACTTAATTAATTAATATACAAAAGAAATAAAACATGTTTTTCTTTCTTTCTAGATTATTGGGCAAAATCTAATTTTTTTAATTGTAAGGTCATAGGATCTTGCCGACTTGTAGAGTTGCATTTTAATTGTAAGGTCATTTTTTAATTATAACTTATACTGAGAGAGAGAAAGAGAGTAGGACTTAATTACTAGCCTAGCCTAGTAGGCTATTAGCTGTCAACTTTGTTTCTCAGTTTTTGTCCCGTATAAATTGTAATTTTTAAATTTTGGATAGATGATTGATTGGACATTTGGATTTTGGACCCTTAAAATTTTAAATGGATAATAGATTATGCAAAGATGGGTTGGAGTTTGGACAATTGGACAAAAAGAAAAAAAAGGCTTGAGCTGCTAGCCTGCTACTATAACTGCTTACTTGCTTAGTAGGTTTGGACGGTTAGACCGCTCACCGCTATAACTGCTATAGCCTATAAGTAATAAGGCTTGTAAAGCTTGAGCTAAAAAGCTGGCGATGCGAGATGAGTCGATTTTATCGATGAAGCATAGCCTGAGGCACTGGTGGGCACGGCTTTCGAGCCTTAATGGTCGATTTTATCGATGAAGCATGGCCTAGCCTAGCCTTGAAGGTCCAAAGTCAAGGCTGGCTTTGGCTTTGGTCAATGACAAGTCTGGCAAAGCCCAGCCGAACCGAAGCAGAGCCAGCCACTGTTGTCTGACTCTAGTCATGTTAAAGGTTCTAGCTGTGGGTTTGTTTGATGTTGTACCTCCACTGTTACCTCCATTGCTTCTGATTGTCACTCCGTCCTTCTTCTTAGGGCATTCACGAGCAAAGTGATCCTTGGATCCGCACGTGAAGCACACGTTCTTCTTAGGTTGAGTGCAATTAGGGGTGATGTGACCCTCCTGGCCACAATTGATGTAATAACCCGATATTTTCTATATAAATAAAATCGAAATTTTTCGTATAATTTTTTTTTTATTTTAAGGATAAGGATTTGTACAAGATAATGTGTATATGTATTTATGTGGTAAATAAAAATATATTTATTACATGAATATTTACAAATAATTTTATTTTTGAATTAATGATCATTATAAATTATATTTTTACAATAATTAATTTTATTGTAGAAATGTTTTATTATTTATTTTTCAAAGGAAATATAATATTTTATTATTTAAATAATAAAGGAATGGATATTGTAGTTATTATAATTATTATTTATTTATATGAATTTTAGCTTGGATTATTAAGTTAAATATTTTAACTTAATTAATAAAGCTATTTATGCAAGGTAAATCGGATATGGAATCAAACCCCTAATTATGGTTTTGGAATAAGGAATGATAATAATATAATATTAATTATATATTTGATTTTTTCAGTCTTTATAAATATATCTGATATCGTGGATAGATAATGGTTGGTCAATTATGGCGTTATATGACAAACCCTAGTATTATTGTGTGAAACCCTAATTTAAAATACAAAATTAGAGTTCAAGATATTTGTAGGGGATCGTAATGATGTGATCAATGTTGGATATTATAAATATAAATGCTAATTAGGTAAACCCTAATTATTGACTCGAAACCCTAATTGTGGAATTAAAACCCTAACCGATATTTAGGAACCCTAACTATCAAATTGGGAAACCCTAATTGCTAATTTAGGATGTTTAATACTCATTAGCGAACTTTTAACCCTAATGATCATGCTTAAAGTAATTAGAAACCCTAATTACAAATTTTTAACCCTAATTATTAATTTGTTAGTCCTAATTAGTATATTGTTAACCCTAATTATCAAATGGGGGCTCTAATTGATAAATCAGTGATCTTAATTATAATTAACGTAATTAAACCCTAATGTTTCTGTATAATGTAATTAGAAAACTAATTTAATTAAGAAAACCCTAATTACAAATTTTAGAAACTATAATTTTATTTTATTTTATTTTATTTTATTTTTTTTTTTGTGCAAACCCTAATTGCTAAATCCTACAAATGCTATGTACTAAACCGTAAGGTTAAACCCTAAGGGTTTGCCAAATGACAAGAATACCATTAAATTATAAATATAAATGACCAAATTGCCCCTCTATGCATTATTGAAGTCTAATATGTAGGTTTTGACAATAGGATGGGTTGGTGACCTAATATAACAACCATCTTGACTTAAAACTCCTGCAAATCAGTCTCTATATCAGCATTACATGTATATAGCCCTTGTATTTATAGCATTGGAGAGAGAGAAAATTATTTGCAAGCTCATTTCTTTCCAAACACTCAAACCTTTTCTCTCAACTCAAACCAACGAAAATTCTAAGGCATTTCAGTCACAAAAACCGAGCCCCACTATCATCCCTAACCAAATCAAAAGCCAGAATCAGAAATTAAACATAAAAGGTATAAAACCCTAGCTTGAATTCTGTCCAAATTTCGGTTGTTTGATGTTTGAATTTTTTGTTAAAATATGTTATATAAGGTGTCTAATGATGATCTGGGTTGCTAGATGTTAGATCCATAACATCTAGAGGCTCGGATTTGAAGATTTGTAAAATCTGGAAAAATGAGAAATATGGTCTGACAACCAAATGTCAGGTCCCATAGATCTCGTCCTGTTATGTATTTTTGTGTTTTTAAGCTTTGATCTGGTAGTATGCTGGAAGATCTTTGATCTGAAACTGGAATCAAAGTCAGATCGTAAGCCAGTAGAAAGTTATTAGTGGTCAAACCACGTTGACCGGGATTGACCACGCGTTTCTGGGTAACCCAGAACGTGCCAAAAAGTCTGACAGCTTGTTCATGCATTTGGATCTTGCTTCTGTTTATGTGTTAGACCTTGTTATTGTTGTAATATTGTTGTCTGACGTCTAGTCTACATGAACATGCCTCTAGAATCATTATATCCTTCTCTGAATCAAAGAAATCAGTGGTCAAAGTAGTGAGGACGAAACTGCCAGATGAAGTTTCTAGGTAACCCAGAAACCTTCATAAGCAGTTTCGGACTACTACTTTGACCGGCCCATATCTACTTTATGTGATGTTGTTAAAATGTTTTTATGTAATGAATCTGTAGACTTACATGTGGTCTACATAATGAAGGCTTTATATCTCTAAAATATCAACCGAAATGCAAGTTGTGGAAGCCCAAAATAGACAGGTCGAACTGTTCTTCATTTCTGGGTAACCTAGAAAATGACGAACAGTTCTGACATCTACTTTGAAGGTTTAGATCTTTCAATTAGTGCATGTTTTAATTTTGTTTATTGTTGGATCTTATAGTCTTACATTAGCCCTACACGATCTGACAAACATCATACCCAGAATCACAATACACAGATCACAGTTCTTGGTCAAAGTAGGCCACTCGATAATTGTACTTGAATTTCTGGGTTTGGCCAAGAACATGAAGAACACCTATAGCGACGGTTCTGTCGCTATAGGCATTCTTTAGCGACAGATAGTATTATATTTTTCGAAAATTAATAAATAAATATAAAAAAATAGTTTTTAATTATTAAAAATACAAAATAAATTATTAAAAATTATTTTAAATTCCAAAAATTAGTTTTTAATTATTTTAAATATATTTCATAAATATTTAATATTTTTGGAATATTAAAGGTATTTAATTTATTTAATTATATTATTAAATAAATTAGTTAAAAATGATTTTTAATACTTGAAAAATCATTTAAAATTATATTATGATATAATAAAATATTTTAAGTTATTTTTAATTACTTTTAATATTTTATGATAAATTTCATTAATAAATTAATATTAATGATAATTAAATTATGTACTAAATGAATTAAATAAATTAATTAAAAATGATTTTATTATATTAAAAATCATTTTAAATAATAATAAAGTATTTAAAAATATTTTAAGTTATAAAATATAACTTTTAATATTTAAAGGTAAATTTCATTAATTAATTATTATTAATGATATTAAAGTTATTTAATAATTATATTAAATAATTTAGTTTAAAAATGGTTTTAATATTATAATAATCATTTTAAATAAAAATAAAGTGTTTAAAGATATTTTAAGTTATAAAATATAACTTTTAATATTTAAAGGATAATTTCATTAATAATTTAATATTAATAATTATTAATTTATTATTAATGATATTAAATTTATTTAATAATTATATTAAATAAATAGTTTATAAATGGTTTTATTAATTTAAAAATCATTTAAAAGGGATATAAATGAATTAAAAATATTTTAAGTTATACTTAATGACTTTTAATATTTTGATAAATAAAACATTAATACTTTAATATTAATGATAATTATTTAAAAATGATTTTAAATGTTTTAAAAATCATTTAAGGGTAATATTAATACTTTAAAAGTATTTTGAGTTATTATAAATAACTTTAACATTTTGGAAATGATTTCATTAATAGTTTAATAGTAATTAAATATTAATGGTAATAGTATTATTTAATATTTAAATCATTTAATAATGATTCGATGTTTGAAAATTAAGCGATAAATTATAATAAAGGTTTAAAAATTATTATAAGTTATTTAAAAAATAATATGATTGATACTAAGTTACGGGTTAGAGTCTTGGACTCGATAATTACCCGATAAAGTTGTCAATACACCAAAATAATTCAGAAATTGATCGGACTTAGATAATGTTATTAGATAAGTGATTATTTGTGATTGATGGTTGTTAAACTTATGACAATGTGATAGGTTATGTGTTTGATTGCAAATAGCAAAGTACAATATGATATGATATGTTATTCTAATCGAAGCGAATCATCTATTTAATGATAGGGCTTGATATAAAAGATAAATCTAAGTTGTGTAAGCAAAGAGAGACAAGGCAAAAGTATCTAACCCTTTGCATTTACTTTATGCAATGGACATGCGTAAGATAATAATTAAACTATTCTTTTCAATTGTTCAAATATTTCAACCTTTGTATATACTTTATGCAATGATTTTGTATAAGTAAGCTATTAAATTATAAATCATTGTACAAGTTCCTTAATTCTGTTATTGTAAATCAAGAAATATATTCTGTTCGTTAATTTCTAAACATGGTTATACAAGTGTCCTCACTTGGATAATCATTATATTTTATCACATGTTGATACATACTTATTGGTGTCCAGTATGTATAAGTTGAATTAAAAGCCGTCTAAGCTATTTGATCTGGCTAGATACTAACTTGAAATTGTTGTTGAACAAGATAAGAACTTTATTGTTATCCAACTGAATTATTTTGGTTCGGATTTAAGACTGGTATGAATATCCCAAATATGGGAAACTTTTATTCGCTTAAGGCAGAAATGCTGGACGAAAATATCGTCCTATAATGTAGTATTGATCAATCTGAGGCATAAGTGGGTGATCACCCAGGTGCGTCGTAGTAAGTAATGACGGTTTCTGAGATGAAGTTACATTTAACCTTTTGAAAATAGAAAACAATGTTCATAGTCTGTCAAATGATCATCATTTATAGTCTATACGTAGTTTCAAAAATTTGAAATCAAAATGATAGTTTGTTTATTATTGATTCAACTTACTTTACAACTGTTGATTCGTTGTAGAAGTATCGTTCAAAGAAAACATTTAATTCATTCATTAAATGTTATTGTTCTTTATTACTATTTGGGCACTCAAATGCTCATCCTTGCTTAATTTAAATGTTTTTCACTAAGTATGAACAACCTGAAGGCTCTACCAAGAACAAAGGGAAAGGGAAGGTCGCTGAATGAAAGATAATGTTATCTTTTGTAATAACTAGACTTTATTAGGATAATGATGATATATATTAATTATCATGTAATGTAACGAATGTTTGAAGGTTTCGTACTTGGGATTGAAAACTATGATAATATGTAAATTAAATTTGATAATCTATATTATTGTTATTATTATTAGTATTATTCGCTCATAGAAATAGTATCGTGAAGCACTGAGTTTGGGTTTCAAGTACACGAATTTAGGGGCGTCATGATGGTATCAGAGCTATAGGGTTAGAAACCTTAGGTGGGATAGACCTTAGGCTATAACCTTAGAACAGAGGGAAACGTTGAAAATATAAACAACTCATATAGAGTTTAAAAAGAGATGAATCGGATAAATTCATCGTCAACCCAAATAAAAGATAACCTATACAAAAGTTATTATTTGTTATGTGTATATATTATATGCTAATCGGGATAATTTATGTGTGTAGATGTAGGGTGTGAAAAGGATTAGGATACCCTCGGATCGTAAAGAAGGAGCCGATATCAAAGCCGATAAATTTGAAATAGAGGCTCAAAGTGAAAGCAACCTCGATGAGGTGGTTATTGTGGAAAATGTCGTACGGATCAGGAAATGGTAGAAATAGCCGATAGTGATTCGAGACCTTTGAAGTTGGAGGCGATCAAGCATCAACCGAAGTCTGAGAATCTGCGGGACCGAGTTTCCTCTTTGGAACAGTTATGGGAAATAGAAAAGATGCTAAATAGTCAATTGCGGAAAGCATTAATTGAAATAATGGAAGAACGGGATAAGCTTAAAATCCAAATTAACCAAATTGGAGCTAAAAGCAACAAAGCATATGCAGCTCCGAACAAGAAGGGGAAAAGAAAGATGAAAGACCGTGATATAAGAAATCCTGATAACAAACGAAGAAAAATTAATCGAATAGAAAAGTGTGCAAATTGTGACAAGAAACATGAAGGTGTATGCGAGAAAAGGGAATATGTTTGCTATAATTGCGATGGAATGAAAGGACATTTCTCTTCTCATTGTCCCAATCAATGAAATGTGTTTGTTTTTATTTGTGGAATAGGAGGTCATCAGCAAATAGTTGTCAAGATCAAGAAAAGGCGTAATTCATAAGTAGTATAGGTTATGTGGTGTAAGTGTGTTTAATGTAATATATGCTTAGTATGTCTGTGTAAGGTTATGTTCTCAACTTTTGTAATGATCAAGTTTGTAAATCCCGACTTTTGTAGTCACAAAGGGATAGCAGTATATGCTATGTTATGAAAATTACTACGACTTAATGAAAATGAACTTATGTTTGAGTAATGAAACAAGTTTAATATATTAAACTTATATGATAAGGTTTAGAATGTAAGTTAAGTTATGTTTTATTTAATCAGATAATGTCGCCAAGACGTCAAACTAGAAATCGAAGGGCAGAAGAATTTGTCAAACAACGCTGGGGGTCAACAACCAGATCCAATGCAGCACTTTGCAAACATGGTAGCTCAGGCTATGCAACAAGGAATACCGATCGCAAGAAGGAACCGACCGGACAAACGCAGCAAAACTTCAAGGACTTCAAGGCTGCAGGACCACCCGAATTTAGAGGTACAATTGACCCTATAGAAGCCCAAACATGGGTTAAAGAAATCGAAAAGGCGTTCGTTATAGCTAGGGTAGCTGAGGGGCAAAAGACCGCTTTTGCCACCTACATGATGAAGGGCGAGACAAATTTTTGGTGGGAAGCGAATCAGGCGAGGGCAGGAGCAGGTGTAGTTGCTTGGGAAGGGTTTAAAACCCTATTTTTTGAAAATTATTTTTCATCTAGTATGCAGGCTATGATAGAGGTAAAATTTCTAGATTTGAAGCAGGAAAATATGACGATGTCAGAATACGCCGCTAAGTTTAATGAGTTGGCTAGGTTTGCCCCGCATCAAAGAGATACGGAGGCTAGGAAAGCTAGAAGGTTTGAGCTGGGATTAAAACCCTGACTCTACAATAAGGTGGCAGTGTTATAAATCCCTACATTTGTTGCACTCACGGAGAAAGCTATTATTGCTGAGGAGGGGAATGAGGCCATGAGCCTCTACAACAAAGAAAGAAGGAACAAGGGTAAGGTTGAGGGAGCTAGAAAGGTGGAAACAAATAGTGGAAATAGGAGTGAAAAGAGGAAGGGAAACAATTATGGGGTATACGGGGTGAAGCGGGAGGTACAAAGAAGAAGAAATGGTACTGATGTGAGAGCATGGGAAAGAACCATTTGGGGGAATGTCTAAAAGGTAAATTTATATGTTTTAAGTGTGGGCAGGAGGGTCATATCTCTCCCAACTGCCCTAATCCTAGAACTATTAATGGGTGTTTTCTGTGTGGATCAAAGGAGCATAAGGTGAAGGACTGTCCGAAAAGGAGGACGGAGGCAGAAAGCGTGAACATGGGGAAAAGCGGCGGAACCTTGGCGATCGCAGGACCAACATCATCTAGTAAGCCGATGAAATCTACTGCAAGGGTCTTCAACATGACAGTTCGGGATACGGCGGCAGCTGGCAATAGAACTCCAGGTATTATTCGTATAACTTTTATTTTCTTCTATATGATTTTCCTTTATATAATAAATTATTTTATAAAGAAATTTTGAGGAAGGAATTTGAATTCTTTAAAAACCAAATTTTCGTTAATCAGAAAGACAAGCTTTATATAAAAAGTTAAAGATCAGTTCGATCAATTATGATCGAGATCTACTTGAAATGATTGCGTATGCTATGTACTCTTATATGTTTAAGTTTTAAAACGGTGATTCCGGGGACGGAATCTTTATAAGGGAGGGTGAATGTAATAACCCGATATTTTCTATATAAATAAAACCAAATTTTTCAGTATAATAATTTTTTTTTTTTTTTGAGGATGAGGATTTGTACAAGATAATGTGTATATGTATTTATGTGGTAAATAAAAATATATTTATTACATGAATATTTACAAATAATTTTATTTTTGAATTAATGATCATTATAAATTATATTTTTACAATAATTAATTTTATTGTAGAAATGTTTTTATTATTTATTTTTCAAAGGAAATATAATATTTTATTATTTAAATAATAAACGGAATGGATATTGTAGTTATTATAATTATTATTTATTTATATGAATTTTAGCTTGGATTATTAAGTTAAATATTTTAACTTAATTAATAAAGCTATTTATGCAAGGTAAATCAGATATGGAATCCAAACCCTAATTATGGTTTTGGAATAAGGAATGATAATAATATAATATTAATTATATATTTGATTTTTTAGTGCTATAAATATGTACTGTATACGTGGACCGATAATGGTTGGTCAATTATGGCGTTATATGACAAACCCTAGTATTATTGTGTGAAACCCTAATTTAAAATACAAAATTAGAGTTCTAGATATTTGTAGGGGATCGTAATGATGTGATCAATGTCGGATATTATAAATATAAATGCTAATTAGGTAAACCCTAATTATTGACTCGAAACCCTAATTATGGATTTAAAACCCTAACCGATATTTTGGAACCCTAACTATCAAATTGGGAAACCCTAATTGCTAATTTAGGATGTTTAATACTCATTAGCGGACTTTTAACCCTAATGATCATGCTTAAAGTAATTAGAAACCCTAATTAAAAAAATTTTAACCCTAATTATTAATTTGTTAGTCCTAATTAGTATATTGTTAACCCTAATTATCAAATGGGTGCTCTAATTGATAAATCAGTGATCTTAATTATAATTAACGTAATTAAACCCTAATGTTCCTGTATAATGTAATTAGAAAACTAATTTCATTAAGAAAACCCTAATTACAAATTTTAGAAACTAAAATTTTTATTTTAGTTTATTTTATTTTTTGTGCAAACCCTAATTGCTAAATCCTACAAATACTATGTACTAAACCTTAGGGTTAAACACTAAGGGTTTGCCAAATGACAAGAATACCATTAAATTAGAAATATAAATGACCAAATTGCCCCTCTATGCATTATTGAAGTCTAATATGTAGGTTTTGACAATAGGATTGGTTGGTGACCTAATGTAACAACCATCTTGACTTAAAACTCCAGCAAATCAGTCTCTATATCAGCATTACATGTATCTAGCCCTTGTATTTATAGCATTGGAGAGAGAGAAAATCATTTGCAAGCCCATTTCTTTCCAAACACTCAAACCATTTCTCTCAACTCAAATCAACGAAAATTCTAAGGCATTTCAGTCACAAAAACCGAGCCCCGCTATCATCCCTAACCAAATCAAAAGCCAGAATCAGAAATTAATCATAGAAACTATTAAACCCTAGCTTGAATTCTGTCCAAATTTCGGTTGTTTGATGTTTGAATTTTTTGTTAAAACATGTTATATAAGGTGTCTAATGATGATATGGGTTGCTAGATGTTAGATCCATAACATCTAGAGGCTCGGATTTGAAGATTTATAAAATCTGGAAAAATGAGAAATATGGTTCGATGACCGAATGTCAGTCCCATAGATCTAAATCTGTTATGTGTTTTTGTTTTTAAGCTTTGATCCAAGTAGTATGCACACAAGCCGATCATGTTTGATGATAAAGCATATACTTTGTAACAATCTTATTCATTTATTAATAAAAGTATTAATTTATTAAAGGCTTTTAATTATCTACATGATCTTTGTTTTATAATATGTGATAAACCCATAGTTTTAAGCAATGCTTTTAGAATAATGATGATGATCATTCTAATGAGATCTAAATTCTTAGAAAGCTTAAAACTAAAATAGTTCCCAATCGTTGGATTACTAAATTGGGGATTAGTGAATCCAGGATAGATTGGTACATCGTTAACTTGCTCATTGGATGAGGATGATTGATCTCATGATCATTTGTGTGGAACACTAAAAGCAAGTATGTAGGTGCTTATTAGAGAATAAGTTCCTTTGAGCGTGGCTCGCTAAGGAATACCTAATGGAGTTTTATTTGCTGTCGATAGGAATTCTGTAGTGATAGTAGTACAAGTAATCCTTGGACTTGAGATCATCATAGTATCTTGTGTATGATGAGTTATACTTTGACTTATTCCTTAAGACCCTTAGGGTATATCAAAGGGTATGCTTGGGTATAATAAGTTGTACGTGGAGATAATGTATGATCGATAAAGAATCTACCACTTCTAATAAAAAGAAGAGAAATGTCTATGTGATTCGATAAATGACAACCCGGTAGTCCTTGGCGAGGCGAGAATGAAATTAGAAAGGAGTTTCTAATTTGCATTATTTGAGTTGTGCATTTAAGGATCGAAAATACATATAATTAAATAAAATAAGACTTGTGGTAATTCCATGTCTTATATTTAATTGGGACATTGTATGGTGGAAGGATTGAATTGTACGGTAACTATTTACTCAAAGGTTCTTTAATGATTAATGTTGAAATCTATATTATCTGGAAAGTCGTTGATCATTAGGGGAGGCTTATCCTATTGTAGAATAAATATTATTTATTTAAATAAATTAATTGTTTAATTTATTTATTTAAATAAGATTAGAATTATTCTAATTGATTTATTCACAATAGGTTTAATATGGAGAACCTAAAGGGTCACACCATAAAAGGAAGAATAATTATTTAAGAAGTTAATGGCATAATCGTAATAATATGTTATGTATATTTAATTTAATCTATGGTGATAGAATAAATTAAATAGCTTAATATTATTATTTAATATTTTAGAAATATTAAATATAAATTAATAAGAGAGTCTTATTAATATTATTACAATTATTATTATTTTTAATTTCTAAAAGAGTTTAGGAATTAATTTAATATAAGTACTCTCATTTATTCCTAATTGGATTAGGAAGGAAAATTAGTTAAAGGAGTTTAATTAATTATCCTAATAAGATTAGGGAGCTTAATTAATTAAAAGAATTTAATTAATTAAATAAAACCCAATTCCTTAATTGTTAAGGTGGGTTGCCCACATCTATAAATAAGAGAGTCTTATTATATGGGTGAAAGGGTTGTTGACTTTTTAACAACTACGTAATAATTCAATAGTTGGGAGAGTACACCTTTTCTATAGAGATAGAAAACTAGGGTTTGAGCGAATACCCATCTTCTTGAATTTTCTTCTTCCTTGGTGGATCACCTACAGAGGCCAAACATTTGGGTGGCTAACGTTGATCGAAGGAAGGAACCAAACCCGGTGGATTCAAGATTGAGCGAAAAGGATTTGGAGGTGAACTTGTACACGAGGAAGCTCGATCTTCAAGGTATGATTTATTCTTTATCTTTTCGTTTAATTAATAATTGTGCATAAAAGGGTGATCGGGTATATGGTTTGTAAAATTTTAAACTCGATTTTTTACACGTTTTAGCATTATTTTGCAATTTGATTGCGTTCATGAATATTACAAACCTAACGGTGGCATCGAGCCAAACCTTTATCACGAATTATTAATTATTTTAATTTGATATGTATATTGATATGTGTTTAGAACAATTTAATTGGGCATAATTTTATTGTATAAAATTTAAAAAAAAAAAAAAAAAAAAAAAAATTTTTTTTTTAAAAACCGTAATCATATCAATGGGAAATCAAAGCAAATAAGTCATGCAATTAAAAAAAAAAAAAAAAAAAATATATCATGCCGGATTTCATGCATTTACGGAACATAATAAAAAAAAAAATATACCATGTATATATCTCAATATTCGGAAGTTGCTTTTCACAAATTCTCACAAGATCCACGTGATTCCTAAAAAAAAAAAAAAAAGAGGATATATAACTTCAAGAGTATAAGCAATATATGTACGGAAGCAAATTATATAAAAAAAAAGGGAACTTTTCGGTTTATTTTTTGGAGCGTTATATATATATATATATATATATAGTATAATATAGTTAATATTAATATATATATATATATATATATATTTATATATATATATATAATATATATATATATATATTTTAATTATTTTATAATTAAAATAAAAGTTTATTTTAATTTTAAAATAAAAGGTTTATTTTAATATTAAAATATAAGGTTTATTTTAATTTTAAAATTAGAATTTCATTTTAACTAATTAGAGTTGGAATTGGATTCCATGATAACTAATTGGAGTTGAAATTGGATTTCTATTTTTCCTTAAATAAAGGAGTTTATTTAGATATGAAATAAGATTTCATATTATTCAAAAATAAAGGAGTTTATTTGTGAATAGGAAAAGAATCCTAATTTCCTTAAATAAAGGAGTTTATTTAGATATGAAATAAGATTTCATATTATTCAAAATAAAAGAGTTTATTTGTGAATAGGAAAGAAGAATCCATGTTTCCTTAAATAAAGGAGTTTATTTAAATATGAAATAAGATTTCATATTATTCAAAATAAAGGAGTTTATTTGTGAATAGGAAAGAATATAAAGTGTTTTCCTTTAATAAAAAGATTTTTTGAATGGAATTGGATTCCATAATTAATTAAAATAAAAGAGTTTATTTAATAATTAAAATTTTTTTTATATATATGGAATTGGATTCCATAATTAATTAAAATAAAAGAGTTTATTTTGATTAAAATTTTGATTAAAATTAAATAGTTTATTTTATTTAAAATTGGATAAATTAAAATAAAATAGTTTTATTTTGATTTAAATTTGGATTAAAATAAAGGAGTTTATTTTGATTCAAAAAATAGATTTTATACTAACTAAATTTGCCCATTAAATGATATCAATATATATATTAAATGTTTATTATTCATGAGATGAATGTTATTTATTGATGCATATGGTGATGTGTATGATAATAAATGGGATTGATTATGGACTATTGACGATGTGATTGGATTTTATTTTAGTTGGATGCATGAATGTATGGGTTTTATTAAATGGGGAATTGCGTGCCTCGTCTTCTTCTAATTTTTCTTAATGTAAATTCTATCTCCTCCTATGTACTTTCCCTTATTTCTTGATCAAGGTTTCTATTTATTTTAAATAGTTTTTGTAATAGGAATAGTTAGAATTAATTTTGAAAAATTGGAGATCAAAAGAGCAAGAGGCTTGAAGACCCGTTTGTAATGGGCCGGGTTTAAATGTAATAGTTATATTTAAATATTATTTTTGCACCCCTAGGGTTTGACCTTTTGGTTCACTTGGTGGCTCTAGTGAACCAAACTAGAATAAAAGTCCATAATCAATCAAGGTAGTAGAATATAGTATTATATATATGCATGCTTATACTATATATATATTATATATTATGCAAACATGCTTCGCATGTTCATTAATATGCGTATTTTATTTATATATATAATAAATGCAGCTAAACAAGATGAGACAAATTAATAACAAACCCCTCAATTTTTTTATATTAAGTCCTAAGCGTTCAAA
Source organism: Panax quinquefolius (assembly GCA_020205615.1). Lineage (NCBI taxonomy): Eukaryota > Viridiplantae > Streptophyta > Magnoliopsida > Apiales > Araliaceae > Panax > Panax quinquefolius. The sequence goes on from CM035172.1 coordinate 71,037,422, forward strand.
GATATTTGGAATATCGAGCGTAAGCCTTCTAGCATGATAAAATTAATAGAGTATTAAATATTTAATATGAGTTTGTTGTGTCACCACAAGGCGAGTATTAAGTATTTAAGATGTTAATTTATCACATTTGATGCTTATAAAGAAAATTGAACAATATTTTTTTTGTTGTGTCACCACAAGGATGATATTTTTCTTTTTGAATATATGGAGTGCTAGGTTGGACTTAACTTGGATAATTTTGATTCGGATGTGCCACCACTTGATCAAAATAATCTAAGAGGCAAAATAAAGGAGTTGCATAGTTGATGTAATTGACAAAAGTTGTCTACCTATTTATTTATATATAGTTTGTTGTGTCACCACAAGGCTATATACATTTGAAATGGGATCCTTATTCTCACTAGCAAATCTTTAATTAGATTTTTGCCGAACTATATAAGTGAGGTAATATAGTTTGAAGAAAATAGTGGGAGATACCAATTTAAAACAAGACCTAAATTATTTTGGTAATTAATAAAAGAATGTATGTTAAAATGTTGTTAATTACAAATTCATTTTAGAAATTTTACAATGTCTAAATTACTATCAACTGCGAAGCATATTAGATGCTAAATTAATCGGGCATAGAATTAAGCGGATTGGTTAAGGAATTTGAGAATAGTTCTCATGGTGAAAAAGCTATCTTATGTCATATCGCCTATCCTGCAATGGTTGCAGAACAATGCCTCGAGGAAGAGATTGCTACTTTTAGAAAGTGGCAAGATGATGCCTGATTGGCTCGATGCATCATGCTCGCATCCATGAGTAACAATGCTTGACGTCGACATGAAACTATGGATACTTCTACTATATTCACGCACATCAAGTAGTTGATGGTGAGGAAAGTGGGGACCGATAGATATCGAGATATCTAAGGAGCTCTTCCGATCTAGAATGGCCGATGGCACTATAAATACTGAGACAAAAAGTTCTTAACATAATCAATTTGATTGATCGATTAGGACATTTGGTTTTGTCATGGATGGAGAGTTGAGCAAGATTTGATCTTGCACTCACTCCGGACTCCTTTCACAATTGTTGTGAATTTTTCATATGAACAAGCTAGATATCGACTTTATTTGATTTGCTTAACATATTGAAAAATGTTGAGAGTCACTTTCGACCAAGAAAGATCAAGTCTTCTTTGGTAGGGGCCAAAGGATCTTACGAAAGAAGAGCGATTCAAAGAAGGTAAATAGAAAGGCAAAAACAAAGGATAATAAGAAAAAAAGCGATACGGATAGCAAAGGAGTTTGCTTCCACTACAATAAGCTTTGGACCTTTTGAAAGAAAGCTGCAAGAAGCATCTTGAGAGGCTAACCAAAGAAGCTTAGTGAAGTTTGGTTTAAAATCTACAATTTTGTTCATGATTTAAATAAATTTTTCTTTAAGTCGAGGTTCTACTTGGGTATTGGATACCGACTTTGGTTATCATAAATATAGATTTATGAAGGGACCAAGCAGAAGTAGAAAGCTAAATAAATATAAGTAATCCTATATGTGGGAAATGTAACAAAGGTTGCTACATTAGCCATAGAAACTTATAGTTTAGCAATGCCTACGGGAAAATATATTAAGTCAATAAGTTGTTATTGTATTCGAGTTCTTGTTAAAAATATTATTTCCATTTTTTATTGTTGGAATGATGAAATCTTTGGTATTATAATAAAGAACAATTGTTGTTCTATTTATAATAATAATGTTTTGTATAGAAATGGAATATTACTTAATAAATTTTGTATACTTGACTTACGTGAAAATAATTTTGCATATTGAACAAATTAGTATAAGAAAAGGAGATGATCATTCAAAGAGTTGAATGTGTGTATTTCTTTGAAATACAAGTGTGAATTATTTGAAAGGTTCAAAAGAATTGAAGTGAAACAAATTGGCAAAGTATTAAGATTCTTTGATTAGATCGAGGAATAAATACTTGTCTGATAAGTTTCTAGATCATCTCAAATGGTTTTCTCATAATGGACACATCGATGATGAAATAATTGATTGATGTATCGAAAGGAAAAATCGTACCTTGTTGGACATAGTGCGGTCCATAATGATTTTCTGAGCATTCGGTATCCTTACAGGATAATGTCTAGAAATGGTGCATATCTCTGAAAAAGGTAACCTCAAAATCGGCCCCAAGACTCCATAAAAGTTATGGACGGGGAGGATTCTAATCTTAAGTATGTTAAGATAAGGGTTGTCAACTTATGTGAAAAGGTTTCAAAGGATAAGCTTGGGACAAGATTTGACAAATGTCGATTTGTGGGACATCCTAAAGTAAGTTTAGGGTATATGTTCTATAATCCTACTTAGCAAAAGGTGTTTATTGCGAAACACGGCGCCTTACAAGATAAAGGTGTTTATCATTAAAAGGGGCTAGTGGGAGGATAATAGATCTTGAAGAGTTCAAGAACCACAAAACACTATAAGTCGAATAAGAGGAACACGTAGATAGACCTATTGTACCACAATGGAATCGTAAATCTGGAATAATCAAGAAGATACAGGAGGTATGGATTCATCATGGATGATGATGATGAGGTACGCATCATAGAAGATGATGATCGAGTTACATTCGATGAGGTAAGAGTTCTAGTGTGTTTAAAAGGGTCGATTGGGGCATCGTGAAATTTCTAATATTATATGTTGATATACTACGGATGAGGAATGACATACCAATACTACTGATCGATAGGAAGATAAAGTTGTCTAAACATTCCTCCATGAATGATTTGGGAAGAGTATCTTAATTGGGGATATAAATCTATATAGATAGATTTAAGAGGATGCTCGACTTAACCCGAGGAGCGTATATTCATTTGATGCTAAAAGTCGTTTAGCATGGCAAACTCAAGAGATGTCTCATGTTGATGAGCTATGGGTGTATCTCTTAATAGTCCCCACAGACTCACGAAAGAGAGGTCGCATGAGTAACAATCATGTATGCTGATGAAATATCACGAGACACGATGTTGATTGATCGGTCATATTATGGAGAAGTTCACTATGAGTCGGTGAAAAACATCTTAAAGTGCTTAGCAAGGCACTAAGGATGTGATCATATTCATGGTGGGTCTGCGAATTAAAACTAGAGGACTTATGAGACTCAAGTTTTTGAAGACAGACCAAGATGACGAGAAAAATCCACTTTAAGGTAAAGCGTTATCTTGAGCGAGTGGTGCAGTGAATTGGAAAGGTTCCAAAAGCAATGAAAGAGTTCTTTGGTTTAGTGATAAAGACAAAGTATATAGCTATAAATGAAATTTGCCAAGTTGATTGTTTGGATTAAAAGTTCATTCTGAACTAGGAATAGTTCTAAGTCTCATCTTGGATCTAAACATGTGTTGTGGCACTTTCATTTGATTATTAGAATCATTGAAAGATGGAAATCACTATAGAGATAGTGGACTCTCAAGAACAACATTACATATCCATTAACTAAAGCTTATCCAACGGCGGGATAATCGTCACTTAGAGAAGAAGAGTATAAGATACCATGACGATTGGCTTTAGTGCAAGTGGGAGATTGAAAGTAGTATGCACACAAGCCCGATCATGTTTGATGATAAAGCATATACTTTGTAACAATCTTATTCATTTATTAATAAAAAGTATTAATTTATTAAAGGCTTTTAATTATCTACATGATCTTTGTTTTATAATATGTGATAAACCCATAGTTTTAAGCAATGCTTTTAGAATAATGATGATGATCATTCTAATGAGATCTAAATTCTTAGAAAGCTTAAAACTAAAATAGTTCCCAATCGTTGGATTACTAAATTGGGGATTAGTGAATCCGGATAGATTGGTACATCGTTGCTTGCTTTCGTTGGATGAGGATGATTGATCTCGTGATCATTTTGTGTGGAACACTAAAAGCAAGTATGTAGGTGCTTATTAGAGAATAAGTTCCTTTGAGCATTGGCTAAGCTAAGGAATACCTAATGGAGTTTTATTTTTGCTGTCGATAGGAATTTCTGTAGTGATAGTAGTACAAGTAATCCTTGGACTTGAGATCATCATAGTATCTTGTGTATGATGAGTTATACTTTGACTTATTCCTTAAGACCCTTAGGGTATATCAAAAGGTATGCTTGGGTATAATAAGTTGTACATGGAGATAATGTATGATCGATAAAGAATCTACCACTTCTAATAAAGAAGAGAAATGTCTATGTGATTCGATAAATGACAACCCGGTAGTCCTTGGCGGCGGCGAATGAAATTAGAAAGGAGTTTCTAATTTGCATTATTTGGAGTTGTGCATTTAAGGATCGAAATACATATAATTAAATAAAATAAGACTTGCGGTAATTCCATATCTTATATTTAATTGGGACATTGTATGGTGGAAGGATTGAATTATGCGGTAACTATTTACTCAAAGGTTCTTTTATGATTAATGTTGAAATCTATATATTATACGGAAAGTCGTTGATCATTAGGGAGGCTTATCCTATTGTAGAATAAATATTATTTATTTAAATAAATTAATTGTTTAATTTATTTATTTAAATAAGATTAAATTATTCTAATTGATTTATTCACAATAGGTTTAATATGGAGAACCTAAAGGCACACCATAAAAGGAAGAATAATTATTTAAGAAGTTAATGGCATAATCGTAATAATATGTTATGTATATTTAATTTAATCTATGGTGATAGAATAAATTAAATAGCTTAATATTATTATTTAATATTTTAGAAATATTAAATATAAATTAATAAGAGAGTCTTATTAATATTATTACAATTATTATTATTTTAATTTCTAAAAGAGTTTAGGAATTAATTTAATATAAGTACTCTCATTTATTCCTAATTGGATTAGGAAGGAAAATTAGTTAAAGGAGTTTAATTAATTATCCCTAATAAGATTAGGGAGCTTAATTAATTAAAAGAATTTAATTAATTAAATAAAACCCAATTCCTTAATTGTTAAGGTGGGTTGCCCACATCTATAAATAAGAGAGTCTTATTATGGGTGAAAGGGTTGTTGACTTTTTTAACAACTACGTAATAATTCAATAGTTGGAGAGTACACCTTTTCTATAGAGATAGAAAACTAGGGTTTGAGCCAAATACCCATCTTCTTGAATTTTCTTCTTCCTTGGTGGATCACCTCTAGAGGCCAAACATTTGGGTGGCTAACGTTGATCAAAGGAAGGAACCAAACCGGTGGATTCAAGATTGAGCGAAAGGATTTGGAGGTGAACTTGTACACGAGGAAGCTCGATCTTCAAGGGTATGATTTTATTCTTTATCTTTTCGTTTAATTAATAATTGTGCATAAAGGGTGATCCGGGTATATGGTTTGTAAAATTTTAAACTCGATTTTTACACACTTAGCATTATTTTGCAATTTGATTGCGTTCATGAATATTACAAACCTAACAGTCTAAATGAACATGCCTCTAGAATCATTATATCCTTCTCTCGAATCAAAGAAATCAGTGGTCAAAGTAGTGAGGACGAAACTGCCAGATGAAGTTTCTGGGTAACCCAGAAACCTTCATAAGCAGTTTCGGACTACTACTTTGACCGACCCATGTCTACTTTATGTGATGTTGTTAAAATATTTTTATGTAACGAATCTGTAGACTTACATATGGTCTACATAATGAAGGCTTTATATCTCTAAAACATCAACCGAAATGCAAGTTGTGGAAGCCCAAAATAGACAGGTCGAACTGTTCTTCATTTCTGGGTAACCTAGAAAATGACGAACAGTTCTGACATCTACTTTGACGGTTTAGATCTTTCAATTAGTGCATGTTTTAATTTTGTTTATTGTTGGATCTTGTAGTCTTACATTAGCCCTACACGATCTGACAAACATCATACCCAGAATCACAATACACAGATCACAGTTATTGGTCAAAGTAGGCCACTCGATAACTGTACTTGAATTTCTGGGTTTGGCCAAGAACATGAAGAACACCTATAGCGGCAGTTACATTACGCTTATAGGCATTCTTTTAATGACGATAGTATTTTATTTTCTAAAAATTAATAAATAAATAGAAAAAAATAGTTTTAAATTATTAAAAATACAAAATAAATTATTAAAAATTATTTTAAATTCCAAAAATTAGTTTTTAATTATTTTAAATATATTTCATAAATATTTAATATTTTTGGAATATTAAAGGTATTTAATTTATTTAATTATATTATTAAATAAATTAGTTAAAATGATTTTAATACTTGAAAAATAATTTAAAATTATATTATGATATAATAAAATATTTTAAGTTATTTTTAAAGACTTTTAATATTTTATGATAAATTTCATTAATAAATTAATATTAATGATAATTAAATTATGTACTAAATAAATTAAATAAATTAATTAAAAATGATTTTATTATATTAAAAATCATTTTAAATAATAATAAAGTATTTAAAAATATTTTAAGTTATAAAATATAACTTTTAATATTTAAAGGTAAATTTCATTAATTAATTATTATTAATGATATTAAAGTTATTTAATAATTATATTAAATAATTTAGCTTAAAAATGGTTTTAATAGTATAATAATCATTTTAAATAAAAATAAAGTGTTTAAAGATATTTTAAGTTATAAAATATAACTTTTAATATTTAAAGGATAATTTCATTAATAATTTAATATTAATAATTATTAATTTATTATTAATGATATTAAATTTATTTAATAATTATATTAAATAAATAGTTTATAAATGGTTTTATTAATTTAAAAATTATTTAAAAGGGATATAAATGAATTAAAAATATTTTAAGTTATACTTAATGACTTTTAATATTTTGATAAAAAAAACATTAATACTTTAATATTAGTGGTAATTATTTAAAATGATTTTTAAATGTTTTAAAAATCATTTAAGGGTAATATTAATACTTTAAAAGTATTTTGAGTTATTATAAATAACTTTAACATTTTGGAAATGATTTCATTAATAGTTTAATAGTAATTAAATATTAATGGTAATAGTATTATTTAATATTTAAATCATTTAATAATGATTCCTATGTTTGAAAATTCGCGATAAATTATAATAAAGGTTTAAAAATTATTATAAGTCATTTAAAAATAATATGACTAATACTAAGTTACGAGTTAGAGTCTTAGACTCGATAATTACCCGATAAAGTTGTCAATACACCGACATAATTCAGAAATTGATCTGGACTTAGATAATGTTATTAGATAAGTAATTATTTGTGATTCAATGGTTGTTAAACTTACATGACAATGTGATTAGGTTATGTGCTGACTGCAAATAGCAGTACAATATGACATGATATGTTATTCTAATCGAACGAATCATCTATTTAATGATAGGGCTTGATATAAAAGATAAATCTAAGTTGTGTAAGCAGCAGACAAGGCACGTATCTAACCTTTGCATTTACTTTATGCAATGGACATGCATAAGATAATATTTAAACTATTCTTTTCAATTGTTCAAATATTTCAACCTTTGTATATACTTATGCAATGATTTTGTATAAGTAAGTTATTAAATTATAATCTATTGTACAAGTTCCTTAATTCTGTTATTGTAGATCAAGAAATATATTCTGTTTGTTAATTTCTAAACATGGTTATACAAGTGTCCTCACTTGGATAATCATTATATTTTATCACATGTTGATACATACTTATTGGTGTCCAGTATGTATAAGTTGAATTAAAAGTCGTCTAAGCTATTTGATCTGGCTAGATACTAACTTAAAATTGTTGTTGAACAAGATAAGAACTTTATTGTTATCCAACTGAATTGTTTTGGTTCAGATTCAAGACTGGTATGAACATCCCAAATATGGGAAACTTTTATGCGCCTAAGGCGGAAATGCTGGACGAAAATATCGTCCTATAATGTAGTATTGATCAATACAGGGCATAACGGGCTGATCACCCCCTGTGCCCGTAAGTAATGACGATTTACAGATGAAGTTCTGTTTAACCTTTTCGAAAATAGAAAACAATGTTCATAGTCTGTCAAATGATCATCATTTATAGTCTATACGTAGTTTCAAAAATTTGAAATCAAAATGATAGTTTGTTTATTATTGATTCAGCTTACTTCGCAACTGTTGATTCGTTGTAGAAGTATCGTTCAAAGAAAACATTTAATTCATTCAGCTAAATGTTATTGTTAATATTACTTGCTGGGCACTCAAATGCTCATCCTTGCTTAATTTAAATGTTTTCAGCTAAGTATGAACAACCTTGAGGGTCCTACCAAGAACAAAGGGAAAGGGAAGGTTGCTGAATGAAAGATAATGTTATCTTTTGTAATAACTAGACTTTATTAGGATAATGATGATATATATTAATTATCATGTAATGTAACGAATGTTTGAAGGTTTCGTACTTGGGATTGAAAACTCTGATAATATGTAAATTAAATTTGATAATCTATATTATTGTTATTATTATTAGTATTATTCCGCTCATAGAAATGGTATCGTGAAACACTGAGTTCGGGTTTCAAGTACCTGAATTTGGGGGCGTCACAGCATGGTATCAGAGCTATAGGGTTAGAAACCTTAGGTGGGATAGACCTTAGGCTATAACCTTAGAACAGAGGGAAACGTTGAAAATATAAACAACTCATATAGAGTTTAAAAAGAGATGAATCAAATAAATTCATCGTCAACCCAAATAAAAGATAACCTATACAAAGTTATTATTTGTTATGTGTATATATTATATGCTAATCAGGATAATTTATGTGTGTAGATGTCGTGTAAAAAGGATTAGGATACCCTCGGATCGTAAAGAAGGAGCCGATATCAAAGCCAATAGCTGAAATAGAGGCTCAAAGTGAAAGCAACCTCGATGAGGTGGTTATTGTGGAAAATGTCGTACCAGATCCGGAAATGGTAGAAATAACCGATAGTGATTCAGACACTAAAGTTGGAGCTGATCAAGCATCAACCGAAGTGCAGAATCTGCGGGACCAGGTTTCCTCTTTGGAACAGTTATGGGAAATTGAAAAGATGCTAAATAGTCAATTGCGGAAAGCATTAATTGAAATAATGGAAGAACGGGATAAGTTTAAAATCCAAATTAACCAAATTGGAGCTAAAAGCAACAAAGCATATGCAGCTCCGAGCAAGAAGGGGAAAAGAAAGATGAAAGACCGTGATATAAGAAATCCTGATAACAACCAAAGAAAAATTAATCGAATAGAAAGGTGTGCAAATTGTGACAAGAAACATGAAGATGTATGCAGAAAAGGGGAATATGTTTGCTACAATTGCGAACAGAAGGGACATTTCTCTCCTCATTGTCCCAATCCAACGAAATGTGTTTGTTTTATTTGTGGAATAGGAGGTCATCAGGCAAATAGTTGTCCAAGATCAAGAAAAAGGCGTAATTCATAAGTAGTATAGGTTATGTGGTGTAAGTGTGTTTAATGTAATATGTGCTTAGTATGTCTGTGTAAGGTTATGTTCTCAACTTTTGTAATGATCAAGTTTGTAAATCGCGACTTTTGTAGTCACAAAGGGATAGCAGTATATGCTATGTTATGCAAATTACTACGACTTAATGAAAATGAACTTATGTTTGAGTAATGAAACAAGTTTAATATATTAAACTTATATGATAAGGTTTAGAATGTAAGTTAAGTTATGTTTTATTTAATCAGATAATGTCGCCAAGACGTCAAACTAGAAATCGAAGGGCAGAAGAATTTGTCAACAACGCTGGGGGTCAACAACCAGATCCAATGCAGCAATTTGCAAACATGGTAGCTCAGGCTATGCAACAAGGAATACCAGTGGCAGGGAACCAGCCAGACAACCGCTTGGCAAACTTCAAGGACTTCAAGGCTGCAGGACCGCCCGAATTTAGAGGTACAATTGACCCTATAGAAGCCCAAACATGGGTTAAAGAAATCAAAAAGGCGTTCGTTATAGTTAGGGTAGCTGAGGGGCAAAAGACCGCTTTTGCCACCTACATGATGAAGGGTGAGGCAAATTTTTGGTGAGGTTTAATCGACGAAAGGGAGGAGGTGTACTTGCTTGGGAAGGGTTTAAAACCCTATTTTTTGAAAATTATTTTTCATCTAGTATGCAGGCTAGGATGGAGGTAAAATTTCTGGAATTGAAGCAGGAAAATATGACGATGTCAGAATACGCCGTTAAGTTTAATGAGTTGGCTAGGTTTGCCCCGCATCAAGTGAATACGGAGGCTAGGAAAGCTAGAAGGTTTGAGCTGGGATTAAAACCCTGACTCTACAACAAGGTAGCAGTGTTGCAAATCCCTACATTTGCAGCACTCATGGAGAAAGCTATTATTGTTGAGGAGGGGAATGAGGCCATGAGCCTCTACAACAAAGAAAGAAGGAACAAGGGTAAGGTTGAGGGAGCTGGAAAGCTGGAAACAAATAGTGGAAATATGAGTGAAAAGAGGAAGGGAAACAATTATGGGGGTATGCAAGTGAAGCATGAGGGTACAAAGAAGAAGCAGCTGGTACAATATGGGAACTGTGGAAAGAACCATTTGGGGGAATGTCTGAAAGGTAAATTTGTATGTTTTAAGTGTAGGCAGGAGGGTCATATCTCTCCCAACTGCCCCAATCCTAGAACTATTAATGGGTATTTTCTGTGCGGATCAAAGGAGCATAAGGTGAAGGACTGTCCGAAAAGGAGGACGGAGGCAGAAAGCGTGAACATGGGGAAAAGCGGTGGAACCTTGGCGATCGCAGGACCAACATCATCTAGTAAGCCGATGAAATCTACTGCAAGGGTCTTCAACATGACAGTTCGGGATACGGCGGCAGCTGGCAATAGAACTCCAGGTATTATTAGTATAACTTTTATTTTCTTCTATATGATTTTCCTTTATATAATAAATTATTTTATAAAGAAATTTTGAGGAAGGAATTTGAGTTCTTTTAAAAACCAAATTTTTGTTAATCAGAAAGACAAGCTTTATGTAAAAAGTTAAAGATCAGTTCGATCAATTATGATCGAGATCTACTTGAAATGACTGTGTATGCTATGTACTCTTATATGTGTAAGTTTTAAAACGGTGATTCCGGGGTCGGAATCTTTATAAGGGAGGGTGAATGTAATAAACCGATATTTTCTATATAAATAAAACCGAAATTTTTCGTATAATTTTTTTTTTTTTAAGGATGAGGATTTGTACAAGATAATGTGTATATGTATTTATGTGGTAAATAAAAATATATTTATTACATGAATATTTACAAATAATTTTATTTTTGAATTAATGATCATTATAAATTATATTTTTACAATAATTAATTTTATTGTAGAAATGTTTTTATTATTTATTTTTCAAAGGAAATATAATATTTTATTATTTAAATAATAAAGCGGAATGGATATTGTAGTTTTTATAATTATTTTTATTTATATGAATTTTAGCTTGGATTATTAAGTTAAATATTTTAACTTAATTAATAAAGCTATTTATGCAAGGTAAATCGAGATATGGAATCTAAACCCTAATTATGGTTTTGGAATAAGGAATGATAATAATATAATATTAATTATATATTTGATTTTTCAGTGCTATAAATATGTACTGTATACGTGGACCGATAATGGTTGGTCAATTATGGCATTATATGACAAACCCTAGTATTATTGTGTGAAACCCTAATTTAAAATACAAAATTAGAGTTCAAGATATTTGTAGGGGATCGTAATGATGTGATCAATGTCGGATATTATAAATATAAATGCTAATTAGGTAAACCCTAATTATTGACTCGAAACCCTAATTGTGGAATTAAAACCCTAACGATATTTAGGAACCCTAACTATCAAATTAGAAAACCCTAATTGCTAATTTAGGATGTTTAATACTCATTATCGGACTTTTAACCCTAATGATCATGCTTAAAGTAATTAGAAACCCTAATTACAAATTTTTAACCCTAATTATTAATTTGTTAGTCCTAATTAGTATATTGTTAACCCTAATTATCAAATGGGTGCTCTAATTGATAAATCAGTGATCTTAATTATAATTAACGTAATTAAACCCTAATGTTCCTGTATAATGTAATTAGAAAACTAATTTCATTAAGAAAACCCTAATTACAAATTTTAGAAACTAAAATTTTTATTTTATTTTATTTTATTTTTTGTGCAAACCCTAATTGCTAAATCCTACAAATACTATGTACTAAACCTTAGGGTTAAACCCTAAGGGTCAAACCCTAAGGGTTTGCCAAATGACAAGAATACCATTAAATTAGAAATACAAATGACCAAATTGCCCTTCTATGCATTATTGAAGTCTAATATGTAGGTTTTGACAATAGGATGGGTTGGAGACCTAATGTAACAACCATCTTGACTTAAAACTCCCGCAAATCAGTCTCTATATCAGCATTACATGTATCTAGCCCTTGTATTTATAGCATTGGAGAGAGAGAAAATCATTTGCAAGCTCATTTCTTTCCAAACACTCAAACCTTTTCTCTCAACTCAAACCAACGAAAATTCTAAGGCATTTCAGTCACAAAAACTGAGCCCCACTATCATCCCTAACCAAATCAAAAGCCATAATCAGAAATTAATCATAGAAGATATAAAACCCTAGCTTGAATTTTGTCCAAATTTCGGTTGTTTGAAGTTTGAATTTTTTGTTACAACATGTTATATAAGGTGTCTAATGATGATCTGGGTTGCTAACATCTAGAGGCTCGGATTTGAAGTTTATAAAATCTGGAAAAATGAGAAATATTGTGACGCCCCCAAAATAGATATACATCACCTATTCTGAGTTGTCAATACATGGTACAGAAACAACTACAACTTTATTATTACAACAATAAAACTGTGAGTTTGAATACAAATATTATCTTCTAGACAATATCTATACTCAAATAAATCCTCATCACATTTATTGATACATTATTTTACAAAAATTGTGAGGACTAATAAACAATCCTTTCTAAAACCTTCATTTCAATACCCCGACTCGTACTCGCTATATTCTCGCCTCCCCGAGAAGAAAAATGGAACAAAAGGAAAAGGGTGAGCTCAACTAGCCCGGTAAAAGAATATTATGACTAAGATAATATACAACAAATTACCGTTAGTCTTCAACAGGGAAAAATCTAATAGAATACAATAGACAACAAATTTTAAATCAATATTCGCAATGAAATAATAATTCATTAGAAGAGTTAAGTAGAGAATGCAAACTACTATCTTCTATGTATGAATTTAAAAGTTCATCGTCTATCTTTTATCCTGTAACATCAATCGATATACATCGGAATCAAATATTCATCTTTGCACTACTCGGGCCAAAGATATTCATCATTGGTCATGTTCATCTAAACACTGTTCATCTTTGCACTTTCTGACCAAAGATATTCTTCAGAAATCATTCATCTTTGCACTACTGAGCCAAAGATATTCAATAATATCATCATTTAAAAGCGAGGATGATGAAAAATATTTTTTAAAGAAAGCGAATCCGGTGAAACAAAATGACAAGGATTAAGGATTAAGGATTAAGTACTTTGTTTTATCCATGTTCAAAAATACCTCAAAAATAATCATAGTGGTGTAAAATTCAAGAATGATCAAAACATGGATACAATCAAAGCTAATATCCGAGAATAGATATTTTGGACAAAAGAAGAAATTTTATTTTTAAATTGAATAGTACCAGATTCGTGAATAGTGCCGAGTATCGTGAATAAAGTAACTCAGACACCAAAAGATAGAAATTCCAAAAAAATATCTTCACGCTTCATGAATAGTACTGCGTGAATAGTAACTTCGTGAATAGTAACTCATGAATAGTAACTCGTGAATAGTAACTCATGAATAGTAACCCAGAGCATGAAAAAGTTCCAAATTTGATAAAAAGTTCCAACTAATATTTCAAAGATAATGATATTGAAGAAATAATATCATTTGAGAAGAAAATAACATCCCTTACCTCGAAAGATTAGTACTTAAATTTGGAATAAGGGTATAGTCTTTGAAGGAACTTGCATAAATCTAACAATACTCAAAGTATACTCACAAGAATACGCTCAATATATCGAGAGAGAAATAGAGAGAAACTTGGGTTTACGGTGTGTTTTTCAATTCTAACCTAAAGCACCTATTTATAGGAAAATGCTTAGAACACCAAAGCGAAAAATTGAATATAATATTAATATATTTTTCACATTTTCTTTAGCCCACCTTAGACAACTGATCTCAGCCCATTTGAATCACATGTGAGGCCAACTTAGTTGCAAAAACGTTTTTCTCAAAATAAATAACTAAAACTCCCAAAAATTAATTATTTGAACTTGAACTTCAATAATTCATAATAAATAGCCCTTTCATCAGAAAATTCGAATCTCGCGAGTTTTTATAGGAAATTCAATTCTCTACAACTTTGTAGAAGAAAGTTTTTCCAAATTCCAAATAGAAATTGACCGAAATCCATAAGCAGACGATTTTACGTGCTATAATCAAATTCGGATCGATAATTGTGTCCACCCTGACACACACAAAACATGTGTTAAACATTTAATGCCACAAAATACTCTTCCTCCTCATATACTCATATATCCCACATTCATTATAAAAATATCATCGTTAATATATTATTAAAATAATATATTTAAATGAATTATTTTATCGAGAAAAAGATAAAATATTAATTTTCAACAATTGTCACATTAAAAATTTTCTCCATCTATATCCTCATAAAATCAATATTTTTCTCATCATATAAATCAATAATTAATTATTCATAAATAATATTACTGAATCACATTATTGACAACTTGTGCGGGTTCAGGAAGAGGGGCTTTTCAATAAGAATTTCTTCTTCTTGGGCGCAATTAGGTGACCAAACCTCTCCTTAGGCGAGAACTTTCTAGACATTGCCAATAATGTTATCTAATAATATTATTAGGATAATATGAATTATTGCTTCGATAATGAAAAATAACGTGCGGTAATGACAATTATTGAAACAACAAAGAATATAAAATATCAATGACAATTATTAACTCGATAAAATCTTTGAGCAGTAATTACTATAACCATTATTGAGTAGTGCCTTCTTACGTAAGAATCAATAATTGGTGCAATACTGGTAATCTACTCTTGTGTTTTAACCAAAAGTATTTTAACAAAGATTAAGCAGTAACAACTACACAGATTATTTTAAACAACTTATATTTGTCGTTTTCTTCATCCAATCGCTTTTTAGTTATGGGGCCCACACATGGGTCGCTTATTGTCAGTAAATACGAATATTCACAAACGATCTGAATATTCCACGACCAAACGAATATTCAAACAACAATGAATATATTATAACCACTTGCGTATTTTACCCCTAACTATCCACATTAATCAAATCAACCCTTACTATTTCAAAATAATAAATAGAGAAAATTAAATTTCATTAATAATAAGTTGGGGTCTTACAAATATGGAGCCAATCATGTTTGATGATAAAGCATATACTTTGTAACAATCTTATTCATTTATTAATAAAAAGTATTAATTTATTAAAGGCTTTTAATTATCTACATGATCTTTGTTTTATAATATGTGATAAACCCGTAGTTTTAAGCAATGCTTTTAGAATAATGATGATGATCATTCTAATGAGATCTAAATTCTTAGAAAGCTTAAAACTAAAATAGTTCCCAATCGTTGGATTACTAAATTGGGGATTAGTGAATCCAGGATAGATTGGTACATCGTTTGCTTGCTTTCGTTGGATGAGGATGATTGATCTCATGATCATTTTGTGTGGAACACTAAAAGCAAGTATGTAGGTGCTTATTAGAGAATAAGTTCCTTTGAGCATTGGCTCGCTAAGGAATACCTAATGGAGTTTTATTTGCTGTCGATAGGAATTCTGTAGTGATAGTAGTCTAGTAATCCTTGGACTTGAGATCATCATAGTATCTTGTGTATGATGAGTTATACTTTGACTTATTCCTTAAGACCCTTAGGGTATATCAAAGGGTATGCTTGGGTATAATAAGTTGTACATGGAGATAATGTATGATCGATAAAGAATCTACCACTTCTAATAAAAAAAGAGAAATGTCTATGTGATTCGATAAATGACAACCCAGTAGTCCTTGGCGGCGAGAATGAAATTAGAAAGGAGTTTCTAATTTGCATTATTTGGAGTTGTGCATTTAAGGATCGAAATACATATAATTAAATAAAATAAGACTTGTGATAATTCCATGTCTTATATTTAATTGGGACATTGTATGGTGGAAGGATTGAATTATGCGGTAACTATTACTCGAAAGGTTCTTTTATGATTAATGTTGAAATCTATATTATACGGAAAGTCGATTTTGATCATTGGGAGGCTTATCCTATTGTAGAATAAATATTATTTATTTAAATAAATTAATTATTTAATTTATTTATTTAAATAAGATTAGAATTATTCTAATTGATTTATTCACAATAGGTTTAATATGGAGAACCTAAAAGGTCACACCATAAAAGGAAGAATAATTATTTAAGAAGTTAATGGCATAATCGTAATAATATGTTATGTATATTTAATTTAATCTATGGTGATAGAATAAATTAAATAGCTTAATATTATTATTTAATATTTTAGAAATATTAAATATAAATTAATAAGAGAGTCTTATTAATATTATTACAATTATTATTATTTTAATTTCTAAAAGAGTTTAGGAATTAATTTAATATAAGTACTCTCATTTATTCTAATTGGATTAGGAAGGAAAATTAGTTAAAGGAGTTTAATTAATTATATCCTAATAAGATTAGGGAGCTTAATTAATTAAAAAATTTAATTAATTAAAAACCCAATTCCTTAATTGTTAAGGTGGGTTGCCCACATATATAAATAAGAGAGTCTTTATTATGGGTGGTATGGGTTGTTGACTTTAACAAAATCGTAATAATTCAAGTTGTTGGGAGTATGCCTTTACATAGAGATAGAAAACTAGGGGTTAGCCATAACACCCATCTTCTTGAATTTTATTCTTCCTTGGTGGATCACCTCTAGAGGCCAAACATTTGGGTGGCTAACGTTGATCGAAAGGAAGAACCAAACCGGTGGATTCAAGTTGAGCGAAAAGGATTTGGAGGTGAACTTGTACACGAGGAAGCTCGATCTTGAGGGTATGATTTTATTCTTTATCTTTTCGTTTAATTAATAATTATGCATAAAGGGTGATCAAGGGTATATGGTTTTGTAAATTTTTTAAACTACGATTTTTACACGCTTAGCATTTTTTTATGCAATTTGATTGCGTTATGAATATTACAAACCTAACGGTGGCATCGAGAGCCGAACCTTTATCACGAATTATTAATTATTTTAATTTGATATGTATATTGATATGTGTTTAGAACAATTTAATTGGGCATAATTTTTATTGTATAAAATTTATTAAAAAAAAAAAAAAAAAAAAAAAAAAAAAAAAAAAAAAAAAAAAATTTTTTTTTTTTTTAAAAAAAAAAGAATTTTAAAAATATATATTTAAAATAATAAAAAAATTAAAATTACGGAAAAATATATATATAAAATATAAATATATTTTATAAAAAAAAAATTAAATAAATAATATTATAAATCGGATATATAATATATATATATTTGATAAATTTTATAAAATAAATATCATGATGATATATTATATAATGATTTTATTAAAAAAAAAATAAAAATATAAATTTATATATATATATATATATATATATATATATATTATATATATATATATATATATATATATATATATATATATATATATATATATATATATATATATATATATATTATATTTATATAATTAAAATAATAAGTTTATAATTTTAAAATAAAAGTTTATTTTTATATTAAAATAAATTTTATTTTTAAAAAATTTATATTTAAAATATATAGTTTATTTTAATTTTAAAGTTTATTTAAAAAAAAATTTTATTTTTAATTTTAAAATAAAAATTTTAATTTTAAAATAAAATTTTATTTTAATTTTAAAATTAAAGAAAAATTTTAATTAAAATAAAAGTTTAATTTAAGTTAAAATTAAATTTTATTTTAATTTAAATAAAAATTTATTTACTAATTAAATAGAGTTGGAATTGATTTAAATGAGTTTAATTGTGAGTTGAAATTGGATTCTATTTTTCCTTAAATAAAGGAGTTTATTTAGATATGAAATAAGATTTCATATTATTCAAAATAAAAGAGTTTATTTGTGAATAGGAAAGAGAATCCTAATTTCCTTAAATAAAGGAGTTTATTTAAATATGAAATAAGATTTCATATTATTCAAAATAAAGGAGTTTATTTGTGAATAGAAAAGAATATAGTGTGTTTTTTTTTTTTTAAAATAAATTTTTTTTTTTACATGGAATTGGATTCCATAATTAATTAAAATAAAGAGTTTATTTTAATTAAAAGATTTTTTTTTATATATGGAATTGGATTCCATAATTAATTAAAATAAAGGAGTTTATTTTGATTAAAGATTTTGATTAAAATAAAATAGTTTATTTTATTCAAAATTGGATAAATTAAAATAAAATAGTTTTATTTTGATTTAAATTTGGATTAAAATAAAGGAGTTTATTTTGATTCAAAAATAGATTTTATACTAACTAAATTTGCCCATTAAATGATATCAATATATATATTAAATGTTTATTATTCATGAGATGAATGTTATTTATTGATCGTATGGTGATGTGTATGATAATAAATGGGATTGATTATGAATTTATTGACGATGCGATTGGATTTTATTTTAGTTGGATGCATGAATGTATGGTTTTTTTATTAAATGGGGTCTGCGTACCTCGTCTTCTCTAATTTTTCTTAATGTAAATTCTATCTCCCTCTATGTACTTCCCCTTATTTCTTTGATCGAGGTTTCTATTTATTTTAAATAGTTTTGTAATAGGAATAGTTAGAATTAATTTGAAAAATTAGAGATCAGAAACGAAACGAGGCGCTTGAAGACCGTTTGTAATGGAGCAGGGTTTAAATGTAATAGTTATATTTAAATATTATTTCTTGCACCCTAAGGTTTGACCTTTTGGTTCACTTGGTGGCTCTAGTGAACGAACTAGAATAAAAGTCCATAATCAATCAAGGGTAGAATATAGTATTACATATATGCATGCTTATACTATATATATATATTATATATTATGCAAACATGCTTGCATTTTAATTAATATAATAGCGTATTTTATATATATATATAATAAATGCGCTAAGCAGAGATGAGACAAATTAATAACAAACCCCAATTTTTTTTATATTAAGTCTAGCGTTCAAAGATATTTGGAATATCGAGCGTAAGCCTTCTAGCATGATAAAATTAATAGAGTATTAAATATTTAATATGAGTTTGTTGTGTCACCACAAGGCAAGTATTAAGTATTTAAGATGTTAATTATCACATTTGATGCTTATAAAGAAAATTGAACAATATTGTTTTGTTGTGTCACCACAAGGATGATATTTTCTTTTTGAATATATGGAGTGCTAGGTCGGACTTAACTTGGATAATTTTGATTCGGATGTGCCACCACTTGATCAAAATAATCTAAGAGGCAAAAGAAAAGGAGTTGCATAGTTGATGTAATTGACAAAAGTTGTCTACCTATTTATTTATATATAGTTTGTTTGTCACCACTGAAGGCTATATACATTTGAAATGGGATCCTTATTCTCACTAGCAAATCTTTAATTAGATTTTTTAGAACTATATAAGTGAGGTAATATAGTTTGAAGAAAATAGTGGGAGATACCAATTTAAAACAAGACCTAATTTATTTTGGTAATTAATAAAAGAATGTATGTTAAAATGTTGTTAATTACAAATTCATTTTCTGAGAAATTTTACAATGTCTAAAATTACTATCAACTGCGAAGCATATTAGATGCTAAATTAACGGGCCAGAATTAAGCGGATTGGTTAAGGAATTTGAGAATAGTTCTCATGGTTTGAAAAGCTATCTTATGTCATATCGCCTATCCTACTGATAGTTTGAGAACAATGCCTCTGAGGAAGAGATTGCTACTTTTAGAAAGTGGCGAGATGATGCTGATTGGCTCGATGCATCATGCTCGCATCCATGAGTAATGAGCTTGGCGTCGGCGTGAAACTATGGATGCTCTACTATATTCTGCACATCAAGTAGTTGATGGTGAGGAAATGGGGTGATAGATATCGAGATATCTAAGGAGCTCTTAGATCTAGAATGGCCGATGGCACTATAATCAATGAGAAAAAGTTCTTAACATAATCAATTTGATTGATCAATTAGGACAAATTGGTTTTGTCATGGATGGAGAGTTGAGCAAGATTTGATCTTGCACTCACTCCGGACTCCTTTCACAATTGTTGTGATTTTTTTCATATGAACAAGCTAGATATCGACCTCATTTGATTTGCTTAACATGTTGAAAAATGTTGAGAGTCACTTTCGACCAAGAAAGATCAAGTCTTCTTGGTAGGGGCCAAAGGATCTTACGAAAGAAGAGCGATTCAAAAGAAGGTAAATAGAAAGGCATAAACAAAGGATAATAAGAACAAAAAGCGTCACGGATAGCAAAGGGTTTGCTTCCACTGCAATAGCTTTGGACCTTTGGAAAAAAGCTGCGAGAAGCTTCTTAGAGGAGGCTAACGAAAAAGAAGCTTAGTGAAGTTTGGTTTACAAATCTGATTTTTGTTCATGATTGAAATAAATTTTTTTCTTTAAGTCGAGGTTCTACTTGGGTATTGGATCTGAGCTTTGGTTATCATAAATATAGATTTATGAAGGGACCAAGCGAAGTAGAAAGCTAAACAAATATAAGTAATCTATGTGTGGAAAATGAAGCAAAGGTTCTTTGCATTATTATAGAAACTTATAGTTTAGCAATGCCTACTGGGCAAATCTATTAAGTCGATAAGTTGTTATTGTATTCGGTTCTTGTTAAAAATATTATTTCCATTTTATTGTTGGATGATGAAATCTTTGGTATTATAATTAAGAACAATTGTTGTTTATTTATAATAATAATGTTTTGTATAGAAGCTGGAATATTACTTAATAAATTTTGTATACTTGACTTACATGAAAATAATTTTGCATATTGAACAAATTAGTATAAGAAAAGGAGATGATCATTCAAAGAGTTGAATGTGTGTATTTTTGAAAAATACAAGTGTGAATTATTTGAAAGTTCAAAAAAATTGAAGTGAAACAAATTTGGCAAAGTATTAAGATTCTTTGATTAGATCGAGGAATAAATACTTGTCTGATAAGTTTCTAGATCATCTCAAATGGTTTTCTCATAATGGACACACATCGATCTGTGATAATTGATTGATGTATCTGAAGGAAAAAAATCGTACCTTGTTGGACGTAGTGCGGTCCATAATGATTTTACCGACATTTCGGTATCTTACAGGATAATGTCCTAGAAATGGCTGCATATCTACTGAAAAGGTAACCTCAAAATCCGGCCCCAAGACTCCATAAAAGTTATGGACGGGGAGGATTCTAATCTTAAGTATGTTAAGATAAGGGGGGTTGTCGACTTATGTGAAAAGGTTTCAAAGGATAAGCTTGGGACAAGATTTGACAAGTGTCTGATTTGTGGGACATCTAAAGTAAGTTTAGGGTATATGTTCTATAATCTACTTAGCAAAAGGTGTTTGTTCTGAAACACGCGCCTACTAAGATAAAGGTGTTTATCATTGAAGGGGCTAGTGGGAGGATAATAGATCTTGAAGAGTTCAAGAACCACAAAAAACACTTATAAGTCGAATAAGAGGAACACTATAGATAGACCTATTGTACCCTGGCCAGAATCGTAAATGCGGAATAGTACCAAGAAGATACCTAGGAGGTATGGATTCATCATGGATGATGATGATGATGATGATGAAGATGATGATCGATTACATACGATCGTATAGAAGATGATGATCGATATGGAACACGTTTTGATGAGGTCAAAAGAGATTTTATCAAAAATTCTAGTGTGTACAAAAGGGTCGATTGGGGGCGTCGTGACATTTCTAGTATTATATGTTGATATACTACGGATGAGGAATGACATACCAATGCTACAATCGGTAAAGATAAAGTTGTCTAAACATTCCTCCATGAATGATTTGGGAAGAGTATCTTAATTGGGGATATAAATCTATATAGATAGATTTAAGAGGATGCTCGACTTAACCCGAGAGCGTATATTCATTTGATGCTAAAGTCGTTTAGCATGGCAAACTCAAGAGATGTCTCATGTTGATGAGCTATGGAGTGTATCTCTTAATAGTCCCCACAGACTCTCGAAAAAAGAGAGATCGCATGAGTGATATCATGTATCTGATGAAATATCGAGAGACACTGATGTTGATCGGTCGTAATATGGAGAAGTTCACTATGTAGTCGGTGAAAAACATCTTAAAGTTCTTGCTTAGCAGGCACTAAGGATGTGATCATATTCATGGTGGGTCTAAATTAAAACTAGAGGGCTTTATGGACTCAAGTTTTTGAGACGAGACCAAGATGACGAGAAAAATCCACTTTAAGGTAAAGCGTTTACCTTGAGCGGTGGTGCGATGAATTGGAAAGGTTCAAGCGACAAAGAGTTCTTTGGTTTAGTGATAAAGACAAAGTATATAGCTATAAATGAAGGCTGCTGCAAGTTGATTGTTTGGATTAAAAGTTCATTCTGAGAACTAGGAATAGTTTCTAAGTCTCATCTTGGATCTAAACATGTGTTGTGGCACTTTCATTTGATTATTAGAATCATTGAAGATGGGAAATCACTATAGAGATAGTGGACTCTCATGAACAACATTACATATCCATTAACTAAAGCTTATCCAGCGGCGGGATAATCGTCACTTAGAGAAGAAGAGTATATGAGATACCATGACGATTGGCTTTAGTGCAAGTGGGAGATTGAAAGTAGTATGCACACAAGCCGATCATGTTTGATGATAAAGCATATACTTTGTAACAATCTTATTCATTTATTAATAAAAAGTATTAATTTATTAAAGGCTTTTAATTATCTACGTGATCTTTGTTTTATAATATGTGATAAACCCGTAGTTTTAAGCAATGCTTTTAGAATAATGATGATGATCATTCTAATGAGATCTAAATTCTTAGAAAGCTTAAAACTAAAATAGTTCCCAATCGTTGGATTACTAAATTGGGGATTAGTGAATCCGGATAGATTGGTAATATCGTTGCTTGCTCGTTGGATGAGGATGATTGATCTCATGATCATTTTTGTGTGGAACACTAAAGCAAGTATGTAGGTGCTTATTAGAGAATAAGTTCCTTTGAGCATTGGCTCGCTAAGGAATACCTAATGGAGTTTTATTTGCTGTCGATAGGAATTTCTGTAGTGATAGTAGTCAAGTAATCCTTGGACTTGAGATCATCATAGTATCTTGTGTATGATGAGTTATACTTTGACTTATTCCTTAAGACCCTTAGGGTATATCAAAGGGTATGCTTGGGTATAATAAGTTATACATGGAGATAATGTATGATCGATAAAGAATCTACCACTTCTAATAAAAAGAGAAATGTCTATGTGATTCGATAAATGACAACCCGGTAGTCTTGGCGGCGAGAATGAAATTAGAAAGGAGTTTCTAATTTGCATTATTTGGAGTTGTGCATTTAAGGATCGAAATACATATAATTAAATAAAATAAGACTTGTGGTAATTCCATGTCTTATATTTAATTGGGACATTGTATGGTGGAAGGATTGAATTATGCGGTAACTATTTACTCAAAGGTTCTTTTATGATTAATGTTGAAATCTATATTATACGGAAAGTCGTTGATCATTAGGGAGGCTTATCCTATTGTAGAATAAATATTATTTATTTAAATAAATTAATTATTTAATTTATTTATTTAAATAAGATTAGAATTATTCTAATTGATTTATTCACAATAGGTTTAATATGGAGAACCTAAAGGGTCACACCATAAAAGGAAGAATAATTATTTAAGAAGTTAATGGCATAATCGTAATAATATGTTATGTATATTTAATTTAATCTATGGTGATAGAATAAATTAAATAGCTTAATATTATTATTTAATATTTTAGAAATATTAAATATAAATTAATAAGAGAGTCTTATTAATATTATTACAATTATTATTATTTTAATTTCTAAAAGAGTTTAGGAATTAATTTAATATAAGTACTCTCATTTATTCCTAATTGGATTAGGAAGGAAAATTAGTTAAAGGAGTTTAATTAATTATCCTAATAAGATTAGGGAGCTTAATTAATTAAAAGAATTAATTAATTAAAACCCAATTCCTTAATTGTTAAGGTGGGTTGCCCACATCTATAAATAAGAGAGTCTTATTATGGGTGGTATGGGTTGTTGACTTTAACAAAATACGTAATAATTTCAAGTTGTTGGGAGTATGCCTTTTACTATAGAGATAGAAAACTAGGGTTAGCCATAACACCCATCTTCTTGAATTTTATTCTTCCTTGGTGGATCCTCTACAGAGGCCAAACATTTGGGTGGCTAACGTTGATCGAAAGGAAGGAACCGGCCGGTGGATTCAAGTTGAGCGAAAGGATTTGGAGGTGAACTTGTACTGAGGAAGCTTCGATCTTGAGGGTATGATTTATTCTTTATCTTTTCGTTTAATTAATAATTATGCATAAAGGGTGATCGGGTATATGGTTTGTAAAATTTTTAAACTACGATTTTACGCGTTTATTACTTTTTATGCAATTTGATTGCGTTATGAATATTACAAACAATTAAAAATGATTTTATTATATTAAAATCATTTTAAATAATAATAAAGTATTTAAAAATATTTTAAGTTATAAAATATAACTTTTAATATTTAAAGGTAAATTTCATTAATTAATTATTATTAATGATATTAAAGTTATTTAATAATTATATTAAATAATTTAGTTTAAAAATGGTTTTAATAGTATAATAATCATTTTAAATAAAAATAAAGTGTTTAAAGATATTTTAAGTTATAAAATATAACTTTTAATATTTAAAGGATAATTTCATTAATAATTTAATATTAATAATTATTAATTTATTATTAATGATATTAAATTTATTTAATAATTATATTAAATAAATAGTTTATAAATAGTTTTATTAATTTAAAATTATTTAAAAGGGATATAAATGAATTAAAATATTTTAAGTTATACTTAATGACTTTTAATATTTTGATAAATAAAACATTAATACTTTAATATTAGTGATAATTATTTAAAAATAATTTTAAATGTTTTAAAAATCATTTTAGGGTAATATTAATACTTTAAAAGTATTTTGAGTTATTATAAATAACTTTAACATTTTGGAAATGATTTCATTAATAGTTTAATAGTAATTAAATATTAATGGTAATAGTATTATTTAATATTTAAATCATTTAATAATGATTAGATGTTTGAAAATTATGATAAATTATAATAAAGGTTTAAAAATTATTATAAGTCATTTAAAAATAATATGACTAATACTAAGTTACGGGTTAGAGTCTTAGACTCGATAATTGCCGATAAAGTTGTCAATACAAGCATAATTGAGAAATTGATGCGGACTTAGATAATGTTATTAGATAAGTAATTATTTGTGATTGATGGTTGTTAAACTTATATGATGATGTGATTAGGTTATGTCTTATTTTGCAAATAGCGATACAATATGACATGATATGTTATTCTAATCGAGCGAATCATCTATTTAATGATAGGGCTTGATATAAAAGATAAATCTAAGTTGTGTAAGTAAGCAGACAAGGCAAGATATCAACCCTTTGCATTTATTTATATTTAACGATGGACGTGTAAAGATAATATTTAAACTATTCTTTTCAATTGTTTCAAATATTTCAACCTTTGTATATACATATGCAATGATTACGTATAAGTAAGTTATTAAATTATAATACATTGTAGAAGTTCCTTAATTACATTATTGTAGATCAAGAAATATATTACATTCATTAATTTCTAAACATGGTTATACAAGTGTCCTCACTTGGATAATCATTATATTTTATCACATGTTGATACATACTTATTGGTGTCCGAGTATGTATAAGTTGAATTAAAATCCGTCTAAGCTATTTGATCGGCTAGATACTAACTTGAAATTGTTGTTGAATAAGAGAAGAACTTTATTGTTATCCAGTGAATTGTTTTGGTTGATTCAAGAAGTGGTATGAACATCCCAAATATGGGAAACTTTTATGCGCCTAAAGGTGAAATCTTTGGGCGAAAATATCGTCCTATAATGTAGTATTGATCAATACGGGGCATATGGTGATCACCCCTCGTGCTAAGTAAGTAATGACGATTCTGAGATGAAGTTCATTTTAACCTTTTGAAAATAGAAAACAATGTTCATAGTACGTCAAATGATCATCATTTATAGTCTATCGTAGTTTCAAAAATTTGAAATCAAAATGATAGTTTGTTTATTATTGATTGACTTACTTACATATTTGTTGATTCGTTGTAGAAGTATCGTTCAAAGAAAACATTTAATTCATTCGACTAAATGTTATTGTTAATATTACTTCTTTGGGCACTCAAAAGCTCATCCTTGCTTAATTTAAATGTTTTTTCGACTAAGTATGAACAACTTTGAAGGCTCGCCGAGAACAAAGGGAAAGGGAAGGTCATTTGAATGAAAGATAATGTTATCTTTTATAATAACTAGAATTTATTAGGATAATGATGATATATATTAATTATCATGTAATGTAACGAATGTTTGAAGGTTTCGTACTTGGGATTGAAAACTCGATAATATGTAAATTAAATTTGATAATCTATATTATTATTATTATTATTAGTATTATTCCGCTCATAGAAATGGTATCGTGAACCTTTGAGTTTGGGTTTCAAGTACACGAATTGGGGAAGCGTCATGACATAGTATCGAGTTATAGGGTTAGAAACCTTAGGTGGGATAGACCTTAGGCTATAACCTTAGAAACAGAGGAAAACGTTGAAAATATAAACAACTCATATAGAGTTTAAAAAGAGATGAATCGGATAAATTCATCGTCAACCCAAATAAAAGATAACCTATACAAAGTTATTGTTTGTTATGTGTATATATTATATGCTAATCAGGATAATTTATGTGTGTAGATGTCAGGTGAAAAAGGATTAGGATACCCTCAGATCGTAAAGAAGTAGCCGATATCAAAGCCAATAGCTAAAATAGAGGCTCAAAGTGAAAGCAACCTCGATGAGGTGGTTATTGTGGAAAATGTCGTACCAGATCCGGAAATGGTAGAACTAATCGATAGTGATTCAGACACTGAAGTTGGAGCTGATCAAGCATCAACCGAAGTGCAGAATCTGTGGGACCAGGTTTCCTCTTTGGAACAGTTATGGGAAATAGAAAAGATGCTAAATAGTCAATTGCGGAAAGCATTAATTGAAATAATGGAAGAACGGGATAAGCTTAAAATCCAAATTGACCAAATTGGAGCTAAAAGCAACAAAGCATATGCAGCTCCGAGCAAGAAGGGGAAAAGAAAGATGAAAGACCGTGATATAAGAAATCCTGATAACAACCAAAGAAAAATTAATCGAATAGAAAGGTGTGCAAATTGTGACAAGAAACATGAAGGTGTATGCAGAAAAGGGGAATATGTTTGCTACAATTGCGAACAGAAGGGACATTTCTCTCCTCATTATCCCAATCCAACGAAATGTGTTTGTTTTATTTGTGGAATAGGAGGTCATCAGGCAAATAGTTGTCCAAGATCAAGAAAAAGGCGTAATTCATAAGTAGTATAGGTTATGTGGTGTAAGTGTGTTTAATGTAATATGTGCTTAGTATGTCTGTGTAAGGTTATGTTCTCAACTTTTGTAATGATCAAGTTTGTAAATCCCGACTTTTGTAGTCACAAAGGGATAGCAGTATATGCTATATTATGAAAATTACTATGACTTAATGAAAATGAACTTATGTTTGAGTAATGAAACAAGTTTAATATATTAAACTTATATGATAAGGTTTAGAATGTAAGTTAAGTTATGTTTTATTTAATCGGATAATGTCGCCAAGAGGCGTCAAACTAGAAATCGAAGGCGAAGAATTTGTCAAACAAATTTGGGGTCAACAACGGATCGATGCAAACACTTTGCAAACATGGTAGCTCAAGGTTATGCAACAAGGAATACCGATCGAGGAACCGGCCGGACAAACGCGGCAGCAAACTTCAAGGACTTCAAGGCTGCAGGACCACCCGAATTTAGAGGTACAATTGACCCTATAGAAGCCCAAACATGGGTTAAAGAAATCGAAAAAGGCGTTCGTTATAGCTAGGATAGTTGAGGGGCAAAAGATCGCTTTTGCCACCTACATGATGAAGGGTGAGGCAAATTTTTGGTGAGAAGCGAATCAGACGAGGGCAAGAGCAGGTGTAGTTGCATGGGAAGGGTTTAAAATCCTATTTTTCGAAAATTATTTTTCATCTAGTATGCAGGCTAGGATGGAGGTAAAATTTCTGGAATTGAAGCAGAAAAATATGACGATGTCAGAATACGCCGTTAAGTTTAATGAGTTGGCTAGGTTTGCCCCGCATCAAGTGGATACGGAGGCTAGGAAAGCTAGAAGGTTTGAGCTGGGATTAAAACCCTGACTCTACAACAAGGTAGCAGTGTTGCAAATTCCTACATTTGCAGCACTCATGGAGAAAGCTATTATTACTGAGGAGGGGAATGAGGCCATGAGCCTCTACAACAAAGAAAGAAGGAACAAGGGTAAGGTTGAGGGGAGTGGAAAGGCTGAAACAAATAGTGGAAATATGAGTGAAAAGAGGAAGGAAACAATTATGGGGGTGTCTGAAGTGAAGCGTGAGGGTACAAAGAAGAAAATTTGAGTACAATATGGGAGCTGTGGAAAGAACCATTTGGGGAATGTCCGAAAGGTAAATTTGTATGTTTTAAGTGTAGGCGGGAGGGTCATCTCTCCCATTGCCCCAATCCTAGAACTATTAATGGGTATTTTACATGTTTGATCAAAGGAGCATAAGGTGAAGGATTTGTCAAAGAAAAGAAGGACGGAGGCGAGAAAAGCGTGAACATGGGGAAAAGCGGCGGAACCTTGGCGATCGCAGGACCAACATCATCTAGTAAGCCGATGAAATCTACTACAAGGGTCTTCAACATGACAGTTCGGGATACTGGCAATAGAACTCCAGGTATTATTCGTATAACTTTTATTTTCTTCTATATGATTTTCCTTTATATAATAAATTATTTTATAAAGAAATTTTGAGGAAGGAATTTGAGTTCTTTAAAAACCAAATTTTCGTTAATCAGAAAGACAAGCTTTATGTAAAAAGTTAAAGATCAGTTCGATCAATTATGATCGAGATCTACTTGAAATGACTGTGTATGCTATGTACTCTTATATGTGTAAGTTTTAAAACGGTGATTCCGGGGACGGAATCTTTATAAGAGAGGGTGAATGTAATAAACGATATTTTCTATATAAATAAAACCAAAATTTTTAAGTAAATTTTTTTTTTTTTAAGGATGAGGATTTGTACAAGATAATGTGTATATGTATTTATGTGGTAAATAAAAATATATTTATTACATGAATATTTACAAATAATTTTATTTTTGAATTAATGATCATTATAAATTATATTTTTACAATAATTAATTTTATTGTAGAAATGTTTTTTATAATTTATTTTCAAAGGAAATATAATATTTTATTATTTAAATACTAAGCGGAATGGATATTTTAGTTATTATAATTATTATTTATTTATATGAATTTTAGCTTGGATTATTAAGTTAAATATTTTAACTTAATTAATAAAGCTATTTATGCAAGGTAAATCAAATATGGAATCTAAACCCTAATTATGGTTTTGGAATAAGGAATGATAATAATATAATATTAATTATATATTTGATTTTCAGTCTTTATAAATATATCTTGATATCGTGGATAGATAATGGTTGGTCAATTATGGCATTATATGACAAACCCTAGTTGTAAGACCCCAAATTATTAATAAATAAAATTTATTTTCCTCTATTTATTATTTTGAAATAGTAAGGGTTGATTTGATTAATGTGGATAGTTATGGGTAAAATCATGAAAATATGTCGAATAAGCAAATGGTTATAAAATATTCATTATAATTAGGGAATATTCGTTTGGTCGTGGAATATTAAATCTTGTCGGAGAATATTAAATGACGGCGTGATCTTTTGTGGGCCCCATAACTGGAAAGCGATTGGATGAAGAAAGCGACAAATATAAGTTGTTTATAAATAACTTGGCGTGGTTATTCACAGATTATCTTGTTGGAATACCCGGTGGTTAAAACACACTTAATCGCGTTGTTGAGCGAGTAGCTTTGCGGTATTGCACCAATTATTGATTCTTACGTGAGAAGGCACTACTCGATAATTATTACGATAATTCTTATTTGATATTTTATTTTATTGATTCAATAATTCTTTGCATTGATATTTTATATTCTTGTTGTTTTGATAAATTGTCATTTACGGTATTTTCCATTATCAGACAATAATTCATATTATCTGAATAATATTATTGGATAACATTATTGGCGATGTCTAGAAAGTTACGTACAAGGAGAGGTTTGGTCACCTAATTGCGCATGATAAGAGAGATCCTTATTGGAAAGCCCCTCTTTCACAGGAGCGGCTTTGGTTGCGATCTTGTGATTCTGTAATATTATTTGTGAATAATTAATTATTGATTTTTATGATGAGGAAAATATTGATTTTATGTGGATATAGATGGAGAAAATTTTTAATGTGACAATTGTTGAAAATTAATATTTTATCTTTTTACGATAAAATAATTCATTTAAATATATTATTTTAATAATATATTACGGTGATATTTTATAATGAATGTGGGATATATGAGTATATGAGGAGGAAGAGTATTTTTGTGGCATTAAATGTTTAACACATATTTTGTGTGTTGGTGGATACATTTCTTATTTGAAATTTGATTATAGCTTTGTAAAATCTCCGTTTGTGGATTTGGTCAATTTACATTTGGAATTTGGAAAAACTTTCTTACGCAAAGTTGTAGAGAATTGAATTTCCTATAAAAAATTTGCTGAGATTCGAATTTTCTGATAAAAGGGCTATTTATTATGAATTATTGAAGTTCAGGAGTTAGAAATAATTGATTTTGGAAGTTAAGTTTTAATTATGAAAAAACGTTTTTTATTATTTTTTTCTAGAAGGTTGGCATGTGTGGGAAATGTTAGGATCTGATTTCCAAAGAGGCGTAGGGAAAATTTATTATTAATAATATATTATATTTAATTTTACGCTTTGGTGTTCTAAGCATTTTCTATAAATAGGGTCTTAGGTTAGAATTGAAAATCACACGAAAATGAAGTTTCTCTCTCTATATTATCGGCGTATTCTTGTGAGTATTTTGAGTATACTTTGAGTATTGCTGCTCTCTGGTGCGAGTTCAAGTCATAGCTTTATATCAGGTGTTTCAACTAAATCTTGTCTTTCGAGGTAAGGGATGTTATTTTATTCGAAAATGATATTATTTCTTCAATATCATTATGCCAAAATATTGGTTGGAAATTTTTACCAAATTTGGAACTTTTTCATGTGGGGTTACTATTATGAGTTCTTATTCACGAGTTACTATTCATGAGTTACTATTCATGAGTTCTTATTCACGAGTACTATTCATAAAAGCGTGAAGATGTTTTTTGTGAAATTTCTATCTTTTGGTGTAGATTTACTATTCACGTATCTGACCTTTATTCACGTATCTGACCTTTATTCACGAATCTGGCACTATTCACCGAAAATTGAAATTTCTTCTTTTTGTCCAAAATATCTATTATGGATACTAGCTTTGATTGTATCCATGTTTTGATCATTCTTGAATTTTACTCCACTCTGATTACTTATGAAGTATTTTTGAACTTGGATTGTTTAAAATACGAATCCTTAATATTTGTTCTTTTGTTTCACTGGATTCGTTTCCTTTAAAATATTTTTCATCATCCTCAGTCCTAAATGATGAATGATTTCTTGATGAATATCTTTGGCCCGTAGTGCAAAGATGAGCTTGATGAATATCTTTGAGAGATGAGCATGATGAACATCGATTAATATCTTTGGCCGTAGTGCAAAGATGAGCAGTGTTTAGATGAACATGATTAATGATGAATATCTTTGGCTTTGTAGTGCAAAGATGAATATTTGATTCAGATATATATTGATTGATGTTACTGAGGATAAATATCGATGATGAACTTTTAAATTCATATATAGAAGATAATAGTTTGCATTCTCTACTTAACTCTTCTAATGAATTATTATTTCATTGCGAAGATTGATATAAAAGCGGTTGTCTATTGTATTCTATTAGATTTTTCCTGTTGAAGACTAACGATAATTTGTTGTATATTATCTTAGTCATAATATTCTTTTCTTGGGCTAGTTGAGCTCACCCTTTTCCTTGTTGTTCCATTTTTTTTCTTCTCGGGGAGGCGAGAATGTAGCGAGTCTTAGTCGGGGTATGGAATGATGGTTATAGAGAGAGTTGTTTAGTAGTCCTCACTATTTTTGTAAAATAATGTATCAATAATTATGATGGGGATTTATTTGCGTGTGGATATTATCTAGATGGCAATATCGTATTTAAACTCACGATTTATATGTTATAATAATAAAGTTGTAGTTATTTACGTACCATGTATTTGGCGACTCGAGAATGGGTTGGATGGAATGGACCTATTTTGGGGCGTCGCGGTTGGTATCGAGCTTAGGGATATGATCTCTGGCGGAGATCGGGGAATGGAACTAGGAGGGAGAGGCGAGTAAATCCTTCCGCTAGTGTGTCTACCTAAGCTTATTTGTTAGTTGGTTAGTATATAGGGATATTATGTGATATATTGATTTCCTTAATTAACCCTTGTTTTATGGCGATATTTGAGAATGTCGTTGAGAATATTAATAGTGGAGTAAATGAGGCCAAGTGGAGATGTCATGCATTTTACCAACGAGGAGAGCGTGCACAGTGGTGGCAATGTACCTCTGTGAACTACACCATTGAGCGGATGATGAGCGAGGGGATGTTTAGAAGCTTTTTGCGATTCATGCAAAATCGAGGCGAGGAGACTTCGTGTTCAAAATGCGGGAGGAAATGATAGCAATTCACGGGTGGTCATAGGCAAGCGAGTTCAAAAGTTGGGACCACGAGTGCATTACGAGGGAAAGCGGATCCGATTAAAGGCGGAGGCGTGGGTCAAATAAATTACCAGATATTTGATGTCTTGGGATGCACGGAGGAAGAGCAGAAAGTTCCATTCGCTACTTTTATGTTAAATGGCGAATGATTCTTTGGTGGGAATCGTGAAGCGTACCCATCCGGTACTTTTCGGCATGTCGTGGGGAGCGTTTGAAAGCAGTTCAATGACAAGTACTTCCACGAAAGTATTACGTCGTATGAAGGAAGTGGAGTTTATTAGGTGGAAGCGAGAATAACATGGCGGTGTCCCGATCGAGGCGAAGTTCAGCGGAGTTATCGAGTTTGCACCTCATTTGGTGGAGAATAAGAAGCGTATGGCGCGGATGTTTTTAGAGAGTTTGAAAACGGCATCGTCGGTATCTCATTTCTCATAAATTTTCTCTCTATTCGGATGTTGTCAGCGGGGCTCGATTGTTAGAAGCGAGATAACTTGAGTATACGTTCAATTGAGGGACCATAACGAGGATCATCTAGAAGATAGCGATCAACAAAATAACGATAACCGGCGGAGAAAGAAGAATACGGACAAAAGCGGTAACCACTCTGGTGGTAATCATTGGCCATGAAAATAGAAGAAGCGAGTCGGGAGGAGATTTTAAAAAGGAGATTCAATGACGACCATGTGAAGGCGTCAACACCGGCAATGAATGGCTGGTTCGAGGGAGGAGAAAGACCACCGGTCGTATGTTAAAAATGCGGAAAGAGGGACATATCATTCAAATTGCCCCTAGCAGTTTAAGGTATGCTATAATTGTGGAAAGAAGGACATATCGCTCGAGAGTTATGCGATATCGAAACCAGTCAATGGGAATGGTGACTCAAAAGGATGTCCGAGAAAAGTCAAAGTCAGCGATTCTGGAAGGCGTTTGTCGTGGCCGGTCAAAATCGAGGAGGAACGACGAAGTTAGCAGGTTAGTTAATTATAAATTCTTGCGAAGTTTATACCTTACTGAATCTGGGTTCTACCCATTCTTTTATCTCTCTTGCTTGCGCTCAGCGTTTGAACTTGACTACGGAGAAATTAGACTTTGACCTATTTATGGAGAATCAGTTAGGAGAAACTTTCATTACATCCGTTGTTTAGAAATCTTGCTTGATTCAAGTTGGCACTATCACATTACATTAACCTTATTTCTATAGAGATATTTACTTTTGATGTGATTTTAAGGTTAACTATTCATCATTAGAAATTGATTACTTTCGTAAGGTTGTTAGTTTTCATATTCTAAGCAACTATTATTATGAATTCAAGCAATCAAACCATTGTAGTCAAACATTTTCATATCAAGCCATGAAGTCATTCGTTTATTACGGATGTCAAGTTTTCTTAGTCCATGTTATGGATTTGAATAAAGACACGTCGATTTGAATAATATTCTGTTGTTATTGATTTTTCTGACGTAATTCACTGAAGAATTTCTTGGCTTACTCCCAAAGCACGATATTAAATTTTGTATCGACTTTGAACCCGGTACAAAACTCATTTCTAAAATATCATATCGAATGGCTCTATTGAACTTGAGGAGTTAAAAATTCAACTATAAATTTGGTACTGAGCCTTTATCTGGTGACTTCCTTTGTGGAATACACCAAGCCGGACTCTCCGTAGGGGACACCATATTAGATGCGATAGTAAAGCGATAGGTGTCATTGTAACGTCTTATCAAGGTTGGGATATGAGTCACGATTGAGAACAACCTAAGTCGGAAATCGAAATCGTAGCTTTCTAGGCTTAGTTGGTTATTATCGGAGATTCGTTGAAGGATATTCTCGAATCGCTATTCCATTTGCACGGTGACTCGTAGAGATACAAAATTCGAATGGAGCGAGGAATGTGGGAAGAGCTTGAAGAACTCGAGAGAGGAGACTCATTTCGACACATGTTACGACCATGCCATCTGGAAAAAGCGAGCGTGGTAGGTGGCGTGTTGAGTAGAAGATCGTATCTAAATCTGATGCGATA
Organism: Panax quinquefolius; assembly: GCA_020205615.1. Lineage (NCBI taxonomy): Eukaryota > Viridiplantae > Streptophyta > Magnoliopsida > Apiales > Araliaceae > Panax > Panax quinquefolius. Next base: position 71,072,758 of record CM035172.1, read on the forward strand.
TTGTCAAAGACTCATTTCGTATAATTTACAAATAATAGAGATGGAGATGAAAACTCTAGGTACCAGCGTGATGATATCTGAGTATAATCGACTTTAATCGATAAAGTTAAAGTTATTCGAAGCTACACCGGGTGATGAATTTGAAGAAGGAGGTGCAAGAAGTTGTTATTTCAAAAGTGAGAATCGGTGAGGTGAGGAAAGCTCAAACCTTGATTTATTAATCCATTTGAAATTCTCGATCGAATAGGGGCGTGGCCTATAGACTCGTTTTACCGCCAAGTATGGTGGCGCGTGTTCATAGCGTTTTTCACGTATCGATGTTACGTAAATATGTGGACGACCCGAACCACGTCATTTAGTTAGAACCGGACGAGATAGCCGAAGACTTAACGTACGAGGAGGTACCTGTCAAGATCTTGGATAGGAAAGAACATGTCCTATGTACCAAGGTTATACCACAAGTTAAAGTTTTGTGGATAAACCATGCTATTGAAATGACTGGGAGTTGGAAGCGGAAATGAAAGCGAGGTATTCTCATCTTTTGAAAACACCGAATGCGTCACGTCAATTTCGAGGACGAAATTTCATAAGGAGGGGAGGTTGTAAGACCCCAAATTATTAATAAATGAAATTTATTTTCCTCTATTTATTATTTTGAAATAGTAAGGGTTGATTTGATTAATGTGGATAGTTATGGGTAAAATCATGCAAATATTTCGAATAAGCAAATGGTTATAAAATATTCATTATTATCGGGGAATATTCGTTTGGTCGTGGAATATTAAATCTTTGTCGGGGAATATTAAATGCACTGATGGCCTTGATCTTTTATGGGCCCCATGTGAAAGCGATTGGATGAAGAAAGCGACAAATATAAGTTGTTTATAAATAACAGCGTAGTTATTACAGATTATCTTGTTGGAATACCGGTGGTTAAAACACACTAATCTGGCGTTGTTGAGCAAGTAGCACTGCGGTATTGCACCAATTATTGATTCTTACGTAAGAAGGCACTACTCGATAATTATTACGATAATTCTTTATTCGATATTTTATTTTATTGATTCAATAATTCTTTGCATTGATATTTTATATTCTTTGTTGTTTTGATAAATTGTCATTACGGTAGTATTTTCCATTATCAGACAATAATTCATATTATCTGAATAATATTATTGGATAACATTATTGGCGATGTCTAGAAAGTTACATCTAAGGAGAGGTTTGGTCACCTAATTGCGGCTATGATAGGAGAGATCCTTATTGGAAAGCCCCTCTTTCACAGGAGCGGCACTGGTTGCGATCTTGTGATTCTGTAATATTATTTGTGAATAATTAATTATTGATTTATATGATGAGGAAAATATTGATTTTATGTGGATATAGATGGAGAAAAATTTTAATGTGACAATTGTTAAAAATTAATATTTTATCTTTTTACGATAAAATAATTCATTTAAATATATTATTTTAATAATATATTAACGGTGATATTTTTATAATGAATGTGGGATATATGAGTATATGAGGAGGAAGAGTATTTTGTGGCATTAAATGTTTAACACATATTTTGTGTGTTGGTGGATACATTTCTTGATTGAAATTTGATTATAGCTTTATAAAATCTCCCGTTTGTGGATTTTGGTCAATTTACATTTGGAATTTGGAAAAACTTTCTTCTGCAAAGTTGTAGAGAATTGAATTTCCTATAAAATTTGCTTGATTCGAATTTTCTGATAAAATGGCTATTTATTATGAATTATTGAAGTTCAAGCTCAAAATAATTGATTTTTGTAAGTTTTAATTTATGAAAAACATTTTTTTTATTACTTTTTCTAGAAGGTTGGCATGTGAGAAATGTTAGGATCTGATTTCCAAAGAGGCGTAGGAAAATTTATTATTAATAATATATTATATTAAATTTTCTGCTTTGGTGTTCTAAGCATTTTCCTATAAATAGGGTGCTTAGGTTAGAATTGAAAATCACACCAGAAACTGAAGTTTTCTCTCTCTATATTATCGAGCGTATTCTTGTGAGTATTTTGAGTATACTTTGAGTATTGCTATACGGTGCGAGTTCAAGTCATAGCCTATATCCGGTGTTTCAACTAGAAGTACTGTCTTTCGAGGTAAGGGATGTTATTTTATTCGAAAATGATATTATTTCTTCAATATCATTATGCCAAAATATTGGTTGGAAATTTTTATCAAATTTGGAACTTTTTCATGTCGGGGTTACTATTCATGAGTTACTATTCACGAGTTACTATTCATGAGTTACTATTCACGAGTTACTATTCACGAGTACTATTCATGAAGCGTGAAGATGTTTTTTTGTGAAATTTCTATCTTTTGGTGTCGGAGTTACTATTCACGTATACGGCACTATTCACGTATACGACACTATTCACGAATACGGCACTATTCACCAAAAAATGAAATTTCTTCTTTTTGTCCAAAATATCTATTATGGATACTAGCTTTGATTGTATCCATGTTTTGATCATTCTTGAATTTTACTCCACTCTGATTACTTATGAAGTATTTTTGAACTTGGATTGTTTTAAAATCCTTAATCCTTAATCTTTTGTTCTTTTGTTTCTTTGGATTCATCATTTCCTTTAAAATATTTTCATCATCCTTTGGTCCTAAATGATGAATGATTTCTTGATGAATATCTTTGGCGTAGTTGAAGATGAGCAGTGTTGAGATGAACATGACCGGTGATTAATATCTTTGGCCCGTAGTGCAAAAGATGAGCAGTGTTTAGATGAACATGACCGGTGATGAATATCTTTGGCACTGTAGTGCAAAGATGAATATTTGATTCGGATATATATTGATTGATGTTACGGGGATAAAATATCGATGATGAACTTTTAAATTCATATATAGAAGATAGTAGTTTGCATTCTCTACTTAACTCTTCTAATGAATTATTATTTCATTGCGAAGATTGATTTAAAAGCTGGTTGTCTATTGTATTCTATTAGATTTTTCCTGTTGAAGACTAACGATAATTTGTTGTATATTATCTTAGTCATAATATTCTTCTTGGGCTAGTTGAGCTCACCCTTTTCCTTGTTGTTCCATTTTTCTTCTCGGGGAGGCGAGAATGTAGCGAGTACTAGTGGGGGGTATGGAATGATGGTTATAGAGAGAGTTGTTTAGTAGTCCTCACTATTTTTGTAAAATAATGTATCAATAATTATGATGGGGATTTATTTGCGTGTGGATATTGTCTAGATGGCAATATCTGTATTTAAACTCACAGTTTATATGTTATAATAATAAAGTTGTAGTTATTTCTGTACCATGTATTTGGCGACTCAGAATGGGTTGGATGGAATGGACCTATTTTGGGGGCATCACACTAGTATTATTGTGTGAAACCCTAATTTAAAATACAAAATTAGAGTTCAAGATATTTGTAGGGGATCGTAATGATGTGATCAATGTCTAATATTATAAATATAAATACTAATTAGGTAAACCCTAATTATTGACTCGAAACCCTAATTGTGGAATTAAATCCCTAACGATATTTAGGAACCCTAACTATCAAATTGGAAAACCCTAATTGCTAATTTAGGATGTTTAATACTCATTATCGGACTTTTAACCCTAATGATCATGCTTAAAGTAATTAGAAACCCTAATTACAAATTTTTAACCCTAATTATTAATTTGTTAGTCCTAATTAGTATATTGTTAACCCTAATTATCAAATGGGTGCTATAATTGATAAATCAGTGATCTTAATTATAATTAACATAATTAAACCCTAATGTTCCTGTATAATGTAATTAGAAAACTAATTTCATTAAGAAAACCCTAATTACAAATTTTAGAAACTAAAATTTTTATTTTATTTTATTTTATTTTTTGTACAAACCCTAATTGCTAAATCCTACAAATACTATGTACTAAACCTTAGGGTTAAACCCTAAGGGTCAAACCCTAAGGGTTTGCCAAATGACAAGAATACCATTAAATTAGAAATATAAATGACCAAATTGCCCCTCTATGCATTATTGAAGTCTAATATATAGGTTTTGACAATAGGATGGGTTAGTGACCTAATGTAACAACCATCTTGACTTAAAACTCCAGCAAATCAGTCTCTATATCAGCATTACATGTATCTAGCCCTTGTATTTATAGCATTGGAGAGAGAGAAAATCATTTGCAAGTTCATTTCTTTCCAAACACTCAAACCTTTTCTCTCAACTCAAACCAACGAAAATTCTAAGGCATTTCAGTCACAAAAACTGAGCCCCACTATCATCCCTAACCAAATCAAAAGCCAGAATCAGAAATTAATCATAGAAGGTATAAAACCCTAGCTTAAATTCTTTCCAAATTTCGGTTGTTTGATGTTTGAAATTTTTGTTAAAACATGTTATATAAGGTGTCTAATGATGATCTGGGTTGCTAATATCTAGAGGCTCGGATTTGAAGATTTATAAAATCTGGAAAAATGAGAAATATGGTCTGACAACCAAATGTCAGGTCCCATAGATCTCAAATCTGTTATGTGTTTTGTGTTTTTAAGCTTTGATCCGGTAGTATCTTTGGAAGATCTTTGATCTGGCCCGGAATCAAAGTCGGATCGTAAGCCAGAGAAAGTTATTAGTGGTCAAACCACGTTGGCCAAGCATTGCCCCACACATTTACAGGTAACCTTAAGCGTGCCGAAGAAAGTCGACTGACTTGTTCACGCATTTGGATCTTTATACATTTATGTGTTAGACCTTGTTATTGTTGTTATATTGTTGTCTGACGTCTAGTCTACATGAACATGCCTCTAGAATCATTATATCCTTCTCTGAATCAAAGAAATCAGTGGTCAAAGTAGTGAGGACGAAACTGCCAGATGAAGTTTCTAGGTAACCCGGAAACCTTCATAAGCGCTTTGACTACTAATAACAATTTACCATATCTACTTTATGTGATGTTGTTAAAATGTTTTTATGTAATGAATCTGTAGACTTACATGTGGTATACATAATGAAGGCTTTATATCTCTAAAACATCAACCGAAATGCAAGTTGTGGAAGCCCAAAATAGACAGGTCGAACTGTTCTTCATTTCTGGGTAACCTGAAAATAACGTAACGATTCTGACATCTACTTTGACGGTTTAGATCTTTCAATTAGTGCATGTTTTAATTTTGTTTATTGTTGGATCTTATAGTCTTACATTAGCCTACGATCGATCCGACAAACATCATACCGTAATCACAATACATGAGATCACGTTTCTTTGGTCAAAGTAGGCCACTCGATAATTGTACTTGAATTTACGGTTTGGCCAAGAACATGAAGAACACCTATAGCGACGGCCTGTCATTATAGCATTCTTAATGATGATAGTATTATATTTTTTGAAATTAATAAATAAATATAAAAAAAATAGTTTTTAATTATTAAAATACAAAATAAATTATTAAAAATTATTTTAAATTTCGAAAATTAGTTTTAATTATTTTAAATATATTTCATAAATATTTAATATTTTGGAATATTAAAAAGGTATTTAATTTATTTAATTATATTATTAAATAAATTAGTTAAAAATGATTTTAATACTTGAAAAATCATTTAAAATTATATTATGATATAATAAAATATTTTAAGTTATTTTTAATGACTTTTAATATTTTATGATAAATTTCATTAATAAATTAATATTAATGATAATTAAATTATGTAGTAAATGAATTAAATAAATTAATTAAAAATGATTTTATTATATTAAAAATCATTTTAAATAATAATAAAGTATTTAAAAATATTTTAAGTTATAAAATATAACTTTTAATATTTAAAGGTAAATTTCATTAATTAATTATTATTAATGATATTAAAGTTATTTAATAATTATATTAAATAATTTAGTTTAAAAATGGTTTTAATAGTATAATAATTATTTTAAATAAAAATAAAGTGTTTAAAGATATTTTAAGTTATAAAATATAACTTTTAATATTAAAGGATAATTTCATTAATAATTTAATATTAATAATTATTAATTTATTATTAATGATATTAAATTTATTTAATAATTATATTAAATAAATAGTTTATACATGGTTTTATTAATTTAAAATTATTTAAAAGGGATATAAATGAATTAAAAATATTTTAAGTTATACTTAATGACTTTTAATATTTTGATAAATAATACATTAATACTTTAATATTAGTGATAATTATTTAAAAATGATTTTTAAATGTTTTAAAAATCATTTTAGGTAATATTAATACTTTAAAAGTATTTTGAGTTATTATAAATAACTTTAACATTTTGGTAATGATTTCATTAATAGTTTAATAGTAATTAAATATTAATGGTAATAGTATTATTTAATATTTAAATCATTTAATAATGATTTCGATGTTTGAAAATTCGCGATAAATTATAATAAAGGTTTAAAAATTATTATAAGTCATTTAAAAATAATATGACTAATACTAAGTTACGGGTTAGAGTCTTAAACTCGATAATTACCCGATAAAGTTGTCAATACACCGACATAATTCAGAAATTGATCTGGACTTAGATAATGTTATTAGATAAGTAATTATTTGTGATTCAATGGTTGTTAAACTTACATGATAATGTGATTAAGTTATGTGCTGACTGCAAATAGCAGTACAATATGACATGATATGTTATTCTAATCGAACGAATCATCTATTTAATGATGGGGCTTGATATAAAAGATAATTCTAAGTTGTGTAAGCAGCAGACAAGGCAAGTATCTAACCCTTTGCATTTACTTTATGCAATGGACATGCGTAAGATAATATTTAAACTATTCTTTTCAATTGTTCAAATATTTCAACCTTTGTATAATCATTATATTTTATCACATGTTGATACATACTTATTGGTGTCCAGTATGTATAAGTTGAATTAAAATCCGTCTAAGCTATTTGATCTGGCTAGATACTAACTTGAAATTGTTGTTGAACAAGATAAGAACTTTATTGTTATCCAATTGAATTGTTTTGGTTCGGATTCAAGACTGGTATGAACATCCCAAATATGGGAAACTTTTATGCGCGCTAAAAGGCGAAAATCTTTGGACAAAAAATATCGTCTATAATGTAGTATTGATCAATCACAGGCATAGCAAATTTGATCACCCGTGCCCATAAGTAATGACGGTTTCTGAGATGAAGTTCTGCTTAACCTTTTCGAAAATAAAAACAATGTTCATAGTCTGTCAAATGATCATCATTTATAGTCTATACGTAGTTTCAAAAATTTGAAATCAAAATGATAGTTTGTTTATTATCAATTCAGCTTACTTCATAACTGTTGATTCGTTGTAGAAGTATCGTTCAAAGAAAACATTTAATTCATTCAACTAAATGTTAATGTTAATATTACTTGTTGGGCACTCAAATGCTTATCCTTGCTTAATTTAAATGTTTTCAGCTAAGTATGAACAACCTGAAGGCTCTACCAAGAACAAAGGGAAAGGGAAGGTCGCTGAATGAAAGATAATGTTATCTTTTGTAATAACTAGACTTTATTAGGATAATGATGATATATATTAATTATCATGTAATGTAACGAATGTTTGAAGGTTTCGGTACTTGGGATTGAAAACTCGATAATATGTAAATTAAATTTGATAATCTATATTATTGTTATTAGTATTAGTATTATTCCGCTAATAGAAATGGTATATGAAAACTAATCGAGTTCGGGTTTCAAGTACCGAATTTGGGGCGCCACAAAGATGGTATCGAGCTATAGGGTTAGAAACCTTAGGTGGGATAGACCTTAGGCTATAACCTTAGAACAGAGGGAAACGTTGAAAATATAAACAACTCATATAGAGTTTAAAAAGAGATTAATCGGATAAATTCATCGTCAACCCAAATAAAAGATAACCTATACAAAGTTATTGTTTGTTATGTGTATATATTATATGCTAATCAGGATAATTTATGTGTGTAGATGTTAGGTGAAAAAGGATTAGGATTCCCTCGGATCATAAAGAAGGAGCCGATATCAAAGCCAATAGCTGAAATAGAGGCTCAAAGTGAAAGCAACCTCGATGACGTGGTTATTGTGGAAAATGTCGTATTAGATCCGGAAATGGTAGAACTAACCGAGAAAGTGATTCGGATTAATTGAAGTTGGAGTCGATCAAGCATCAATCAAGTGCGTAATCATGGGACCGAGTTTTCTCTTTGGAACAGTTGTGGGAAATAGAAAAGATGCTAAATAGTCAATTGCGGAAAGCATTAATTGAAATAATGGAAGAACGGGATAAGCTTAAAATCCAAATTGACCAAATTGGAGCTAAAAGCAACAAAGCATATGCAACTCCGAGCAAGAAGGGGAAAAGAAAGATGAAAGACCGTGATATAAGAAATCCTGATAACAACCAAAGAAAAATTAATCGAATAGAAAGGTGTGCAAATTGTGACAAGAAACATGAAGGTGTATGCAGAAAAGGGGAATATGTTTGCTACAATTCATGATGGAAGGACATTTCTCTCCTCATTGTCCCAATCCAACGAAATGTGTCTGTTTTATTTGTGGAATAGGAGGTCATCAGGCAAAAAGTTGTCCAAGATCAAGAAAAAGGCGTAACGCATAAGTAGTATAGGTTATGTGGTGTAAGTGTGTTTAATGTAATATGTTCTTAGTATGTCTGTGTAAGGTTATGTTCTCAACTTTTGTAATGATCAAGTTTGTAAATCCTGACTTTTGTAGTCACAAAGGGATAGCAGTATATGCTATGTTATGCAAATTACTACGACTTAATGAAAATGAACTTATGTTTGAGTAATGAAACAAGTTTAATATATTAAACTTATATGATAAGGTTTAGAATGTAAGTTAAGTTATGTTTTATTTAATCAGATAATGTCGCCAAGACGTCAAACTAGAAATCGAAGGGCAGAAGAATCTGTCAACAACGCTGGGGGTCAACAACCAGATCCAATGCAGCACTTTGCAAACATGGTAGCTCAGGCTATGCAACAAGGAATACCAGTCGCAGGGAACCAGCCAGACAACCGCTTGGCAAACTTCAAGGCCTTCAAGGCGGCAGGACCGCCTGAATTTAGAGGTACAATTGACCCTATAGAAGCCCAAACATGGGTTAAAGAAATTGAAAAGGCGTTCGTTATAGCTAGGGTAGCTGAGGGGCAAAAGACCATTTTTGCCACCTACATGATGAAGGGTGAGGCAAATTTTTGGTGGGAAACGAATCAGGCGAGGGAAGGAGCAGGTGTAGGTGCTTGGGAAGAGTTTAACACCCTATTTTTTGAAAATTATTTTTCATCTAGTATGCAGGCTAGGATGGAGGTAAAATTTCTGGAATTGAAGTAGGAAAATATGATGATGTCAGAATACGCCGCTAAGTTTAATGAGTTGGCTAGGTTTGCCCCGCATCAAGTGGATACGGAGGCTAGGAAAGCTAGAAGGTTTGAGCTGGGATTAAAACCCTAGCTCTACAACAAGGTAGCAGTGTTGCAAATCCCTACATTTGCAGCACTCATGGAGAAAGTTATTATTGCTGAGGAGGGGAATGAGGCCATGAGCCTCTACAACAAAGAAAGAAGGAACAAGGGTAAGGTTGAGGGAGCTGGAAAGGTGGAAATAAATAGTGGAAATAGGAGTGAAAAGAGGAAGGGAAACAATTATGAGAAGAAGAAGCTGGTACAATGTGGGAACTGTGGAAAGAACCATTTGGGGGAATGTCTGAAAGGTAAATTTATATGTTTTAAGTGTGGGCAGGAAGGTCATATCTCTCCCAACTGCCCCAATCCTAGAACTATTAATGGGTGTTTTCTGTGCGGATCAAAGGAGCATAAGGTGAAGGACTGTCCGAAAAGGAAGACGGTGGCAGAAAGCGTGAACATGGGGAAAAGCGGCGGAACCTTGGCGATCGTAGGACCAACATCATCTAGTAAGCCGATGAAATCTACTGCAAGGGTCTTCAACATGACAGTTCGGGATACGGCGACAGCTGGCAATAGAACTCCAGGTATTATTCGTATAACTTTTATTTTCTTCTATATGATTTTCCTTTATATAATAAATTATTTTATAAAAAAATTTTGAGGAAGGAATTTTAGTTCTTTAAAAACCAAATTTTCGTTAATCAGAAAGACAAGCTTTATGTAAAAAGTTAAAGATCAGTTCGATCAATTATGATCGAGATCTACTTGAAATGACTCTGTATGCTATGTACTCTTATATGTGTAAGTTTTAAAACGGTGATTCCGGGGACGGAATCTTTATAAGGGAGGGTGAATGTAATAACCCGATATTTTCTATATAAATAAAACCAAAATTTTTCGTATAATTTTTTTTTTTAAGGATGAGGATTTGTAAAAGATAATGTGTATATGTATTTATGTGGTAAATAAAAATATATTTATTACATGAATATTTACAAATAATTTTATTTTTGAATTAATGATCATAATAAATTATATTTTTACAATAATTAATTTTATTGTAGAAAAGGTTTTATTATTTATTTATCAAAGGAAATATAATATTTTATTATTTAAATAATAAACGGAATGGATATTGTAGTTATTATAATTATTATTTATTTATATGAATTTTAGCTTGGATTATTAAGTTAAATATTTTAACTTAATTAATAAAGCTATTTATGCAAGGTAAATCAGATATGGAATCTAAACCCTAATTATGGTTTTGGAATAAGGAATGATAATAATATAATATTAATTATATATTTGATTTTTCAGTGCTATAAATATGTACTGTATACGTGGACCGATAATGGTTGGTCAATTATGGCGTTATATGACAAACCCTAGTATTATTGTGTGAAACCCTAATTTAAAATACAAAATTAGAGTTCAAGATATTTATAGGGGATCGTAATGATGTGATCAATGTCGGATATTATAAATATAAATGCTAATTAGGTAAACCCTAATTATTGACTCGAAACCCTAATTGTGCAATTAAAACCCTAACCGATATTTAGGAACCCTAACTGTAACGCCCCAAAATAGGTCTATTCCATCCAACCCATTCTGAGTCGCCAAATATATGGTACGAAAAACAACTACAACTTTATTACAACAATTGTCGTGCAAAATACAACAACACATATGATGTGAGTTTAGATACAAATATATACCAATCAGAAGACGTCACAATGACACCTTACATAAAGGTATAGTCAAAACCATTTTAGAAATTAGAATCTTTGGGAAGTGCTCAAGGAAACCTTCGTATACATGGGAGGCCATGCTTTTAGGTTATGGTAGATATCATATGGCCACGTAATTATCCTTGGTTGACCTAATAGACCCCAAAGAAAAATGAGAAGATTACTATCATATTCTTCCCAATGGTGAGTCTTCTCTCGACATATCATTATCTCCATTGTCTCTAATTGGGTATTATACTCCAAACAAACACCAAGATTATATAGGTAGTGCTTGTAAATATAATCAGCAAGTGGATGAGCACAACCATGTCTTATGATAACACGAGGTTGTATATCATAAGACATCTTGTATGATAGTGACAAAACACCCTTTCAAAGTTGGGTTCGCCTCACCCTATTTAATTCACCAAAATAACTATTAAATGATGTATAAAATACAAACACACTAAAGTCCTCAATAAAATTATTTTCATACTTTTAGGAGAACCTCAACAACTATAGACCACCGATTCTATTCCCTTGTTATCCCCTTTCAACCAAAGCCTACACTTTTATTACCGAAAAGGAATTGTGAAACAAAAAGGGTGAGCACAACTAGCTCAATAAAGAATATTATAACTAAAGATACATAAATTATCAATAGTCTTCATCAATAATAAATCGTAGATTTAGAACATATGGTAGATGATAAAACTTTTCAACCATAGTTGCAAAATGAACGAAGCAATCCATTAAAAGAGTCAAATAGACTATAAAGTCTATTGTCTTCTCCACGTTAAAAGTCCACCAACAATATTTTATCCTCAGTAACATCAATCAACAGTTCCTTTCCACAATCATATGAATAACTCATAATCATAATTGTGATTCTAAATTCTCTTCTCATCCAGACGAAGATAATTTTCATCATTGTCTTTACTCAAACATCAAATATCATGGTTATACCAAATCACAGCTCATGTTCATAATCATACTAATAAATTCATCTTTGCACTACGGGCCAAAGATATTCATCAAACATTCATCTTTACACTACAAAGCAAAGATATTCAACAACAGTCATCTTTGCATTACGAGCAAAAAGATATTCATCAATAATTCATCTTTGCCTCACAAAGCTAAAGATATTCAACAACAGTCATCTTTGCAGATTACGAGCAAAAGATATTCATCAATAATTCATCTTTGCACTACAAAGCTAAGATATTCATCAACAAGTCATCTTTGCACTACGAGCCAAAGATATTCATATATCAAAGAAATACATAATCATTTCGAAGTTATATAACAATAATTATAACCATGTCGATCAATTCACCTTTGCACTTATGCTAAAAATATTCAATTGTAAATTCAATGGTCATGATCATACCATCAACAATTCAACTTTTGTACCATCGCCAAAGAGAACCTATAGTCACGATCATACCAATAATCTACCCATCTTTACACTCAAGTCAAAGAGAAATATTATCATTAGGGTTATAAGAATGTTATATAAAACAATATAATCAAAACATGGTTTTAATTTCAAGAGTAAGATTCATAAATCAACGATAATTTGGTCAAAGAAGAAACCAATTTGTCGTGAATAAGACTCGTATTCGCATACATATATCAGTATACGCGTAAGTAACCTCGATACGAAAAAAGATAAAGTTTCATAATAAAATTCATATCCATATTTATAACACCTTAATCCAAATATTATAAATCACTTAGAAATCTCATAATCTAATATTATTAATATTACAACAATATTTTAATCATTTCTTAAACTTATAAATAATTTAATCCAATTATTTACACTTTAATAATTAATGCATTTAATCATCTAAAATTCCAAACTCATAAGATTTTTCATTATCATCAACCAAAACCCTCATTAAAAAAAATCAGATATACCTCATATATGATTCTCAAGCCAATAAATCATATTTTCTAATTTTTTACTTCACATAACATATTTAATTCATTTACTCATAACTAAAACATTTTCATGAAAAATACCAAATCAGTTCCAAAAATATTTCTTTTCTGGGATTTAGTATAACATAGTCCAATATTGAACATATATTTTTCTCGAAATTTTAAAAATTCATTTACTATTTTTCATATGGCCAAAACCACCGAATATTTAAACATTTATCATAAATTATACTTTTATCCAAAAAATTTGAAATTTACACGGTATACTGATATTATATAGATGTACTCCCAATAAAAATTTCATCAATTTTGGAGTTAATCACAAGGAGTTATAAACAGTTACTTTTAAAATAGTCTTTTCTCATAAAATTCATAACTCCTAATCTATACATCCAAAAATCTCCATTTTTGGACACAATCTAGAAAACTCATCAAAATATCATTTCAAATTTTTCCAGAATTTTTGAAGGTTCAGAAAAATTTCTAAACTAAAAACATAATAACCCTAAAAATCCCTTACTATCCCTTACCTCAAAAAGAGCAAAGATTTAATTAGAATAACGCTGAACGAACTTGCACCGTATAGAAACACTCAAAGTATACTCAAAATACTCACAAGAATACGCTCGATAATATAGAGAGAGAAAACTTCAATTTCTTGGTGTGATTTTCAATTCTAACCTAAGCACCCTATTTATAGGAAAACGCTTAGAACACCAAAGCGTAAAATTTATTAAATATTATTATATTTTTCCAAAACTTTATACGCATGTTTTACCATCTGAACTCAGCCCCTATCACATGTTAAATGAGGAAAACAAAATGAAAAACAAGTTTTGTAAATAAAATAATTAAAACTTTCAAAAATTAATTATTTTAACTTCGTAACTTCAATAATTCATAATAAATAGCCCTTTTATTAGAAAATTGAATCTCGCGAGTTTTATATAAAAATTCAATTCTCTACAACTTTGCAGAAGAAATTTTTCCAAATTCCAAACAAAATTGACCGTAATCCATAAACAGTGATTTTACAATTTATAATCAAATTTCTATTAATAATCAGGTCCACCAACACACAAAATATGTGTTAAACATTTATTACCACAAAAATACTCTTCCTCCTCATATACTCATATATCCCACATTCATTATAAAAATATCATCGTTAATTATATTATTAAAATAATATATTTAAATAAATTATTTTAATGTAAAAAAAAAAAATATTAATTTTCAACAATTGTCACATTAAAAATTTTCTCCATCTATGTCCACATAAAATAAATATTTTCTCATCATAAAAATCAATAATTAATTATTCACAAATAATATTACATAATCACAATATCGACAACCTAAGCGGTTCCGAGAAAGAAGGGCTTTCCAATAAGGATCTCCTTCATGGGCGCAAGCAATTAGGGTGACCAAACCTCTCCTTGTACGTAACTTTCTAGACATTGCCAATAATGTTATCCAATAATATTATTCAGATAATATGAATTATTGTCTCGATAATGGAAAATCTTGTGTAATGACAATTCTTGAAACAACGGTAATATAAAATATCAACGCAAAGAATTATTGAATCAATAAAATATAATATGAGCAAAGAATTATCGTAACAATTATCGAGTAGTGCTTTTCACGTAAGAATCAATAATTCAAAAATACCGTGCAATACCGTGTTCTACTCGTAAGCAACAACGCCAGACATTTTACTTTACTTTACCCAACGGGTATTCCAACAAGATGTTAATTCAGAATAATTACTGCATTATTTATAAAAACTATCTTTTGTCATTTTCTTCATCCGATGCTTATTACATTATGGGCCCACAATGGTCTCGCTGCCATCGCATTTAATATTCCCAAGCGTAGAAAGAATATTCCACGACCAAACGAATATTCCAAACAATAATGAGTATTTTATAACCACTTGCTTATTTTGAAAAAATTATATATATCACCTTAACTTTAACTTTTATCAATTTAACCATTTATTGAATAGTAATTATAAGAAAAATTGAATACTTTTATTTCATAAAATTCGGGGCCTTACAATCTCCCCTCCTTATGAAATTTCGTCCCCGAAATTTACGTACCTAGTATTTCAAAGAGTTGAGAATACCTTGCTTTTATTTGATTCTATCTCCCCGTCATCATGATTTCTCCATCGCTTCATCTCCTATATTCGGATATCATTCTAGAATACAAACTTCAAAACAAGGGTTAATTTAACAAATTAAAATATCACATAATATCCCGATATTACGATCGACCAACAAATAAGCTTTAGTAGGACACACTAGCGAAGGATTTACTCATCTCTCCTCCTAGTTCTAATCTCGATCTCCGCCAGAGATTATATCCCTAAGCTCGATACCAAATGTAACGCCCCCAAAATAGGTCCATTCCATCCAACCCATTCGAGTCGCCAAATATATGGTACGAAAAAACAACTACAACTTTATTACAACAATCGTGCTGCAAAATACAACAACACATATGTCTTTGTGAGTTTGGATACAAATATATACCAATCAGAAAGACGTCACAATGACACCTTACATAAAGGTATAGTCAAAAGCTGTTTTAGAAATTAGAATCTTTGGGAAGTGCTCAAGGAAACCTTCGTATATGGGAGGCCATGCTTTTAGGTTATGGTAGATATCATATGGCCACAAAATTATCCTTGGTCAATCTAATAGACCCCAAAAAAAAATGAGAAGATTACTATCATATTCTTCCCAATGGTGAGTCTTCTCGACATATCATTATCTCCATTGTCTCTAATTGGGTATTATACTCCAAACAAACACCAAGATTATATATAGTAGTGCTTGTAAATATACTCAAAGAAGTGGATGAGCACAACCATGTCTTTATGATAACACGAGGTTGTATGTCATTAGACATCTTGTATGATAGTGACAAAACAACCTTCCAAAGTTGGGTTCGCCTCACCCTATTTAATTCACCAAAATAACTATTAAATGATGTATAAAATACAACACACTAAAGTCCTCAATAAAATTATTTCCATACTCTTTAGGGAGAACCTCAACAACTATAGACCACCGATTCTATTCCCTTGTTATCCCCGGCCAACCCAAACTACACTTTTATTAATCCGAAAGGAATTGTGAAACAAAAGGGTGAGCACAACTAGCTCAAGAAAGAATATTATAACTAAAGATACATAAATTATCAATAGTCTTCATCAATAATAAATCGTAGATTTAGAACATATGGTAGATGATAAAACTTGTCAACCATAGTTACAAATGAACGAAAGCAATCCATTAAAAGAGTCAAATAGACTATAAAGTCTATTGTCTTTCCACGTTAAAAGTCCACCAACAATATTTTATCCTCGTAACATCAATCAACAGTTTCCTTTCCACAATCATATGAATAACTCATAATCATAATTGTGATTCTAAATTCCTCTTCTCATCCAGAATGAAGATAATTTTCATCAATTGCCTTTACCCGAAACATCAAATATCATGGTTATACCAAATCACAGTTCATGTTCATAATCATACTAATAAATTCATCTTCGCACTACACGGCCAAAGATATTCATCAACAGTTCATCTTTACACTATAAAGCTAAAGATATTTAACAACAAAGTCATCTTGCATTACGAGCCAAAGATATTCATCAATAATTCATCTTTGCACTACAAAGCTAAAGATATTCAACAACAGTCATCTTTGCATTACGAGCAAAAGATATTCATCAATAATACATCTTTGCACCACAAAGCTAAGATATTCATCAACAAGTCATCTTTGCACTACGAGCCAAAGATGTTCATATATCAAAGAAATACATAATCATTTCGTAAGTTATATAACAATAATTATAACCATGTTGATCAATTCACCTTTGCACTTAAGCTAAAAATATTCAATTGTAAATTCAATGGTCATGATCATACCAACCAACAATTCAACTTTTGTACCATCGCCAAAGAGAACCTATAGTCACGATCATACCAATAATCTACCCATCTTTACACTCAAGTCAAAGAGAAATATTATCATTAGGGTTATAAGAATGTTATATAAAACAATATAATCAAAACATGGTTTTAATTTCAAGAGTAAGATTCATAAATCAACGATAATTTGGTCAAAGAAGAAACCAATTTGTCGTGAATAAGACTTCGTATTCGACATAGTACCGTGATACGTGCATAAGAACTCCTCGACACGAAAAGATAAAGTTTCATAATAAAATTCATATCCATATTTATAACACCTTAATCCAAATGTTATAAATCACTTAGAAATCTCATAATCTAATATTATTAATATTACAACAATATTTTAATTATTTCTTAAACTTATAAATAATTTAATCCAATTATTTACACTTTAATAATTAATGCATTTAATCATCTAAAATGCCAAACTCATAAGATTTCATCATCATTAACCAAAACCCTCATTAAAAAATCAGATATACCTCATATATGATTCTCAAGCCAATAAATCATATTTTTCCATTTTCTTACTTCACATAACATATTTAATTCATTTACTCATAACTAAAACATTTTCATGAAAAATACCAAATCAGTTCCAAAAATATTTTTTTCTGGGATTTAGTATAACATAGTCCCATATTGAACATATATTTTCTCTAAATTTTAAAAATTCATTTACTATTTTTCATATGGCCAAAACCACCGAATATTTAAACATTTATCATAAATTATACTTTTATCCAAAAATTTAAAATTTTTACAGATAATTGATATTATATAGATGTACTCCCAATAAAAATTTCATCAATTTTGAAGTTAATCACAAGGAGTTATATAAATAGTTACTTTTAAAATAGTCTTTTCTCATAAAATCCATAACTCCTAATCTATACATCCAAAAATCGCCATTTTGGACACAATCTAGAAAACTCATCAAAATATCATTTTAAATTTTTCCAGAATTTTTGAAGGTTCAGAAAAATTTCTAAACTAAAAACATAATAACCCTTAAAATCCCTTATTATCCCTTACCTCAAAAGAAAAGATTTAATTAGAATAACGTTGAATCTAAACTTGCAGTAGTATAGAAACACTCAAAGTATACTCAAAATACTCACAAGAATACGCCGATAATAGAGAGAGAAAACTTTAATTTTTGGTGTGATTTTCAATTCTAACCCAAGACCCTATTTATAGGAAAATGCTTAGAACACCAAAGTAGTAAAATTTATTAAATATTATTATATTTTTTCCAAAACTTCATACGCATGTTTTACCATCTGAACTCAGCCCTATCACATGTTAAATGAGGAAAACAAAATGAAAAACACGTTTTTGTAAATAAAAATAATTAAAACTTTCAAAAATCAATTATTTTGAATTTCGTAACTTCAATAATTCATAATAAATAGCCCTTTTATCGTAGAAAATTGAATCTCATGATTTTTTATAAGAAATTCAATTTTCTACAACTTTGCAGAAGAAATTTTTCCAAATTCCAAAACAAAATTGACCGTAATCCACAAAACGGGTGATTTTATAAAGTTATAATCAAATTTTTGGCCAATAATTGTGTCCACCAACACACAAAATATGTGTTAAACATTTATTACCACAAAATACTCTTCCTCCTCATATACTCATATATCCCACATTCATTATAAAAATATCACTAGTTAATATATTATTAAAATAATATATTTAAATAAATTATTTTATCGTAAAAAGACAAAATATTAATTTTCAACAATTGTCACATTAAAAATTTTCTCCATCTATGTCCACATAAAATAAATATTTTCCTCATCATAAAATCAATAATTAATTATTCACAAATAATATTACATAATCACAATATCGACAACTGTGCAGCGGTTCCCAGAAAGAGGGGGCTTTCCAATAAGGATCTCTCTCATTACTCGCCGCAATTAGGTGACCAAACCTCTCCTTAGAGCGTAACTTTCTAGACATTGCCAATAATGTTATCCAATAATATTATTCAGATAATATGAATTATTGCTTCGATAATGGAAAATCTTCGTGTAATGACAATTCTTGAAACAACGGTAATATAAAATATCAACGCAAAGAATTATTGAATCAATAAAATATAATATTGAATAAGAATTATCGTAATAATTATTGAGTAGTGCTTTCACGTAAGAATCAATAATTCAAAAAAATATTGTGCAATACCGTGTTCTATCTTGTGCAACAACGCCAGACATTTTTTTACTTTACCCACCGGTATTCCAACAAGTGTTATCTGTGAATAATTATTATGTTATTATTTATAAAACTCCCTTTTGTCGCTTTTCTTCATCCGAACGTTATTTTGTTATGGGGCCTACAAATGGCACGCATACCATCGCATTTAATATTCCTCGACAGAAAGAATATTCCACAACCAAACGAATATTCCCCGACAATAATGAGTATTTTATAACCACTTGCTTATTTTGAAAAAATTATATATATCACCCTTAACTTTAACTTTTTTTATCAATTTAACCATTTACTGAATAGTAATTATAAGAAAAATTAAATACTTTTATTTCATAAAATTCGGGGCCTTACACTAACTATCAAATTGGAAAACCCTAATTGCTAATTTAGGATGTTCAATACTCATTAGCGGACTTTTAACCCTAATGATCATGCTTAAAGTAATTAGAAACCCTAATTATAAATTTTTAACCCTAATTATTAATTTGTTAGTCCTAATTAGTATATTGTTAACCTTAATGGGTGCTCTAATTGATAAATCAGTGATCTTAATTATAATTAACATAATTAAACCCTAATGTTCTGTATAATGTAATTAGAAAACTAATTTAATTAAGAAAACACTAATTACAAATTTTAGAAACTAACATTTTTATTTTATTTTATTTTTTGTGCAAACCCTAATTGTTAAATCCTACAAATACTATGTACTAAACCTTAGGGTTAAACCCTAAGGGTCAAAACCACAAGGTTTGCGAATGACAAGAATACCATTAAATTAGAAATACAAATGACCAAATTGCCCCTCTATGCATTATTGAAGTCTAATATGTAGGTTTTGACAATAGGATGGGTTGGTGACCTAATGTAACAATCATCTTGACTTAAAACTCCAACAAATCAGTCTCTATATCAGCATTACATGTATCTAGCCCTTGTATTTATAGCATTGGAGAGAGAGAAAATCATTTGCAAGCTCATTACTTTCCAAACACTTAAACCTTTTCTCTCAACTCAAATCAATGAAAATTCTAAGGCATTTCAGTCACAAAAACCGATCCCCACTATCATCCCTAACCAAATCAAAACCAGAATCAGAAATTAATCATAGAAGGTATAAAACCCTAGCTTGAATTCTGTCCAAATTTCGGTTGTTTGATGTTTAAAATTTTTGTTAAAACATATTATATAAGGTGTCTAATGATGATCTGGGTTGCTAGATGTTAGATCCATAACATCTAGAGGCTCAGATTTGAAGATTTGTAAAATCTGGAAAAATGAGAAATATGGTCTGAAAACCAAATGTCAGGTCCCATAGATCTCGTCCTGTTATGTGTTTTTGTGTTTTTAAGCTTTGATCTGGTAGTATGCTGGAAGATCTTTGATCTGAAACTGGAATCAAAGTCAGATCGTAAGCTAGTAGAAAGTTATTAGTGGTCAAACCACGTTGACCGGCATTGGCCAGTAGAACTTTATTGTTATCCAACTGAATTGTTTTGGTTCAGATTCAAGACTGGTATGAACATCCCAAATATGGGAAACTTTTATGCGCCTAAGGCGGAAATGCTGGACGAAAATATCGTCCTATAATGTAGTATTGATCAATACAGGGCATAACGGGCTGATCACCCCCCGTGCCCGTAAGTAATAACGGTTTACAGATGAAGTTCTGTTTAACCATTTCGAAAATAGAAAACAATGTTCATAGTCTGTCAAATGATCATCATTTATAGTCTATACGTAGTTTCAAAATTTTGAAATCAAAATGATA
Source organism: Panax quinquefolius (assembly GCA_020205615.1). NCBI lineage: Eukaryota > Viridiplantae > Streptophyta > Magnoliopsida > Apiales > Araliaceae > Panax > Panax quinquefolius. Next base: position 71,093,876 of record CM035172.1, read on the forward strand.
GTTTGTTTATTATTGATTCAGCTTACTTCATAACTGTTGATTCATTGTAGAAGTATCGTTCAAAGAAAACATTTAATTCATTCAGCTAAATGTTATTGTTAATATTACTTGCTGGGCACTCAAATGCTCATCCTTGCTTAATTTAAATATTTTCAGCTAAGTATGAACAACCTGAAGGCTCTACCAAGAACAAAGGGAAAGGGAAGGTCGTTGAATGAAAGATAATGCTATCTTTTGTAATAACTAGACTTTATTAGGATAATAATGATATATATTAATTATCATGTAATGTAACGAATGTTTGAAGGTTTCGTACTTGGGATTGAAAACTCTGATAATATATAAATTAAATTTGATAATCTATATTATTGTTATTATTATTAGTATTATTCCGCTCATAGAAATGGTATCGTGAAGCACTGAGTTCGGGTTTCAAGTACCTGAATTTGGGGGCGTCACAATTGAAGCATACTCGTTTTCCCATCAAGCACGCATCCTTGTGAAACTTCCCGCATGTAGCACATGCTTCAAACTTCTTGTTTTGTTGGTTACCCTGCTGGTTTCCAGCACCCACATTTCCATTCCACTTCCTCTTCAAGTTGTTGTTGTTGTTGTTTCCACCACTACCACCTCCAATCTTAATCTCCCCCTCATTCTTCTTCTTTTTCTGTTCCTGATTGAACTTTGTCACTGCCTCGCCTCCACCTTCAACGAGTATTGCTTTCTCCATCACTGTTACGAAAGTCTTCAATTGAAATAGGGAAACCCTACTGTACAGCCAGGGCTTCAGTCCCTATTCAAACCTCTTCGCCTTGCGTTTGTCCGTGCTGACTTAATAAGGCGCAAACCTCGCCAACTCGTTGAATTTAGCGGCATACTCGGATATCGTCATCGTTCGCTTCTTGCCTTCGAAATTGCACTTCCAAATGACCTTGAACAAGACCCCAACTTATTATTAATGAAATTTAATTTTCTATTTATTATTTTGAAATAAGATAAGGGTTGATTTGATTAATGTGGATACTTACTTGCCTCCACAAAAGGTAAAATACGCAACTTTTATTTAATAATCTTTGAAAAATAAAACAAAGTGGTTATAAAATATTCTTTCATTGTTTTGGGAATATTGGTCGTGGGAATATTCACTACGATGTTCTCTAAGAATATTCGTTCTTCCTCCATAATTCAAACATTGTTCTCGCGCGATGGCGGCGTCGAATCGAATGAGCAACCATGGGCCCCTTATAATTAATGAAAAATTTTCTATTTATTATTGGATGAATTAAAACGACGTAAGTGGTTATAATATAAGAATATTGTTTAAAATAATCTATGTAATATGGGTTGTTACCGCAAATATAAGTTGTTTAAAATACAGTAGTCTACTGGTTAAAAACTTGGTGGTTAAAACAGAGAACACCAGATTGCACCAATTATTGATTCTTACGTAAGAAGGCACTACTCAATAATGGTTAGAGTAATTATCGCTCAAAGATTTTATCGAGTTAATAATTGTGCATATTGATATTTTATATCATTGTTTCAATAATAATCATTACATAAGATTTTTCATTATCGGCTAATAATTCATATTATCCTAATAATATTATTAGATAACATTATTGGCAATGTCTAGAAAGTTCGCCTAAGGAGAGGTTTGGTCACCTAATCAGGCCGCCAAGAAGAAGAAATTTTTATCGAAAGCCCCCTCTTTCCTCGAACCGCCTCGTTGTCAATAATGTGATTCTCAGTAATATTATTTATGAATAATTAATTATTGATTTATATGATGAGGAAAATATTGATTTTATGAGGATATAGATGGAGAAAATTTTTAATGTGACAATTGTTGAAAATTAATATTTTATCTTTTTTCTCGATAAAATAATTCATTTAAATATATTATTTTAATAATATATTAACGATGATATTTTTACAATGAATGTGGGATATATGAGTATATGAGGAGGAAGAGTATTTTTGTGGCATTAAATGTTTAACACATGTTTTGTGTGTGTTGGACACAATTATCGATCAAATTTGATTATATACCGTAAAATCGCCTCGCTTATGGATTTTTGGTCAATTTCTATTTGGAATTTGGAAAAACTTTCTTCTACAAAGTTGTAGAGAATTGAATTTCCTATAAAAACTCGCGAGATTCGAATTTTCTGATGAAAGGGCTATTTATTATGAATTATTGAAGTTCCGAAGTTCCGAAATAATTAATTTTTGGGAGTTTTAGTTAATTATTTTGAGAAAAACGTTTTTTTGCAACTAAGTTGGCCTCACATGTGATTCAAATGGGCTGAGATCAGTTGTCTAAGGTGGGCTAAAGAAAATGTGAAAAATATATTAATATTATATTCAATTTTCTCGCTTTGGTGTTCTAAAGATTTTCCTATAAATAGGTGCTTAGGTTAGAATTGAAAAACACACCGTAAACCCAAGTTTTCTCTATTTCTCTCGATATATTGAGCGATTCTTGTGAGTATACTTTGAGTATTGTTAGACGCTGCAAGTTCCTTCAAAGACTATACCCTAGATTCCAAATTAGAAGTACTAATCTTTCGAGGTAAGTGGATGTTATTTTCTTCTCAAATGATATTATTTCTTCAATATCATTATGTCAAATATTGGTTGGAACTTTTTATCAAATTTGGAACTTTTTCATGTCGGGGTTATTATTCATGAGTTACTATTCATTATTCAGTTACTATTCATGAGTTACTATTCACGAGTTACTATTCACGAAAGTACTATTCATTAAGCGTGAAGATGTTTTTTTGTGGAATTTCTATCTTTTGGTGTCTGAGTTACTATTCACGATACTAAGACTATTCACGATAATACTATTCACTATTCAATATTCAAAAAATAAAATTTCTTCTTTTTGTCCAAAATATCTATTCTCGATATTAGCTTTTGATCAGATCCATGTTTTGATCATTCTCAATTTTACACCACTACGATTATTTTTGAGGTATTTTTGAACATGGATAAAACAAAGTACTAATCCTTAATCCTTAATCCATGTCATTTTGTTTCATCGGATTCGCTTTTTTAAAAAATATTTTTCATCATCCTCACCTTAAATGATGATATTATTGAATATCTTCGCCTCAGTAGTAAAAGATGAATGATTTTCAAGAATATCTTTGGTCAGTAAAGTAAAAGATGAACAGTGTTTAGATGAACATGACTAATCGATGAATATCTTTGGCCTCAGAGTGCAAAGATGAATATTTGATTCCGTATGTATATCGATTGATGTTACAGGATAAAAGATAGACGATGAACTTTTAAATTCATACATGTAAGATAGTAGTTTGCATTCTCTACTTAACTCTTCTAATGAATTATTATTTCCGCATAATATTGATTTAAAATTTGTTGTCTATTGTATTCTATTAGATTTTTCCTCGCTGAAGACTAACGGTAATTTGTTGTATATTATCTTAGTCATAATATTCTTTATCGGGCTAGTCGAGCTCACCCTTTTCCTTTTTGTTCCATTTTTTCTTCTCGTGAGGCTAGAATATAGCGAAAGTATTTAGCTAGTGGGGTATGGAATGAAGGTTTTAGAAAGGATTGTTTAGTAGTCCTCACCATTTTTGTAAAATAATGTATCAATAAATGTGATGAGGATTTATTTGAGTATAGATATTGTCCTGTAAGATAATATTTGTATTCAAACTCACGCTTTTTTTATCGTTGTAATAATAAAGTTGTAGTTGCTTTTCGCACTCATGTATCGACAACTCGTAATAGGTGATGTATACCTATTTTGGGGGGGCGCCACAACTGGTATCGTAGCTTAGGATATGATCTCTCGCATGAGATCGGGAATAGAACTAGAGGGGAGAGACGAGTAAATCCTTCGCTAAGGTGTCCTACCTAAGCTATTTTTTTTTAGTTGGTCAAGATATAAGGATATTATGTGATATATTGATTTCCTTAATTAACCCTTATTTTATGACAAAGATTTGAGAATGTCGATCGAGAATATTAACAATGGAAATGAGACCGTGGAGACGCTCAGACTCACCAACGAGGAGAACGGTAACAGTCGGGCAATGTTCCTCCCGTGAACAACACCACCGAAAGCAGATGATGAACGAGGGATGTTTAGAAGCTTTTTGCAGCTCATGCAAAATCGCACGAGGAGACTCGTGTTCAAAAATACAGAGGAAATGATAGCAATTCACGGGTTGTCACAAAACAAGCAGCTTCAAAGAGTTGGGACCACCGTAATTTAAGGGAAAGCCGATCCGATCACGCGGCGAAACACGGGTCAAACAAATTACCAAGATATTCGATGTCTCTGGGATGCACCTGAGAACAGAAGGTTCCATTCGCCACCTTTATGTTCCGTGGCGAGGCGATCATCGGTGGGAGTCTCTGTGAAGCGCACTCCATCCAAAACCGACTCAAAGATGTCTTGGGAAACGTTTCAGAACTATTTAATGACAAATACTTTCCGAAAGTGTTCGCTATATGAAGGAAGTGGAGTTCATCGATTAGAGCAAAACAACACGACGGTGTCTCAAAGACGAGGCAAAGTTTGCAGAGTTATCCGTGTTCAGACCTCATTTGGTGGAGAATGAGGAACGATGACGCGGATGTTTTTAGAGGTTTGAAACCCTAAGATACGCCAAGATCTCATTTCTCATAAACTTTCTCTATTCAGATGTTGTAAAAGGCTCAATTATTAGAGCGAGATAACGAGTACGGCCAACCGAGGACCACAACCAGGATCGTACTCAGAGATAGCAAGCCAATGTAATAATGATAACCCAATGAGAAAGAAACAGACGGACAAAATGGTAACCACTCGGTGGTAATCACGGCCATGAAAATAGAAGAAGCGAAAGTCAGAGGAGATTTTAAAAGAGGAGATTTAACAATGATTATGTGAAGACGATAAAGGTTTGGCAAAGAATCGGTTCTGGTGGGGAGGAGAACGACCACCCATTATATGCTATAAATGCGGAAAGAGGGACATATCACCAAACCGCCCACAACAGCTCAAGGTATGCTATAATTGTGGAAAGGAAGGACATATCGCTTCGAGATCAGACGCAGAAATAAACCTAGTTCAATGGGGACGGTGACTCAAAAGATCGTCCCTAAAAGTCAAAGTCAACGATTCCGGAAGAGCGTTTGTCAGGATCGGTCAAAATGCGAGGAACCCAAACGAGGTGATCACGGTAAGCTATTTATAAATTCTTCAAGTTTATACCTTACTGATAACCGGTATACCCATTCATTTATCTCTCCCGCTTGTGCTCAACGCTTAAACTGACCGGAGAAATTAGACTTTGACCTATCTCGTGGAAACTCCGTTAGAGAAACTTTCATCACATCCATCGCTTATAAATCTTGTTTGATTCAAGTTGGCACCATTACCTTACTCGTTGACCTTTATCTCTTTAAAGATACTTGCTTTTGATGTGATTTTAGGGATTGATTGGTTAACTACTCATCATGCCAAAATTGATTGTTTTCGTAAGGTTGTTAGTTTTCATATTCCTAACCAACCCGTTGTATTTAATTCAAGCAACTAAACCATTAAAATCAATCACCGCCATATCTAATCATAAAGCTATTCGCTTATTGAAAAACGGATGTCAAGCTTTCTTAGCCCATGTTATGGATTTGAATAAAGACACGCCAAATTTGAATAATATTCCCGTTGTTATCGATTTTCCGACGATTTCAAGAAGAACTCCCTGCTCACCCCGTAACGTGAAAGTCAATTCTTTATTGATCTTGAACCCGTACAAAGCCCATTTCTAAAACCCCATATCGAATGGCTCCTATTGAACTTCGTGGAGTTAAAGGTCCAACTACGTGAATTGTTGGACATCGGCTTTCATCTGGCCCCAAGACATCTCCTCGGGGTGCTCCTCTGCTTTTATTTGTAAAGAAGAAAGACGGAGTATGCGATTTTGTATCGACTATCGGAATTGAACCATGTCACCATCAAGAATAGGTATCCTCACCTCGTATTGATGACTTGTTTGACCAACAGCAAGGGGCACAATTCTTTTCAAAATCGATCTTCGCTCGGATATCATCACCAAGATTAGAATCGAGGATATTCCAAAGACCGCTTCGTAACTCCCCAGACGGGCATTATGAATTCTTAGTCATGTCTTTCTTGATCGACTAATGCTCCCCGCGGCTTTCATGGATATGATGAACCGAGTATTCAAGGAATATTTGGATCTTTGTTGTTGTTTTTATTGATGACATCCTTATATATTCCAAAAGTCGTGAAGATCATGAGCACCATTTGAAGTCGGTACTCCAAAGGCTTCGTGAAAACAAACTATATGCCAAATTGAAGAAATGCGAAGTTCGGCTTGAGGAAGTAGCATTCCTTGGGCACGTGGTGTCAAAAACATGGAGTATCCGCTGATCCGCCAAGATCAAGCAATACAAAGTTGGGAGCAACCAAGTCTTTGGATCAAGTACGTAGTTTTTGGGCTTAGCCGGTTATTATCTGAGATTCGTGGAAGGGTTTTCTAATCGCTACTCCATTAACCCGCCTAACTCCTAAGGATACAAAATTGTTTGGAGCGAAGAATGCGAGAAGAGTTTCCAAGAGCTTAAGAGGAGACTTATTTCTAAGACTGTTTCTAACAATACCATCCGGTTCGGATGGATTTGTTATCTACAAGCCGATGCTTCGTGCAAAGGGTTAGGATGTGTTCTCATGCAACGTGGGAAAGTCATAGCCTATGCCTCGCGACAACTTAAAGAGTATGAGAGGAATTATCCTACTCATGATCTAGAGTCAGCGCAGCAGCATTTGCTGCTAAAGATATGGAGGCACTATCTATATGGGGAGAAAGTGGAGATATATTCGCACCATAAAAGCCTTTAAATATTTCTTCACTCAAAAAGAACTCAACACGCGGCAATGACGCTGGCTCGAGCTATTGAAAGACTACGACCACACTATTCAATACCATCCCGAAAAGTTTAACGTGGTAGCCGACGATTATTGAGTAGAAGATCATATGCGGAATGAGTGCGATGATGTCAAGTATACGACAGAGCCAACTTTAATAGAAAAAGTTAAGGTTGCTCAAGCCACCGAATCTGAGAAATGATGCGTATATGAAGAAGAAAGTACAAGAAGGAGCTATTCCTAAGTTTAGAATTGATGAAGAAGGAATACTTGAGTCCACTCTAGACTTCAGGTTCCTAACGACTGATTTGAAGTACAAGATTATGATGGAGGCACACAATACACCATTTGCAATCCATCTCGAAGTACTAAAATGTATCGTGATCTTCGACATACATTTTGGTGGAACAATATGAAGAGAGAGATTGCAAAGTTTATCTCAATGTGTTTAACTTGTCAACGGTAAAGGCGAGCATCTAGTACCTAAGGGTCCGCTGCAACCACTTGAGATTCAAATGGAAGTGGGAACACATTACCATGGATTTCACACGGGTCTTCCTACGGCTTTCAGGCATCAATGCTATTTGGGTTATTGTTGATAGATTAACCAAGTCTCCGCTCATTTTTGCCGACACGGAGACTTATTCACTGAACGCCTTGCTAGTTAGTACGTGAATGAGATTGTGAGGTTCATGGCATGCCCAGATCCATAGTTTCGGATCGTGACCCAAGATTCACTTCAAGATTTTGGGTTAGCTTGCAAAAAGCTATGGGCACGGATCTACGATCTGGGCTTCGCATACCATCCTCAAACCGGACGGACAATCGAAAGGACTATTCAAACTCTTGAAGATTTATTAAGACTCTGGTCCTAGACTTCAAGGGCGCTTGGGATAAGTATTTACCATGGTGGAATTCTCCTACAACAACAGCTTATCAGCAAGTATAGGTGTGGCTCCATTTCAAGCATTATATGGGCGAAAGTGTCGCTCTCAAAGATGTTGGGACGAGGTGGGTGAAGCAACATTGTTGGGACCCGAGTTGGTACGTATGACTACTTAAAAGATCCAAATGATTCGACAACGATACAAACGGCACAAGATCGATAAAAGAGTTATGCGGATCTTCATCGAAAGGACGGAAATTTAGTGTGGGGATCATGCGATTGTCATGAGTTGCTTCCATGGAAGGGAGTTACAAGATTTGGGAAGAGAGGAAAGCTCAATCCACGATTTATGGTCCATTTCAAATTCTTGACCGAGTAGGAAATGTAGCCTATAGACTCGCTGTTATTCTCCGAGTATGTCTCGTGTTCATAATGTGTTTTCATATATCCGCATTTCAGTAAATATGTGAAAGACCCAACCACGTTATAGAAAGTTAGAACCGGACGAGATAGCCAAGACTTAACGTATGAGGAGGTACTGTCAAGATCTTGGATAGAAGGAGCATGTCCCACGCCAAGAAAGGTCATACCACAAGTTAAAGTTTTGTGGAGGAATCATGCTATAGAGGAAATGACCGGGAATTGGAAACTAAAATGAAAGCGAGGTATCCTCACCTTTTCAAACACCAGTACGACGCCAATTTCGAGGACTAAATTTCATAAGGAGGGAGGTGTAAGACCCCAACTTATTATTAATGAAATTTAATTTTTCTATTTATTATTTTGAAATAGTAAGGGTTGATTTGATTAATGTGGATAGTTAGGGTAAAATACGCAAATATTTCAAAATAAGCAAGTGGTTATAAAATATTCATTGTTGTTTGGGAATATTCGTTTGGTCGTAGAATATTCAGATCGTTTGGGAATATTCAGACGACGCAAGCAAAACCCATGTGTGGGCCCCATAACTAAAAAGCGATCGATGAAGAAAACGATAAATATAAGTTGTTTAAAAATAACTGCAGTAGTTATTATCATTACTGCTAATATCGTTAAAATACTTAATGGTTAAAACACACAAGAAGACACCAGATCGCACCAATATCGATTCTTACGTAAGAAGGCACTACTCAATAATGGTTACAGAATTATCGCTCAAAGATTTTATCGAGTTAATAATTGTCGCGTTGATATTTTATATCATCGTTGTTTCAATAATTGTCATTACACAAAGATTTTCATTATCGAAGCAATAATTCATATTATCCGAATAATATTATTAGATAACATTATTGGCAATGTCTAGAAAGTTCTGCTCTAAGGAGAGGTTTGGTCACCTAATCAATGCGGCAAAGAAGAAGAAATTTTATCGAAAGCCCCTCTTTCCCTGAACGCTTCGTCAATAATGTGATTCTCGTAATATTATTTATGAATAATTAATTATTGATTTATATGATGAGGAAAATATTGATTTTATGAGGATATAGATGGAGAAAAATTTTAATGTGACAATTGTTGAAAATTAATATTTTATCTTTTTCTGATAAAATAATTCATTTAAATATATTATTTTAATAATATATTAACGATGATATTTTTACAATGAATGTGGGATATATGAGTATATGAGGAGGAAGAGTATTTTTGTGGCATTAAATGTTTAACACATGTTTTGTGTGTTGGTGGACACAATTATTGACCGAAATTTGATTATAGCCTGTAAAATCGCCCGTTTATGGATTTAGGTCAATTTCTATTTGGAATTTGGAAAAACTTTCTTCTACAAAGTTGTAGAGAATTGAATTTCCTATAAAAACTCGCGAGATTCGAATTTTCTGATGAAAGGGCTATTTATTATGAATTATTGAAGTTCCGAAGTTCCGAAATAATTAATTTTTGGGAGTTTTAGTTATTTATTTTGAGAAAAACGTTTTTTGCAACTAAGTTGGCCTCACATGTGATTCAAATGGGCTGAGATCAGTTGTCTAAGGTGGGCTAAAGAAAATGTGAAAAATATATTAATATTATATTTAATTTTCGCTTTTGGTGTTCTAAAGATTTTCCTATAAATAGGTGCTTAGGTTAGAATTGAAAACACACCGTAAACTCAAGTTTTCTCTATTTCTCTCTCGATATATTGAGCGTATTCTTGTGAGTATACTTTGAGTATTGTTAGAGATACGCGGTGCAAGTTCCTTCAAAGACTATAATTATATGATTCCAAATTGTAAGTACTAATCTTTCGAGGTAAGTGGATGTTATTTTCTTCTCAAATGATATTATTTCTTCAATATCATTATCTTTGAAATATTGGTTGGAACTTTTTATCAAATTTGGAACTTTTTTCATGTCTGGGGTTACTATTCATGAGTTACTATTCACGAAGTAACTATTCATGAGTTACTATTCACGAAGTTACTATTCACGAGTACTATTCACGAAGCGTGAAGATGTTTTTTTGTGGAATTTCTATCTTTTGGTGTTTGAGTTACTATTCACGATACTCAAGACTATTCACGAATACTTAAGACTATTCAATCTAAAAATAAAATTTCTTCTTTTGTCCAAAATATCTATTCGGATATTAGCTTTGATCAGTATCCATGTTTTGATCATTCTTGAATTTTACACCACTATGATTATTTTTGAGGTATTTTTGAACATGGATAAAACAAAGTACTAATCCTTAATCCTTAATCCTTGTCATTTTGTTTCAATCGGATTCGTTTCTTTAAAAATATTTTCATCATCCTCGCCTTAAATGATGATATTATTGAATATCTTTCGCCTCAGAGTCTGAAAAGATGAATGATTTTCAAGAATATCTTCGGGTCAGAATGCAAAAAGATGAACAGTGTTTAGATGAACATGAATTAATCGATGAATATTCGCCTCAGTAGCAAAAAGATGAATATTTGATTCCGTATGTATATTGATTGATGTTACAGGATAAAAGATAGACGATGAACTTTTAAATTCATACATAGAAGATAGTAGTTTGCATTCTCTACTTAACTCTTCTAATGAATTATTATTTCACATAATATTGATTTAAAATTTGTTGTCTATTGTATTCTATTAGATTTTTCCCTCGTTGAAGACTAACGGTAATTTGTCAGATATTATCTTAGTCATAATATTCTTTATCGGGCTAGTTGAGCTCACCCTTTTCCTTTTTGTTCCATTTTTCTTCTCAGAGGCGTAGAATATAGCGAGTATTAGCCTCTGGGTATGGAATGAAGGTTTTAGAAATGATTGTTTAGTAGTCCTCACCATTTTTGTAAAATAATGTATCAATAAATGTGATGAGGATTTATTTGAGTATAGATATTGTCTAGAAGATAATATTTGTATTCAAACTCACGCTTTTCTTGTTGTAATAATAAAGTTGTAGTTGTTTCGCACTCATGTATCGACAACTCGTAATAGGTGATGTATACCTATTTTGGGGGCGTCACACATGACCCGATCTTGAGCTCGATTAACCACGGTGTTGAATACTCTATTCATCTCTTCCATCTTCATTCTCTTTGCCTGTGCGTCTTTCACTGCTATCCCGGCTCGTTGAAATATTTCCTCATATGCGTCCTCGGCTCTTGCCCTCTTCGTAGCTTCTTCCCTTAGCTTATTCTTCAATTCAACGACTTCCTCAATCAGTTGTTCCTTCTCTCCTTCAGTCTGTTCTAGTTTCTCCTCGACATTAGTCAGTCGTTCCTCACGATCCTGGATTTCATCATCTTTCTGTGTCATTGTAGTCTGTTGTTTAGCTAATATCTCTTGCAATTCCTCGACTGTATCCTGAAGTTCCACGTTATGGTCGTAGACTTCATCGTACATTCAAGCAGCTTTCGAGGTTAGTGGAGTCTCCTCGTCCTCATCCTCGTCATCCTCATCCTCCTGTGGTAACTCAACGAGATCCTCCTCATCCGTCTCCACATCATCATCCTCATCTTCAACCACTATGACCAACGGTGGCTGACTCCCATGGCAGTAGCTGTTCCAAAATAACCTGAATATCGCGAGGCTCCTCCTCTATAGGCATCTGAGGTCTATCCTCCCTAGCCTGGTTGGATTCTCCGACATTAGTCATCCTGAAAACAAAATTTTAAGTTTTTAATCATTAATCATCACTACTCGACACTCATAAGCACATAAGTTATAAACACATAAGCACATAAGTGTTTTATTACTTCTTCCTTAAAACTCGATAAGAGTTCATCACCACTATCTTTTCAAAGGTTACTTCCTAAGGCTTTTCTCCACCTAAGGTTCATAACCTAAAGCTTTGATACCAACTTGTGACACCCCCAAATCCCGGTACTTAATTACCTCAAGATTTGGTGTTCACGTAATCAAAACATTCCTATCTAACTACCCAATCATAATAAATTAAATAATAAAAACCTGCCCATACAAGATTACTTTAATAAAAACATTATCTCACAGGTTCTCTAACCTTTAATACAATCATTCAAGTGCGGAAATTAAATCATTACATCACGTCATTATTAAAAGTCTATCATCATAACGATAAAACAAAATTACAAATCTTCATCACTTTTATATTTTTCCCTTTCCTTTGCTAGTTGTAGGTTTATCTACCTTCTCAACCATAGCTGCAATAAATGTATAAACATGCAAGAGTGAGAAAACAAAGCTCACTTGAAATAAGAATAAATATCTTTACATCATTCGCCAAATAATAGGCTCAATAGAACTGAATGATATGTTCTATTAACATTACAACATTTGCCAAATAATAGGCTCAATAGAACTGAATGATATGTTCTATTAACATTCTTAAACATACTACTACGGGTCAAATGACCATGAACTATGTCCACAGTTATAAGTAATCTTTCAACTTTAACTTTAACAGTCATATGACTATAAGGACTCCACATACTTAGGGGGATCAATCATTCGTACAATGTATTGTGCACAACCATTTCAAAGCTAAGCGTAAACCCCTAAACATAGGGTTGTTCATCTCAGTATTTAGAGTACAAGTCCGCACCAAAGAAAGTTTGGTTTGGATAAGCTTTCAAGAGTAATTGAAGTTTAATGATCATCAACTAGGGAACTAGTTGAATCAACAATGATTGATAATACAATAGTTGTTTAATAACAACATAGCTTAGAACATTTGAGAATCATAAATGAACTGATTCTACATATCAACTCATGCTTGAAATAGCTATAGAGCATAATAAGCATTCAATAAAATGAATAAAATGGTTAACATTTGCTTGAATAGTAAAATAAGCTAAGGTTTGAGTCTTATAACATTAGACATGATATTCCTGAACGTACATTTAACTGATAGCAAGTTGGAAACTAAAAACTTGCCCAACAATGTATTAACTCATGCAAGGAATTAAAACAGTTCAATAATAGAGACGAGAGTTCAAAACTACGTTCATTATACAATAATAGAACTTAAGAAACTTGTTTAACTGTAACAAGTTAGAATGAATCTTAGGACAATTGATTTATTCAATAACAGTTAAGATAAGAAGCTTGCTCAATCAAAAGCATGAAGTTATACAATATAATAATAGAACTAACTCAACGAAAGTGTAGAGTTAGAAAACTCAGACAATGTAATAAATGAACTAGCTTTCAACGAAAGTGTAGAGTTAGAAAACTTGCCTCGAGCGTAAGCTAAAATATTAAAACTCACGCTCACTATATACGATGATTAAAACCACAACATCTATTAGACATACTAATATTCACTTTTCAATATAAAACGACTACTAGTTAAACTTGTTATTTTAACACAAGTCTTAAGCTACCATTTACATTTCGTAATTCCCAAGTGTTAATCATCACAACACTTAACTCACGCTCATCAGATAAATTAGGTTATCACATAACGCATTTTGATTTACTAATCATTTTGCAACTTTGAATTCATAATACATATAACACAACTCAGATTAGCCTTGTTATTACATGTTGGACACATTACCATAACCTTTAGCTAAGCCACAAAGAATCCACCAAAGTCTGCAGAATTAGCGAGACTTGATTGTCTGAAATGGGCACTGCTGGCATGGCAAGGAAGTTTTTTTATCAGTAGGTAGTACATACCACATTCTGTAAATACGGCTTACGCTTAAGGGTCATGTGTTTGCGTGATTTACGTAACCCAGCTTTTTCGTAATGAGTCTAAGACTTTTCTTAAGCCAACTAACACGAATTTCACCCAACAAACAGTGATAATAACATGTAAAATAAATATAACAATATCATAAACATGTCTGCTAACATTTTCCATCAATTAAAACAATCTAACAACACTTCTAACTATTTTAATTTCTCAAAATTCATATTTTATACTAAAACTCCATTTTTGAGTTTCTTTACCAAAAATCGTCACTGTAATCTCTATACTTGTCCAAATTGTTTCGTTCGAATTACGTTGTGCTCATTTCCTAATAAACTAACATATACAAGACTCAATTTACAATTTAGCATACAATTTAACCACTAATTTTGGTACTTACATAACATGTTCATACTCATATGTTTTTACTGTAAAAATTAATTTCCTTCGAAATTCATATAATCACATACACGTTTCATCATATAATCATCTATATATATATATATATGCTATTACACTTCATAATTTCATACTCAACTATCAAATATGAATTTCAGAACTTATACCATAAAACACAATAAATTTCAAGAACAACGAGACTAAGGAAATATACTATAAAACATATATGTGAAGATTATAGAACATACCTTCTAATTGCTAAGAAATCCTTGCTAAACACAGAAATTTTTGTGAAATTCCTAGGTTTCTCTCTCAAGTCTCTGTATGTTCTTAGCAATGGCCAAAACTCAACTGAAAACTTTAAGCGTAAAACAAATATAAAACTGATATGACCTTAATTCACCTATTAAGTATATCACTTAATACATATAACGTATATATTATATTTATTATTTTATTTATTTAATTTAATTTAAATAAACTAGAAATCTCAAAAGCCATAAGGCTTGTTTGGCAAAAACCCTTTAAATATTAAAGAATTAATATATTAAGCCTTGTTTGTTAAAAACTAAATTAAACTACTTTAATTTATTTTAATAACTCCTTATGATATAGTTATTAGTCACACTATATTAATCAAGCTTTCATATTTAATCTAATTAATCAAATCACAATTAATTAAATAAATTCTTTAATCACATAACTCAATACAAATAATTAACCATTAAATTGAAATATCAATATAATAATCATTTTCTTAATTCATCAATTATTTATTTAATAAATAATTAACTAAACAAAATTAAATCAATTGAACAAATATTTATTCAACGATAATCACATCCATTAAATATTTATATAAATCAATAAATATTTAATATTACATTTAAAATTCTGGAATGTTACAAACTCTACCTCCTTCATGTGGCGAATACTTTCGGTAAAGTACTTGTCGTTGAACAGTTCTTGGAATGTCTCCCAAGACATCTTCAGTGCGGCAGGTTGAGTACGCTTTACCGATTCCCACCAGTAATCTGCCTCTCCTCGCAACATAAAGGTGGCAAAGGGAACCTTTTGCTCCTCGGAGCATCCCAAGACATCAAATATCTTGGTGATTTGTTTCAACCACGTCTCCACCTTAAGTGGTTTTGGCTCTCCAATAAACTCCGGTGGTCCCAGCTCCTTTAACTGTTTAGCGGTGACCGTCCGAGAGTTGCCAGTGTTTCCACCTGCATTTTGAACAGGAGCCGCTCTCGCATGATGTTGCATGAATTGCATAAAGCCTCTGAACATCCCATCATTCATCATTTGGTCAGCGTTGTTGTTTTGTTGAGTATTATTGTCATCCTGATGCACATTATCCTGAGTATTGATCATTGGTGACTCAACGGTCTCATGTGCTTCATTGCTGATCTCAACATTTTCAGATGTCATTTTCAAATACTGCCACAAAACAAGGATTAATTGATATGTCACATATTATCCCTATACTCTGACCAACCAATTAAATACCAAATAAACTTAGGTAGGTCATACTAGCGAAGGAATTTCTCGTCTCTCCCCTCCTAGTTCTTGTCTCACATCTCAGCCAAGGATTATATCCCTAAGATTTGATACTAACTATGACGCCTTCAAAATAGGTATACATCACCCATCTTGAGTTGCCAAATACATAGTACATAATTTAAATACAAACTTCTTTTATACAGTACGACAAAATGTAGTTGAGAGTTTTGTAGAGAGTATCCAAACTCAAATAAAGTCCTCATTACAATTATTATCACACTATTTTATTGAATAGTGAGGACTACTAATGCAAACATCTGGACCGTCACTCCATTCCATGACTAGTCCCAGCCACGTTCTCATTTCCTAAAGAGAACAATGAAAGCAAAAGGGTGAGCTCAACTAGCCCAGTAAGAAATATTATGACTAAGATAATGTAGAATAAATTATCGTTAGTCTTCAATAGTGTTAAACTGATAAAATATAATAAACATCAAGTTTAACTGCAGCGGAACAAACAATCCATTAGAAGAGTCAAGTAGAGCATGATATCTACTATCTTCTATGATTTAAAAAGTTTATCATCAATTTTATCGCTGAGATTCAGCTTAATAAATAAACCACATCATCGAATCATCCCTGCACTACGGGCCAAGGATATTCATGTAATCATCAATGGTTATAATTATACCAAATAATCCCTGGTCATAATCATACCAACAACTGTCCATCAATGCACTACAGGCTAATTAATGAGGATTTTTACCACATCATTTGTAACATTACGGTCATGATTATACCGAATAATCACTGGTCATAATCATACCAATCAATAGTACATCTATGCACATAAGCCACAGATGACTTTTATCACAATATAAGTACGAGGATGATGACAATGATATAAGAATTCAATTAAAAGAAAGCAAAGGATAAATTTTTAAAGATTTATAATTTAATTTATCCAGAATTCAATAATGTCTAAATTGTCAACATGATACTGCTTTGTGGAGTAAAATTCAAGAATAATAATATATCAAAAATGATTTGGACAGCAAAGAAATCAATTTTTATCATGAATAATTTCCCGGGTGAATAGTACCCGAGTGGATAGTACCCCGTGAATAGTACTTTGTGAATAGTACCATAAAAATGAATACTACTCATGGACAGTACTCCGACATGAAAAGCTTAAAATTTAACAAGAATGTGCAGAAAATATCCTTGTGAAACGATACTAGATGAAGCGCAAATTTCAAGGATATTCTACTAATTTCACGGAGTATAAAAGCAATACTTTAATAAAATGAGTGTATAATCAGGAATACAAGACGAAATAATATTACTCACATACTACAGAGTATGGAAGACAATATAATCCCTATAAATACTGAAAAAATAATATCCCTTACCTCAGAAGAAGACTGAATACTAGAATAGTGAGGTAGCAGACTTCTCTTCTACTTTCTCTTTAAAGCTTCTCTCTCTATAGCTTCTCTTTCTATAATTGCTCTTGTGAGTCTTAGTGAATTGGTGAGAATGAAAGAAGAATGAGTTTCTATTTATAGGAAAACATAATTTCGATAATTGCACGTTTTGGGGCTCGAAATATTATAGTATAATACCTTCATCTTTTCCTTTATTTTTAATTTAGTCCTGCAAGTATTATCAAACTTGCACCACCTCCCCTAATAGTACATCATGTGAATCAATAGTACAATCATGTGAATAAATAGTATAATCATGTGAAAAAATTAATTACAGTATAGTACCTTCATCTATACCTCCATTTTTAATTTAGTCATGCAAGTATTATTAATCTTGCACCACCTTCCCTAATAGTACATGCATGTGAATCAATAGTACACACATGTGAACAAATAGTTATAAGCATGTGAATTAATTGTAATTAATTACTCATTTATCCAATTAATTACCCGATTAGTCAAATAACCTCCAGACATCCATTATTATCGAAATAGATGTCGATTTCCACTTACACTAATAATCCTAACACAATGGAAATATCAATTTCATATTTAATCAACACAAACTTACTCATCATTAATATTATAACTCACAATATTTAACAACAAGATCATTCCCAAAAAAGAGGGAGCTTTCCGATAAGGATTTCTCCCTATTGGCGCGCAATTAGGTGACCAAACCTCTCCTTGACAGAACTTTCTAGACATTGTCAATATTGTAAATAATAATATGAATAACTTTGTCGTCTCAAATAATATAAGATATTATGCAGATGATACTGTGACAATAATTGAATCAAATAACGTGAGATACTTACGCAAAGAATTATCGTAGCAATAATTGAATATAAGCGAAAGTGACTTCTCACGTAAGCATCAATAATCAATACCGGTGTGCTACTTATGCAAACACGCCAGACATTCATTTCTTTACCAAAAGTAGTTCAACAGGTTTAACAAAGAAACTTTCATCGTTATTTTTATAAAAAGATAATTCTGTCGTTTTCGAACTACGACAATACTTTTGTTGTGGGGTCCACCAATGATTGTGCCATCGTACGAATATTCCCTGTTAAAACGAATATTTCCTGACCAATCGAATATTATATAACCACTTGCTTGCTTTGCAAAATTTATAAATAATACCTACAACTATAATATTATATCAAATCCACACCATAATATTCAAAAATATATTTCGAAAAAAATTATTCTTTATTCATAAAAGTTGGGGTCTTACACAAAAAGTGTAACGTTAAGGTACTTTTGGACAAAAAAAAAATATAGAATGCTCGGTAGACATCGCGGTAAACATCAGGGGCATTAAAAAAGACGGCCTCTGCCTCGCATACTATATATATACATACTATATATACATGTTAAAGTTGTGATTTATTTATTTTAAAAGTCAAGAGGAAGAAGGGGATATTTCGGACAATTACTTGTCATTTTTGACCGTTACAGCCCCTTCCTAAGCGCTTTTGGCGTCTGACATACACGTATGGTTAAGTTGGATGGAAAATGTGACGTTTTCACTTCAACTCAAAAAGTCAGGAGTTTAAATGTAGTTTTACTGACTATTAGCCGAGTCCCGTGCCTCCGGCACTGTATGGACGATGAGATTTATCTCAAACTTTGAACGGTCTAAATGATTTATTGAGTGAACGGAAAATTCAAAATCATATTTTATTAGATAAATATATATTATAATTTTATAACACATTTATATATTTTAAAATGAAATAATTATTACGAGGAACACTATAAAGAATTCTACGCTCTACGCGCGTGAAAACTGCCTAGTAAATTAAAAATATAGAAATCTCAGTTTATCATTAATCAAATATAATTATGTGTGTTTCTTTAATTTTCTTTTTAATAAACTGAAAAAAATAAATTAAAAACAGGCATGAATGGGTACTTTTTAGCAAACCAAACCCTTCTTGTACCCAGTCTGATTACTTTGACCCTCCGATCTTTTTTTGTTTTTCTGTCCTAGGGTTTCGTAATTTCAAAAATTTCTTCAAAATCCTGTCACCTTCTCAATTTCTCCCATTTATCGCTCCTTTAACTACTTTGATTTCTCAGTTCGAAGCTCAGATTCGAATTCAAGATGGTAAATTTCGGTCCTTTTGATTCAGATCTCAAACCGTGTCTTGATTAACCATTCATTCTAAATTTATTGATTACAGGAATGTGGAGGTAATTTGGAGGCGCAAATAGAGACACTGTTGAATCTGGAGAAGCAGATGAGACTCAACGCCGATGTTGCCGGGACGAAGAAGGCTGCGACTGACATTTTGCAACTTTGCTTCGAAGCTCGTGCTTGGAAAACCCTCAATGATCAGATTGTATTGTTATCCAAGCGACGGGGTCAGTTGAAGCAGGTAATTTTTTTTATCATCACAATAAATTTTATTCCTTTTGAAATAAATTTGTGCAGTGTGTGTTTTGAATTAATGTATTATAGTAATTTTATTCTATCATTTTGTAGTTATAAAAATTTGTTAGTTCTTTGTGTAGGGTTAAATTGGAGAATTCTGAAACTCAATATTCCATATCTTTACTAACTAAATAGTACTCATTCGGTTCCAAGATCAATTTTGATCTCAAAATTAAGATGATTCATTAAAAATTATGAGCCACACTTTTTAGATAGTTGACAATATTCATCATCGACTAAAATTAAAGGAATTTACATTAATTTTGAGTTTGAAAATGTCTTTAGTTGATTTCAAAAAGTCAATAATGATCTTAAATTTTGGAAGAGATGGTGTATACGAGTTTAGTTTTCCTTTTTTTAAATTGAGCCACACAATTGCTGTAGGCTGTAGCCCGTCTCTTGAATTACCTTAAATATCTCTCATTAACTCCACAAGCTCAATAATAAAAAAATAAGGCCACATCTAGTGGGTGTTACAATCCCACACATAGTGGAGAAGAAGCCTACATAATGCAAGTGTAAACCTGCACTTAAAAGGAATTGAACCCACAATCTGTCGTTAGAAGTTGTGGTGCCTCAACCACTATAATTAGGCCTCATTGGCGTTTTTTGGGTTTCCTAAAAATACTAATAAGAACATGTTGGGTTTGGCTATGTTAAAAAAAATAATGAAATATTAGCATGGGATGATTCTCGAGGTGTTAGTATTTTTTTATACTAGTCATATATATAGATGCAAATGTAGTTCCTTGTACGCAAATAATGGTATCTATAGATATGTGAGGCTGTTCTTCTTGTGTAGACGTATGCTTTGATGCTAGGAAGAATGAACATGCTGTGTTTGTAGTAAGCTCTAATTTAGTATCATTCTACTTTTAATTAGTCTCATCTCTTTTTTTTTTTCTGTTGCCTAATGAATATCTCGAGCAATTTTTTATATGCATTTTCTTAGGTTGAATGCGAAGAAATTTACTAAAGTTTAAAGCTAGTGTTTTTTATCAGATTTTTTTTTATAATTAAAATAAATAAATATAATTTTGACCGTCCTGTTTGTTATACTATATTCTGATGATTTTCTTTGTAAATCTTTTTTTTTGAAGTATGGATTTCTTCCTGAAAAACTTTCTAATGTTGCTTGTGGTTATGCTGTCCAAACAAACAGGCTGTCACTGCAATGGTCCAGCAAGCAATGCAATATATTAATGAAACACCAGATCTTGAAACTAAGACTGAACTGATTAAAACACTTAATAGTGTATCTGCGGGCAAGGTGAATACTTTATTATGAATTTAAGAAAGTTTGTATGATTGTCTTTTATTTTTGTTCCTTTTCTTGATGGGACTTGCTTCTGGTAGATTTATGTTGAGATAGAGCGGGCAAGGTTGATCAAGACACTGGCAAAAATTAAGGAAGAGCAAGGAAATATAGCTGAGGCTGCAGATTTGATGCAAGAAGTTGCGGTCAGTGTCTGATAGTATTTTGTTCATTGATTTCTTATATTTTCAATTTTTGGTACATATTGTTAATATTAGTTGACTTGTTTGTTCTTCTATTAGCTCCTTTATCTAATGTGTTGAGTTACAGGTAGAAACATTTGGTGCAATGGCAAAAACTGAAAAAATAGCTTTCATTCTTGAACAAGTATGTGATCTCACTCTATTTTTATTTTTATATTTTTAAAATAAAAAATTTCATTCATTCCAAGTTCTTTAGTATCCAGAATTATGGAAAGTAAATATGGCACATCGAATTGAAACATTGCAGGTTCGTCTATGTTTAGACCGCCAGGATTATGTCCGCACACAAATACTGTCGAGAAAAATCAATCCAAGGGTTTTTGATGCCTATACTTCGAAGGAGAAGAAAAAGGCCAAAGAAGGTGACAATGTTGTTGAAGAGGCTCCTGCGGATATACCATCACTTCTGGAGTTAAAACGCATCTACTATGAATTAATGATAAGGTATATGGGGTTCTTCCCTTTTTCTATGTTTAAGTTTTGCTCTTAAGTACATAAATATGATTTCTCTCTTTCTCTCTATTTGTGTTATTCGTAGATTCTACATGGATCATCTCTAGCCTCTTATTGTACAAATCAAAATTTACCACTTAATCTAAGAAATATAAATTGACCTTGAACTTCCACAAGAACAGATTCTTGTGGTTAGAGTGAAATTAGTGCTCAAATTTTAACTCCTTTTAATGGCTGAGATATGGCATCTATTTTATTGCCTGTAATTGCTATAAATGCATATCATGCACATTCTTTCTTAGACAGATCTTATTACATTATATATTTTCTAAGTCTAACTAACTAACTATTTGATCTGTTGAAACGTGATTGTGGTATCAATTTTAGTGCCTCTTTCATTATCTAGAAATTTTAACCTTGTGTAATTTCCATGAACTGCTGCATCAAACTCAATCAAGAATTCCGTAAAATTCACAGATGATATGTGCACACTTCATTTTTCGAATATATTTCTGTCATATAAAGCATGAGACTCGAGCATAACTGATTTAAGCTTTCCTGTGCATAACTATAGAAGTTTTTATATAATTTTGAATTTCCAAAGCATCAAATTTAAGTTGAAGGGTTGGTTGACCTTAGGGCCTATATGATAAAATTGAAAACTAAGATTTGAAAATTTTAAGAGCTGAATACTTTAAGTTTTACTGAATTTTGAGCCATGAGCTGTTTGTTAGTTGTTTGAATTTAGTAAAGTGAAAGTTAAAGTCATCATATAAAAGAAAATAAAAAGCAAAGATCATCAAACAGACTACATGATTATATGCTCTCAAAACTGAAATAAGGACAATAGATATATACAATATGAATTGACATGCGTGCACGACTGCACGCTGTACACCGCACACACACATATATATGGTTATATGTATATATACGCTCACTATTTTGGGGCAAAATTGTCATATTAAAAAATAATTACAATGTCTAGAAGCTTATTTGTTATGTTCAATTGTATCAAATATACCCTAAGCTTCTTCAACATTTAGTTATTAAGACTTAAGAGTTTTAGTTATTTATCGGCTACTTTTTAAGAGGAGCTTAGTCTTTTAGTCATATGATCATATGATTAGAACTTATCAAATGGACTTAATTAGTAAGATCACTCGATGCATTATGTTTTAACACCCTTTCTGAGTTTTACAATGGACAGAAGGTGTATCTTTGAGTTTTTTAGCTGGAGAGAAAAGAAGAGGAAAGAAAATGAAAATGTCTAGTTTTTTAAGCAGGAAATAAAAGAAGAGAAAACAAGTGTTATTTGGGCTCAAAAATTTTCTTCTCACTTTTGGAGGTCGATGAGCACTTCCCTTCTCTTCATTTATTTTCTCTCTAAAAAAAACTCCCAGGCAATGTATGACTTGAGTTAATTAATAAACAAGTTTTGCCATATATAAGTTGGGAATGTACATTATCGGGCACAATCTTTTTCAAGTTTCATTCTACTCACTGTCCAATTTCACGTGGACACTTTCTTTTTAGTGTTTTTGGCATGGATTTTGGACATGCCAAAATCATATTTATGTATTAT
The DNA here is from genome assembly GCA_020205615.1 of Panax quinquefolius. Lineage (NCBI taxonomy): Eukaryota > Viridiplantae > Streptophyta > Magnoliopsida > Apiales > Araliaceae > Panax > Panax quinquefolius. The sequence goes on from CM035172.1 coordinate 71,117,184, forward strand.
ATCTTTTATATATTTTTAATAAACGTTCCTGCTCATGAATAGATAGATTCTCTTTTCTTTGGTTTCATTAGATCTCCAAATAAGATCAGCCTATCTTTGGCTGGAAGGTGTAAACTTGTTGGGTTTGAATTCCTTCTGATCTCGGGTGGGGGTTGATTCAAGCCCGCAAAGTGGATCATCGTTATGCCCATCACAAAGAATAAGCTACCGCTAGGCTCACACGATAGCAGATCTTCCAGATTTCAATACGCGGATCTTTCTACGAAATCCTCACAAAAGAGACAACGGCCAACAGGTGTGCGGGCCCTTTTCCAGGTTATTTGTGTCTGGGATTGAGTTGCTACGCCCAGGGGAATGACCCCCGGAATACGAGTCATATAGAGTGAGCATGAACCCGGATCACTCCTTTTCCCAGTTGGCCTTTCTCTCTCTCTATAGACATGAGTATACTATGGCCTTTCTCTCTCTCTATAGACATGAGTATACAATATACAAATCTATTAGAGAAGTTAGAAACTTGTGACAAATAAATGTGTTATGTGGGAGTGTGTAAAAGTCCATTCCAAAAACGTTGGACAAACGGAGTAACCAAGTAACAGATTGATGCAAGGTATATAACTTGAAAATGCGATGTGAAGGTTGTACTCACTGTTTAAAATGTCAAGTCTATGTAATTAATTTTATTTGATGGTAATTTATGACATGGGTTTAGGAACTGTATAAGGTGGTCAGCTTTCAAAGCCCATTAAAACAATTGATTGTACCATGTAAATGTTTAAATAAGTTATATTGCTGCATTTTTATCTTGAAAACGCGTGCTTGGAAATGGACACTAAAAGAAATCTATACTACACATTATATGTATTAAAATCACGGCTTCCTTATTTTTAGCTACTATGATCCCTTAATAAATAAATAACATGACACTACTAATCAATTGATTTGAAAGTATAGATCACGGACACCATGAAAGAAAGACCATAAAGGAATCTATTGTATTACTAGTTATCTGGCACACACAATTATGTGTGCAAATAAAATAAAATAAAATTTAGTTGGAGAGAATAATTAGGGGTAATAGATATTGGGGGTGGAAACCAATAGTCCAAAAAAATAACTGCCCTTATTTGCTCTCCCTTAATAATATAGATTATAAACCTATTGTTAACATACAGAGTACAGACATCTAATAGTGTTGTGTATGTACTTGGAAATCTATTAATTGTGAATTACAGTAGTTGATATTTTATTCAAGTTGCATGGACATATACAAAATAAATAACCTAACATTATTTCTCAGTTTATACACACACACACACACACACACACACACACACACACACACACATATATATATATATATATATTCTTATCACAATACACGCACAATCATGGTGGGTTTTTGGTATCACAAGTCATTACAGAATTCCTCATGGCACCGATGGGTCCTAATGAGTTTGAGTTTCGAAATTGGATTGCTCAAGTTCAGACCAAAGTTGGTGATAGGGTCTCATGGAGATTTAAGGACACAAGTCTATGAGGAATTGCATGAAAAGGGAATTGGGTGGCATTCAGGGGCTAGGACCACTATAATAAGGATTTAACAGGATTTCCGTTGGGAAGACCTATGGAAGGATATCATTAAATGGGGCACTCACCTCCTGACCTGCTTCTTCCCTTACCCATACCAAGTACCATTTGAAGGGACATCTCTATGGATTTCAGCACAGAGCTGCCCAACTCTAGAGGATTTGAGAGCATTGGATTATCACTGACAGAATGAGCAAATATTCCCACTTTTTACCCCCTATGCAGCCTATCACAACTAAGTCCACAGCTCAACTCTTTTTTGCGAACATTTTCAAGTTACATGGACTACCTGCCTCTGTTGTTAGCGACAGGGATCCAATTTTTTTTAATTATGGCAGGCACTTCTAAATCAGTTGGGACCATGTTACATTTAAGCACATCTTACCACCCTCAGAGTGTGTACAGAGAGAGTCAACCGATGCCTAGAAAGCTAGAACAGTACATAAGATGTATGAGTTGAATGCGCCAAAACAGTGGAGCACATGGTTATCCTTAGCTGAATGGTTGTTTAGTACTACCTTCCATACAGTTCTAAACACACCTCCATATCATGTGCTGTATGGTGTTGAACCTAACTAATTCTTGATACCTCCAATAGGCAGTACCAACTTAGCATAAGTAGAAGACTACTAAAAGATAAGGAAGAACAACTGGAAGTTACCAAGATTAACTTTGATAGGATGAGATCTCAAGCCAATAGTAGCTGAAAAGAGAGGGAGTTTAAAGACGGAGAAAAGCTCTATGTAAAACTCCAACTGTACAGGCAAAGTACAATATCTCTCATAAAGAATGTTAAGCTCTCTTCAAAGTTCTATGGTCCTTTCACAATACTAGAGATAGTGGGCAAGGTAGCCTGCAAACTAGACCTTCCAAACACTTCCAGAATACACACCACTTTTCATATATCTTAGCTCAAAAAATATATTGATAAGGAAGAAATCAATCCTCACCTCCCTATTGTTACTTAGGATGACAGTTATACACTTAGTCCTCTAAGAATCCTGGAGCAAAGGGTGATACAGAGGAACAACAGAGTTGTTCCGGTACCTTGTTTAATGGAAAAACTGTAGTCTGGATGAAGCAACCTGGGAATATGAAAGAACACTTCATTAATTTTTCCTTATTTTAAGTTTAATCCACGAGGGAATGAATTTTGAAGGAGGAGGGAATTGTTAGATAAAAACTTAGCCTGATTCTATTAGCCCTTTAATATCTAATATTCTCCAAGTTACAACCTCACTAGTCCTGTTGTCCATGTGCAGGTTGTGTAGGATGAGAATTATTACTTGTCAAGCCTATGTTAGCAATAGATAGCAATCTAATATAAATAGCGTGAGTCCTATTGTTCTCTAAACTTTTGATGATCAATATATGAAATATATGAGAAACTCGCATTGAGCTCCTCCCTTATCTTTTCCTCACCCCCATTGCACCATACTTCTTCCCTTTCTCTTTCCGCTCAAGTCTGATTCAGTCTATTTATTGTCAGATTATCCCCTCTCCCTTGTTACGAACTCATCTGGATACTAACAGTTTTTTCCCTTCCAATATCTCCATCAATTTGTATATGCAAAAGTATCATGGTCACCTATTTAACTTTACTCTACCCGGACTTATATCTTTTCAGTAGTATGCTTGTCAAGTTATTGCCTAGTCGTCGACTAGGTGACCCTTAGGCGTCCAAGTGACTCGGAAGTTGCAAGGCGTCCGCACGACTTGGAGAATGCTCCAAAGGTGAGCGCCTTGGCTAGGTAGTTGTTTCCTTGGGTCCCCTAGGCGACGCGACGCCTTGGATGCCTACCAAGGAAGGCATATGCTCTTTGTAGGCGTATGCCTACCAAGAGAGAGAGAGAGAGAGAGAGAGAGAGAGAGAGAGAGAGAGAGAGAGAGAGTGATTTGTTTGCTACCTTGCTACCTAGCTTCAAATGAAACCAAGAGAGATACTTCGCTACTCATGTGAAACCTTAAGAGAGAGCTGCGACTGTCGGACTTTGATTTGTTCATCTCTTCCGAGAACCGCTGCGACGTTGGTAGTTCAAGAGGGGGAAAGAGAGAGAGAGCTGAATGAGTTTATTTGTTGGGTATTGTTGTTACCTACTACCAGGACACAACAGTTGAAACATGTGACCCATGTTACTCCATTCATGTAAATGAGACACGTGGTACTCTTAGCAGACTCCACTCAACTAAACTAGCATAGCTATATACTACTAAATGTAGTCAGTATTATATAATGTATAAAGTAAATTACATCACATAGTTATACTCAATAAATATTAATATTATATATGTAGCACAATAAATTAGAATTATATTTTTTTTGTTATGTATTATACTTTATTATGTTGGTATACTATAATATTTATTTCTTACTTTTATTATAATATATTTTATTTATTATTCATGAAAGTTAATTATTATTTAATCAATAATAATTGTAACTTTTAATTTTGATATTTCATAAGTAATTTAATTTTTATTATACTATTGAAGTTAAATTTGACTATTGATCTACGAGGTATTTTTGTTTTAGTATATGTTAGAGTTTATGAATTGTAATGCAGTATTGATTGTATATAGTTGGCATATATAATATACTTGTGAGTAATTTTTTTTTTTATGTTTAGTGTATATTGAAATATCTATATGTATACACACACACATATATATATGTGTGTGTGTGTGTGTATCTAAGAGCAAGGATTCAGGTGCGGGGATACGAGTGCACAGTGTGGGGATACGAGGATTTACCAAATTTGAAAATATGGGGATTCGGATGCGGCAGGGATACGGAAAATATTTAATCAATATATATGTATAATATATATAATATTATATATGATAAATATTTTAGGGATTAACTGAAAAACGTGAAACATGGATTTTAAATCTTTACCAAACACTGGATTGACTTCAAAATCAGGAATAAGTAGAAGGGATCTTACTGTAAAAGTAAATATCACTTGCATATAAGAATAAGATGGTGTGAAATGTCTGGCCCATATATTTATACATGCATTTCATTCTGTGCACCAAGTATGGACCACATCTACAGCTCTTTTTGCCCGCAAAGTATGGCCCAAACCAAATACAGAAAAGGGGAAAAAGGTTCACCTCCCTCTTCCGAAATGCGAAGAGGGGAAATAGAAGAACGATGAGAGACAAAGAGAAGAAAGAGAAAGAGAGTGAAAGATAAAGAAAAGAAAGAAAAATAACAGATACATAACCTTAATTGAAGCCTTTGTTCTTCCCTCTCTTTTCTGAAGCTGCCCTAACAGGTATTTATCCTCCTCCTTTGGCTGATGTAACCCTATTTCCCTCCCTCCCTCCCTCCCTCCCTCCCTTATTTTGGGATATGGCAATTGCCGCACCCTGTACGCACCCTGGCGCACCTGGTGCACAGTTAGGCAAGTAACTGCCGCACCCATGATTCTTAGATGTATATAAATATTTCATTTATAAAATGCACATTGTAAGTAATGTATCGCTTTATGGATAAGCGGTTGGATTGAGCCTTAACAACTATGGGTCCTATCTACTTTTAGAAAAAAGAAAAAAGAAAAGCTCTGCTGTGGTTTTATGCATTGACTGATGTCAAGGCTCCTCCTCCCTCCCTCCCTCCCTCCCTCCCTCCTATATTTTCTCTTGCCCAATTGACAAATCAACACTAGGATTTGGCGTCTAGTGTGCATTTTTTGTGATATGGTAATGGATGTATAATATATCGTATACATGTTACTAATGGGCTATTTAAGGGAAGAAATCTGTTATGGTGTGGCCTCGAGCTGCATTTCTTTTTGGACCATTTACTTATAGATCTTCAGAGGCACGAGGTTTGTAAATGAGAATTTCTCTAAGAACTGATTATTAAAGTTTGCTTCAGGAAGAATTCTATTTTCTTGTCTTGTTTTTAATTTTAGTTTATATTTTATTTTTGTTTACATTACGTATGAAATGTAAACAAGATTATGATTGAAACTACCCGTTAAGATTTTGTAAACGAGTGGAAATCTATTATAAGTTTGTTGCTTGGTTCATAATTTGTTATTGGGATTTTGGTAGTTAAATGCACAATAGCTAGAATGTTAGGAGAATTCTGGCACTCTTTCTTTTCCTCAACAATCAATGTTGCATCTAAATTTTATACTCGTTATTATCGATTCAGCTTATAGAAGTTTGAAGAGCATACATATTGACATGGCTAAACGGTTTAGTTGGGAGTTCTAGTTCTGCTTAAGTATCAAATCTCTTGCTGGAGCTTTCAAAGGTGCTTTTGAGTCATAGAAGTTTCTTTTTTTATTGACACTCAATACAGGTTGACAAAGCCTTAACAGAAGCTGCATTTTTTAGAGACATTTTGATGTCGAATTGCCATTAAGGTTTTTTTTAAGAAATGGAGAGTTGGGAATATATTTCTCATCTTGTATGAAAAACTTTGGGGAAAATATTTAAATTGTTGAATGTTTGACTGATCTGTGCCTTTTTCCTTTGAAGTTACTGGTGGAAACAATACGCACTTTCAGCCAGGCAGCATCTATTTGAAAATTCTAGGATTCATTTTGGTGCACATTTCTTTTTGCAATCATTCTTGGGGCCTGAATCTAAGATGCAAAATCAGCCAAGGGCAGGCCAAGCATGTTCCCTCATCAAATGAACTTTCTTAGGAACGGTTACTTTTTAATTTCCAAGGAGACTGAAAATGATAAATGCAAGACATCAAAATTTGAGATATTTTGAAGTGTTATGAATGAGATCTAGGAATCTAAAATGTTAAATAGCTGTGAACTTGGATTATGTTCATATTATTTCCATGTGAAATTATATACCAACTTTTTACTGTGAAGGTACTACTCACACAACAATGATTACCTTGAAATATGCCGTTGTTACAAGTCAATATATGATATCCCATCTGTCAAAGAAAACTCTGCTCAGTGGATACCGGTAAATATCCTTGTTCATTAAATCCTTGATTTTTTTGGGTAATTTCTTTATCATTTTTTTGATGGGTTGGTAATTTTCTTTTCATTTGTTAGGTTGGTTGTTAAGTACTTATGATTTACAATGCACGGAGGTGCTTTCTTCCATCTTGATTGTACTTCTCTTCTAATTCATATCTTGCAGGTGTTGAGGAAAATATGCTGGTACCTAGTTTTGTCACCACATGATCCGATGCAGTCAAGCCTTCTGAACTCTACCTTGGATGATAAAAATCTTTCAGAAATTCCTCATTTTAGGTATTTCTCTCTCCCCTCGACCAAAATAGGAAAAAAAAGACGAGAAAGAAATAACATATTTAATTCTTATCCTTCAGTTTGTACCATCAATATTTATTTTTCCTTCAATCTATCACAGGCTACTCTTGAAACAATTAATTACCATGGAGGTCATTCAGTGGACGTCCCTATGGAATTTATTCAAAGATGAGTTTGAAAATGAAAAAAACATGCTTGGTGGTTCTTTAGGTGATAAAGCTGCTGAAGATTTCAGAGACAGAGTAATAGAACATGTAAACTTCCGCAGCAGATGCTATTCTTTCTTACCTTTTTGCGCTATTTGGCAATAAATTGTTTGATCATCTTTTGAGATGTTGTGTGCAGAACATTCTCGTTGTTTCAAAGTACTACTCACGGATAACCTTGAAAAGACTTGCAGAGCTGCTTTGCCTCAGCATTCAGGTCTGTTAATCATAACTGTCAATGATTGTGATGCATTTTGTCTCTTCAGTTGGATAGGATTCATATTTGTAATAATCCTCCTCCTCCCCAACCCCAAATAAAAAATAAATAACCCAAAGAGAAGAAGAGTTAGATTGCTAGTTATTATTTCCCAAAAGTAGTTTTTTATATATATATATATATCATAAAAACTGTTGGAGGACTCTTATATATGGCCATTTATAAAATCAAGACTTCATTCCATCAATAGTGGGGAATATTAGATTTATTATTTATGTAGTCATGGTCCAAAACTCATTGATAGAACTTCTAAACTTTGTATGGGCCTTTAACTTTGTTTTAGCTGTTTAAGCCTGTGTTTAACATGTAAATCATGTGACCTATTTTAAAATTAAATCCTTTGACTCCACTGCCCTGCTTTTTGCTAATTTAGTTCTTATCCAAGGAAAAAAGGTTGCCACTATGCTATATTTGGAAAATGAGAGAGAAAGTTAGACAGTGAATGTTATAAGTCCCATAACTAGATTTGGAGCTAAGTAGATGATGGAGGGTTCTCATAGGATCAGGGGCTAATCTACTGAGGAACGAAGGTGTGGGGAATTGCACATCTTGATTTGGGTAGGAATAGTGATTTGCTACTACTAGAGGGAGCGAATAGAGGGAGAGGGATGTCGGATGCCAAAACTTACTTGGGGTAGAAGTAGTCAAGAAGAATACGTGTGCAAGAGGCATCACATAGGAGACGGGACACATGGCCCCAGATAGGGCGGTATGCCCCATCTAGTTTAGGAATACGAATTTGTTGAGTTGAATAGTATTAAAAATATTATATTTCTCAATAAATAGAACAAAAGCAGATATAAACATGATTCCCATCATGATCTTTGAAAAAAGAAACTAACTTTATCTTAAGCTCACCATAAATTATTAAGTTGATATTATTGATGTTTTCATTAATCTTGAAAGTATTGAATATTTATGAAAATATTGGGAGTTTTTTCTTTATTGAAAAAATCAAATTAAGATTATTATCACCGTTGAAAATATAGGAAATTTTGTCATTAGTGATAATTTAATATTTGATGAAATTATTGAAATGAGTTTATTGAGATTTTTAAAATCGTCTTGTCCTTGATAATAATAATTCTTTAATTTGAAATTTTTGGGTGTTTCCTTTATATCCATAACTAGTTAATTAGTCTAGTATTGGATGACTTTATAAAGTTTTAAGGAGAATTAGAATGATTAACTTGGATAAAATTGCCTATCTAATCGAGCTCAAAAAGATGTATATAATTGAAAATCGAAAATAATTTCTTCAAAAGTGAACTTTGAATGATAATCTCAGGATTGTTGATAATATACATTAATGTTCGACAAATAATTTTTATGTAGCCATCGAGAAGTAATACAAAAGAAAATTGCTAGAAGAATGATCAGTTATTTTAATACGACAACGACGAGGACACAGAGCAACACAATTTTTTTTAAAATATTGCTAGAGCAATTGGAGTTTAATTAGCAAGTCTCTTCTATTTTTACTTGATGTATTTTGATTTACTTATTTTTCGTTGTCGTTGGGCATGGGTTGTATGATGCAATCTTACTTTTTGGGCCAGTATTTGATCTTTATTTCTTTTTGGGGATTTTTTGATAGAATTGAAATAAGTTGTACAAATCCTTAATGATTTAAGATTACTATAGTACCTATATAAAGTTATTAATGCTTATAAATCCTGTAATTCTTAATTTAATTAAAGTGAGTACATTTCGATTAATGATCAAATTTGGTTGAAATCTGTTTCAGCTTGTAATTCTGGTTTGTCAAGTTTTATTAAAACCAGTTCCTGTAATTCTGACTCCATGGGGAGCTCAACTAGTTTATTTGCTTGAACTAATATTATATGGACAAGCAATGCACCGCTTCTCTGCCTGCAGCCCTCAAAGTTTTCTGCTGGATGGTGTTGAGGAAAAAGACTACGCGATAATCAACATAAATGGACATAACCATTTACAATTAAGCTAGGATTACAAAACAATGTAGTAATAATCCATGACCCTTTAGTCCTATTTAAAATGGCATGCCTCAAGAATATCTGAAGGTTCTAAAGATTCTGTCAGTAAAAATACAACAGATTTGGGTAGTTTATCATGAAATACTCTGATAATTGTTCATTATTTTCCTACACTATTATTACTGGGATGGTAGTATCTCATTGGAGTTGCAGGCCACAATGGACCTGTTGAGGAGGGGGAAATGTTAGTTATTAAAGTAAGGAATTTTAAAGGCTGATTTCTTTAACTTAAATAAAAAGACAGATTACTTGAGTGATTACAAGTAGATAGATGTTTACTTTCATCATGGGTTACGCCACCTATAGTGTTAATGTGATGAGACAGCGGGTTTAAAGCCGACTTTGCAACCTCTATTCAATTAGCTCTATTACGAGTCTTATTTTAATTTTTTGGCTTCTTAGGAAGCTGAAAAGCATCTTTCGGATATGGTTGTTTCCAAAGCACTGATTGCAAAGGTTGACAGACCAATGGGTGTTGTCTGTTTCCAAACGGCAAAAGATAGTAATGACATTCTAAATTCCTGGGCCATGAGCCTGGAGAAGCTGCTTGACCTTGTAGAGAAGAGTTGCCACCAGATACACAAGGAGACAATGGTTCACAAAGCTGCCTTGAAGGTTTGAAAATGCTGATAACTAAATGTGAGTTCTGTATCATCACCTTTGTCATTGTTCCACTCATATCATAAGAGTTGTTACCAAGTTTCTTGTGTTATTAAAATGTTTTTCCTTGTCAAAATTTTGCGGATTGGCCTATTTCTATTCAATTATGAGGATTAAAGACTTGATTGTTACTTTCAAGTGGACTTGGGTTTTACTTTCTTTATCCATATGTTATAATTTGCTCATGATCCGTACATCACATGGTTTCTGCCTTTGATGATACTTTTGCATTTTTATGATTTATATTCATTATGCCCATCAGAGTGATACTTGCATTATGAATCAATAGGTTGTGGTCTGAAATACTAGGTTGTTGATGCTAGTACTTTTTTCCGATACATGTACTTTATTTCTAAGAACGAACAATCACTTGTGAATGAGGATTATATTTTGCTCACAAGGCTTGAAAATATTATGCCCGATAGCCTTTCCTGGTATAATTTAACTAAGAATCAGATTGAGAATCTTATGGGTTCAACAGACAATAGGGCTCGGAAATTTTGAATTTAGAGCTTTTGAAAAAAGTGCTTTCTTAAGAATGTTAAAATAGTGTTTGGTTATACAATTGTAAAACTGTTTTTAAACAAATAAAGGACAAAATTATACAAAAGTGTGTGATATGACTTTTAATTGTTCAAAAAAGTGAGGGCAAAGTTGTATATTGTGCTTTGGTCACAAGCGTCTCCGTAAAGCATTTTTTTCTCCTGCTTATGTTAAAAGTGGTTTTTACTCAAAATTTTAGCTCGAAAAGTATTTTTGAAGTATTTGTGATGCAGCGGGGAGGAGTTATACTAGTTTGGTTAGCCAACAAGTGAACTTGATGAACTATGTAGGAACTTTAGAGAAAATATCAAATCATGATCCAACTAGCAAAATATCAACCATCAACGCTAGAAAAAGTCCGAGGATAGATGAGCAAGAGTAAAGTTACCGAGTCAGTGGTTTAATTAATTTTATTCCATCATATATTCAAGTTCAAGAGTAATAAAGCCCATAGCAAAGTCAGATGCTTCAACTTAAGTGCAGATTCCATGTCAATTGCAAAAATTCCAGATTCTACTTTTTGACTATTTTTGTTCCAAATGGTAACTGCCATCAACTTGGATATCACGAGGAGAAGCAGCAGCCCTAGTATCCATATTATCTAGACAGACAGGATCCTGCATACAAAGATGGGTTAGAAGTGTGTTATAATTTGGGGAGAAGGGAAGGGAAAGTTATGTCTTTTCAAAAAAAATCGAAGGAAGATCTTTCCCTAAAACTCACGAACATGACTTACGATTTTAGCATTTAACTCCTTCTGCTCTTTAATATAAGTTGTTTTAGAGAATTGTTTTTGTTCCTTAATACAAGTCGTTTGAGAATTTTAAGTAAACATTAATTGCTTAGTTTTCAATATTACTCTATGTAATAAATATAATTTTGGTTCTCTCACTATTTTTTTGATCAATAAATAACTATTTTTCCAATACAAAGATAATATAAACAATTGATATTATATTTAATGTTATACAATTATTTCTTTAATACTTATGCACAACTCTAAAATAAGTTATATTAAGAAACGGAAGGAGTACAATTTATGTAAGGAAATTGATATTTTTACATGGATATTCTTCACATTTATGTAGGACCTATTTACTGAAAATATTAGATGTCAATATCAATTCCCTTTTTGGAATTAGCCTCCTCACAATCTTTAGCAAGTCTTAACAACCTTAACTTTAACCAAAGACCATTGAGATTGATAAAGATTGCAGGATTCGGATTCGGCCTTGGAGTTTTTAGACTGCCCAATTGAAAATGGCCCTCCTAATTTCGTTAGTTGTAAAGGGTTAAAAAAGAAAGAATTGCACCACTGAGCTCCGACTCTAGTGTACCATCTCATTCTCTAAAAGGGAGGTGCATAGATCAAATCCATTCAACGATTATTTTTGCAAACAACAAAAATTGATTTTATAAATTAAGGAGACCAAAAAAGCTTGGACAACAAGACAAATATATATTAATAATTGCACAAGCACAACAAAATAAATATCGAAACAACTAGGAGTGAGCAAAAAACGGATAAAATCGAAATACCGAACCGGACCGAATTTTTAAAACCGAATTATCTCGGTTTTTCGGTTTTTTTTTTTACAATTTCGATTATATCCGATTTATTATTCAATATTCGGTTTCGATTTTCAAAATACAGATTATTCGGTTACCCGAATACCGAACCTTAATACTTAAAATAAATAAATTTATAATATTATATTTATTAATACTACTATCTAAGTATCCTGATTCCTGACTCTTGAGTTCCTGAGTCTTGACTACATATATAATATTATATCTACTAAATACTAATAGTCTAATACTACTAAATACTAAATTACTAATACTACTTCTCCACTTCAGTTCTCAGTAGTCAGTCACTTCTCCACTTTTCCCATTTTGCCCCAGTCGTAGCCGCCCACTCCCAGATCTCATCATCTCATCATCTAGACTCCCACTCTCCCAGATTTCATCATCTCAGTGCTCTCGCCTCTCGACTCTCGATCTCACATCCTCTCCGGCTTTCTCCGTCTCAAACTCTCAATCTCCATTCTCCGGCCTCCGCTTCTCGGCAGTCGGCTCTCACTCTCTTAGATCTCGGGACTCTGAGATTTTGAGCTCCGCCATAGCTGTTGGTGGTTTAGCTATTGCTCAGCCTTGCACAGAGCGAGAAAAAGGCAAAATCGGGCAAGGACAAAAACACAACAACTCTGTTTAATTTTGTTAATTTTAATCATATATTGGGCATTGGCTTCTTCTGTTGTTTATTGTTGATTGACTGATTGTTGTGAATTGTAATGTTCTTATGTTAATTATGGAAGCCTTCAATTCGGTTATTATCCGAATGTACAATTCGGTAATTCGGTATTCGATAATTCGGTTAGTTCAAAATTTCGGTTAGTATTCGAATAATAAAATTATGGATAATTCGGTATTCAGTTATAACCTAATAGCCTATTTGGTTCGATTATAACCGAATGATTACCCCTAGAAACAACCATGAGGACATACCCCCCTCCCCCCTCCACCCTCCACCCTCCAAAAAAAAAAATAAGGACATAAACAAAGGCAAAGACGGAACAAAACAAAGTCTAAAAAATGGGAACACGTGCTGGATCACATTCTTGAGCAACCAAAACTTGAACTTTTTGCACTTCAACCCAACAACACTCGTACTAATGATTGAAGACTGAATCACTATGAGACAGCCCTATAATCCATATACTCGTCGCTCCAATAATTTGACATTTTTTCCCTTAAAAACTTTGACAAAGTAATTCTACTTGTTGGGCCATGATACTTTTATGATTGGGCCAGACCGAATGGGCCCATCCCTTGATTCTATATATTATGTTTTAAATGCATTGAGCTTCTTTATTGGACCGGTCTATTAGATAATTAAATATCTAAACCTTAGCTTTGACCGGAAATGATCACTAAGATAACAGTTGACTGTTATCTCTGTCACCGTCTGCCATGCATTAATGAGGATGAGACTCAGTTGGCCGGCGATGGCAAACAGTGACAAGATGTAGTGGGTGAGCTGCATGCATTCGGCTGAGATGACCATGAGTGGGGGTGCATCTGTGTCAGACGGGAGTGGGTGGCACGGTAAACCAGGCTTGGAGTATATGGGGCAAGGATCACACAAAGGAGAAGGTAACAACACTTAATCAATTCATTATCTCTCTCAAGCACTAGACATTTTATTTCTTCATTGTTAACCTTGTAATCGCTTGTACTGACTCTCACGCCGGAGCTATCCCCCGACGGTCAAGCCGTCAAGCTTTGGGTGTTGACTTGTTGAACTGTTCAGGATTTGGACGAGCTTTAAGTGATTGGAGTTCGTGGAAAGATCTTGGCGTTAACATTAGCGCTAGAAGGAGGGCTGTTTTCTAGTGTCCTTGATATTTTCAATCACAAACTTTAGTTCTACGTCAGAATCCATGGGGAAGAGTAGGACACCTACACCCGAAGGACAGCCGATGGCTGTTAGTTTGTCTACACCATGAGTATCTGCCAAGGACCGGTTGGGTCCTGCTAACAGTGCTCATGCCAACACGGCTTCCAAACGTGTATCTGAAGGATCTCACCCGAAGGCCGTTGGCAATGTTAAGAGAAGACTAGTTTTCACTGCCGAAAAAGGACCTGATCATGGTCGAAAATGGGTAGAAGTCACACCGCCTAGAACCCGACACCGAGATGATCAGGATGATAAGGCCCCCAAGTTGGCCAAGATGGCGGACGAAGCAGACAAGGCCATGGAGGTACTTTTCAAACAAAGACAGGACATAGCCGAACAAATGCTTCGGATGGCAGAGTTGAAGGACGCTGCGTCTAGCTATGTTCAGTCCGAAGAGCACGGGCACAAGAGGGGAAAGGAGCCTGCCCATTCAGGTCGTGAATCTCGAGGCCAACCTCGGGAACGAAGGAGATCCAGAAGCCCTACTCCTCAAAGATCGAAGAGGGCACACCACCCTGTCGGTTCTAAGGAGCAGGGTCGAAGTAGACAAAGGGGCAGATCCAGAGAGTACACACTCGAGAATACAAAAAGGCACTCCACCTCGAGTATTCTCGCCACAATGACAGAGCCCCACGACGAAGCAGATCCAGGGGTCGTACACCAGAGAGTCCACTAAGGGTACACCACCCTGTGGACGCTCGTCGTTAGAAAAGTCCCTTGAAGGTTGGGGGTTTTATTGTAAAAGGCTGGTCTACTCAGAAGAAGGGAGAGTCACCGAAAAAAGAGGCCTCATCTCAGCTAGAAGGAGTGGAGTATTTGGTTAAAGAACTAAAGGACCTTCGGAAACAGCTTGCCGAAGTCCAACAAATAAATGATACTTCGGGAAAGAAGGCATTTCCTTTTTCTGCAGAGATTCTCAAAGAAAAAGCTGACCCCACCAAGAAGTTGTCCCATATGGAAAGCTATGATGGATCTGGAGATCCTTATGACCACAGTCAGGCGTTTGACAGACTGATGGATTATTATGACTTTAGCGATGCTGCTAAGTGTCATACCTTTGTGACAACTCTCGAAAAGAGCGCGCCAGCGGTGGATGGGAACGTTGCCTTGATTTGGTCTCTCATCACGGGCGATTTGTGCGAGAAGTTCCACGCTTTCGTTTCGGAGCAACAAGAGGAGGGGAAAACCAACCGGCTCATTAGCTCAGGTTCGACAATATTTGAACGAGTCTTTGAGCCAATATGTGAAACGATTCCGGGGAGCAGTCGGCCAAGTGACCGACCTGAATGATCTTCAAGCCATTAGACTGTTCCAGAACGGTTTGGACTTGGTGAAGTTAGAGAAATTGGTGAAGAAGTTGATGTTTCACCACCCGAAGAGTCTTGCTGAAGCCTTCGATAAGGCAGAGGGCTACATCGTGGTAGAGGAGGCCATGAATAGTCTTAAGCGTCTTTCTTCGGATTGGCTCAAGGAGACGGATCGGGACAGAACTGACGGGGGCCAGAAGAAAAATGAAGGGAATAACGACCGCTATGATGGAGGGTCGAAGAAGTACAACAACTGGAGACAGGGAGGAGGTCGTTCATCCGCTCCGACCCAGAAGGTGAATAAGACGTACACTCAACTAAATACTGATAGGGCTGTCATCTTGGACCAGATCAAAAATCAACCTATCTATGAACCACCTCGAGACAACCTTAAGCCCGGAGCAGGTAATTCTCGTAAGTATTGTGACTATCATCAGGCTTCGGGTCCCGATACAAATGATTGTGCTAGTCTGAAGGACTTCATCGAGAGGAAGGTTTATGGGGGAGCCCTAGTTCAGTATGTTGCTGCGAGAACGACTCAACAAGCCCAACAAAGAGAGACAGAAACACATTCAGTTGCTTTCACCAATTTCAAACTTGCATTGGACAGCTCTGGGCGGACTGCGAGGCACGTGGTAGATGTCATCACTGGAGGAACTTCAGGCAAACTTGTTGGGAAGAAGCGTCGAAGTTATCTGGATTCGGTCATGTCAGTGGCGGGTACCCTCCCGAAGACTGACAGACCTTATCCGAGTACGGTAATCTCCTTTACTGATGAGGATTACCCTTCGGAAACCATCGAACCACATGAAGGATCACTGGTGGTAACAACACAAGTGGGTTCGGTGGATATGAAGAGAATGATGATCGACAACGGGTCTTCTGTGGATATTCTGTATGCCCACACTTATCAGAGGATGCATCTGGATGGGCAGAAGATGGAGATTGGGCAGGAGGCTCCTTTATACGGCTTTAGCAACGATCCAAGTAGGCGACCGGAACTATCGAGAAATACGGTCATCTTTGAACGACTCAACAGTAGAAATTACTTGTAAATTTTATGTTGTCGTATAGATTCCGCCACAATGCCATTCTGGGGAGGCCTACTTTGACTGCTTTACAAGCTGTGACCTCGATCCCTCATTTCAAAATTAAATTACCTACGGCTCATGGAGTTGGAGAGGTGAAAGGGGATCTAGATTTGGCCAGACGATGTTATAGAAATGCTGTGATAACTTCGGGAGTAGGGTTGTCGAAGTAGAAACAGACCATGGAAATAGAGATCGAGCCCTTCACTGAGAGAAGTTCAGAACCAATGGTCATGTCAGCTGGGGAAACAGAAGAGATCGAGCTTATTCCTGGCAAGAAAGACAAGACAGTAAAGATAGGTCCGGGTCTGCCGGAACCTCTCCGGATGAACCTTATGGAACTTCTACGCTGCTATGCGGATATTTTTGCGTGGGAACCTCAAGATATGCCAGGGGTGAGTAGGAAGATTGCTGAGCATCGACTGGAGGTGGACCCGTCAAAGAAGTCAGTTCGGCAGAAGAGGAGGATTTTTGCACCGGAGCGCCAACGGATCATTGATGAAGAGATTGCAAAACTACTGGTTGCGGACTTCATTTTTGAGATCGACTACCCGTAGTGGATGGCGAATGTGGTGCTGGTCCAGAAGCAGAATGGGAAGTGGCGAGTCTGCATTGACTATACAGATCTGAACAAAGCTTGTCCGAAGGACTTCTATCCACTACCCCACATCGACCAGCTCATCGATGCGACTTCGGGGTATGCTTTATTGAGCTTTATGGATGCATTCTCTGGTTACCATCAAATTTCCATGTGCAAAGAGGATATACCGAAGACGACATTCATTACGTATCGTTCAGTATATGCCTACAAGAAGATGACCTTTGGCCTAATCAATGTGGGGGCCATATACCAGAGAATGATGAACTTCGTCTTCAGACACCAGTTGGGTAGGAACATGGAGGTGTACATCGATGACATGATTGTCAAGAACATGCTTGTGCAGAAACACTTGGATGATTTAGAAGAATGCTTTCAGACAGTTCGTCATCACAACTTGAGGCTGAATCCTACTAAGTGCACCTTCGGATTGGGAGCTGGCAAGTTTCTGGGTTATCTTGTCAGTCAGAGAGGAATTGAAGCCAACCCAGAGAAGATCCAGGCAATCTTGAATATGAAGACTCCTCAGTCGTTTAAAGATGTCCAACGTCTGACTGGAAGGATTGCAGCTTTGAGGAGATTCATGTCCAAGTCGGCAGAAAGGTGTTTGCCGTTTTTAACACATTGAAAGGGCCGAAGAATGCGAATACGTTCCAGTGGACTTCGGAATGTGAAGACGCCTTCCAGAGTATAAAGACCTATTTGTCTTCGGCGCCTTTGTTGGTGAAGCCCGCTCCTGCTGAGCCTTTGTATTTGTACTTAGCAGCTAGTTCGTTGGCAGTGGGAGCAGTTTTGGTGCGTGAAGTAGGGGGTAAGCAACACCCAGTTTACTACGTAAGCCATGTCCTTAGGGATGCTAAAACAAGGTACCCAAATATTGAAAAATTTGCCTTTGCTTTGATGATAGCTAGTCGAAAGCTTAGGCAATATTTCCAGGGTCGGTTATTAGTGGTATACACGGATAAGCCTCTGAAGAAAATTATGGGCAAACCTAAAGTTTCGGGGAGATTAGCTGCATGGACGATGGAGTTGTCCCAATGTTTCATTGAATATCATCCCCGAACAGCTATCAAGGGGCATGCCTTGGCTGATTTTGTGGTCGAATGTTCGTTTCAAGTCGATGAAGTTGGAATGAAACCAAGGGTCCGACAGAAAGCGATTCATGCGGTTCTTCAATGTAAGCGAGCTCATGAACATTTGTATGCAGATGGATCTTCTACTTCGGACATCAGTGGAGCAGGGATCATTTTTGACAAGTCCGGAGGGATTCAAAGTGCAGCAGACCATCAGATTCGAGTTCAGAGCAACGAACAACGAAGCAGAGTATGAGGCGGTGCTAGCAGGATTATGACCGACTAAGAGTCTCGAAGTGCAGAGGATAGTCATCTTCAGTGATTCTCAGTTGGTCGTCAAGCAAGTCTCAGGGGAATATGAAGCTCGAGGTCAGAGAATGGTCAAGTACTTGGCAGAATTGAAAGATCGGTTTCTGTATTTCCAGTCGTATGAGTTCCAAGGGGTCGAGCGTAACGATAATTCCATTACCGATGCACTCTCAAAGCTGGCCACTACGGATGCTAACATTTTTGATGGGTCCGTTTACTTAGAAATTTTGCAACATCCTAGTGTTCAACATTAATCGGTAATGTGCATTGATCGCTCCAACTGCTGGTTGACTCCATATCTGGAGTATCTGGCAGATGGCGTCTTACCTTCGGATCAGATGCTAGCCAAGAAAATAAAATACAACAGTGCTAACTTTGTTCTGATAGATGGGGATCTCTTTCGAAGGGCTTTTTCGTCTCCACTACTGAAATGTTTAACTCCATCTGAAGCTGAATATGCTCTTCGAGAGGTTCACGAGGGCATCTGTGGCGACCATATGGCTGCTAAGTCATTAGCCTACAAAGTACTTCGTCAGGGGTACTATTGGCCTACAATCTTCAAGGAAGCTACGGAGTATGTTAAGAAGTACGAGAAGTGTCAACTCAACAGTCCGATCCCACATCAGCCACCAGAAGAGCTATACTCGATCTTATCTCCTATACCCTTTGTTATTTGGGGGGTTGATATATTGGGTCCATTGCCGAAAGCTAAAAGGTCAGGTCAGTTTTGTTATAGTCGCCATTGATTATATGACCAAATGGGTTGAAGCGAAGCCACTTAGGTTGATAAAGGAACAAAAATGTTTGAAGTTCATGAAAGAGTCGGTAGTTTTTTGTTTCGGAATTCCTAAGGTGGTGATATCGGACAACGGACGCCAGTTCGTGGGATCAAAATTTAAAGCATTTTTAAAGGAACTGGGGGTTCAAAGATGAAGGACTTCAAGATAGCTCATCCGCAATGAAGCAGGCATGTTGAAGTGACCAATGTAATCATTTCTTGAATGGGATCAAGCGTAAACTGGATGAAGCTAAAGGAAGATGGCCAGAGGAGCTGCTCAGCGTGTTATGGGCTTATCGGAATGCACCGAGGACTACAACAGGGGATTCACTTTTCAGACTAGCCTATGGTACTGATGCCTTAGTCCCAGTTGAAATTGGATCTCCAAGTCTTTGGGTCAGTCAATTCAAAGAAATTTACAACGAAGAAGGGCTGAAGGTCAATCTGGATTTGCTCGAAGAAGTCAGGGAAACAACTTTGATCAGATTGGCGGCCTATCAACGAAGAGTGGCTAAGCATTACAATAAGGGGGTAAAGCTTAGCAGATTTGAAGTGGGAGATTTTGTTCTCAGGGAAGTCGAAGCATCTACGCCTCAGAACTTGGGAAAGTTGATGCCAAACTGGGAATGACCGTATGAAGTCATCGAGGTACCGAAGCCGAAGACTTATCGGTTGAGGGCATTAGACGGATCAGAAATCAAGAATACTTGGCATCTTTGGTAGACTTCTAAGTACTTCTGATAGATCTGATGTTTGATTGTCTGGGAAGTCGTAAAATTTTAGAAACATCATCAATAAAAGATCCTTTTTTCTCAACAAGTCTTTTGTTCGTTGTTGTTCACTTCATCTGCAAAGGAGGTTGGGTGGACTCATTGACCATTCGATGGTAGCCTTATGCAAGCAGTGGTCCTTATGAATTTGTCGGACCCTTCATGGTAGGCAAATGTCATCGGCAAAGGAGGTTTGGGTGGACTCGCTGACCATTCGATGGTAGCCTTATCGGCAGGTGGTCCTTATGAATTTGTCAGGCCCTTCGTGGTAGGCAAATGTCATCGGTGTAAGGAGGTTCGGGTGGACTCGCTGACCATTCGATGGTAGCTTTATCGGCAGGTGGTCCTTATGAATTTGTCAGGCCCTTCGTGGTAGGCAAATGTCATCGGTGTAAGGAGGTTCGGGTGGACATGCTGACCATTCAATGGTAGCCTATCTGGTCGGTGGAATCCCCTGGGTTTGTTAGGCCCTTCGTGGTAAACAAATTCCCGATGAAGCAGATCTACCTCACACTTCGGTAACGAATAAGTATTCCTTTACTTTATTACCTAATTTTGTCTAAGTGTTGAGTTCGGATTGCTTTGTTACTTAACTTGATCTTATCTGTTATATGACTTGTTTAGTTATTTATTAACAGTATAAAAGTTAAGTTCAAATCAATATTGACAAAAATTGATTACAAAGGAGTAATAAGGAAAGAGATTGACATTTCATTAATAACATATTATTTACATGAAAAAGCAGAAATGGTTACAAAAGTCCTACAAGCTAAAGGATAAGGAGACCATCTTCAAGCATCATCTTCCCCTTCAGAAAAGTCCAAGATTGTTGGGTCAAGATTAGCTACCACAAGCTTTTCCTTGCATTTGCTTCGGCACAACTCATAACCTTCAGTATGCATCTTGATGATTTCCATGTTCAGCTCAGCTGATTTTCGGTAATCATCTTAGATCTGTTGACGTAATTCTTCGGTTAGAGGTGGACCTAGCTCCTCTAGGGCTTGCAACTTACTCTGAAGCTTGCGGCGTCTGACATAGTTCTTTTCCTTGTCAGCCCTGGCCTTAACTTGGACTTCGTCTATCTGCTTCGCTAAACTTGCATTAGCACCAGTCAGGTCTTCATTCTTAACCTTCAGAACTTCATTCGTATGAACCAGATCAACGTTCATACTAGTCATAGCTTGCTGACTGGCCTTGGTCGTTTTAAGCTCCTCTTTTATCTGAGCCAGTTCTTTTCGAAGATCCTCATTGATATGGAGGAGATCTCCATTTTGGCCTCTCTCTCTGACCAAGGCCGAGTTCAGGATAGCTTTCTCTCTCCGGGCAGCGTCTTCTTCAGCTTCAATTTCTTTATATCGAGGAAGAAGTCTCCCGAAGACAGCATTCGCCTGCAAATGTTCAAAGATAATCAGTTAATTTTCAAGAGATGTACGTAATTTTAAATAAGCAGATAAACGACAATTTACCTTAGCATGGTAACTCATGCCTTCCTCGATTAAATCCCTGATGGAGCTGTTGCCGAACCGATGATCGTCAGTTTCCCGGACGAATGAATTAAATAGTTGGAAGGGAAAATTCCCATTAAATCGGGGCCATACGGTGGGTGAGGCCATGACTTCTCGGGTGAATTCTGAAGAAGCTGGAGGGGGTAATGGGGATTCTGTGAAGGTTGGAGGAGGTGAAGGAGATCTGGGTTGTTCAGGAGGAGGGGGAGGTTGAGTAGGCGGAGATCCAACGGGTGGCGAAGGCTGATCTTCTGAAGGTTGTTTTCTCTTTCGAGAGAAGAGAGGGATAGATTCATCCTGATCCTCAATTTTGACATCTGGCTCGATGATCTCAACTGGAATCACAGGGGGTTGACTGGCTCTGGACCTGGGTACCCTGAGTTCCTCTTCGGTTAAGGGAGTTACCACCGTCTTTCTCTTCTTGATGCAAATTACTCGTGATCTTTCATTCATGGGTAAATCGAGAAGACTTGAATCAAAGTCAGGAGGTGGAGCTGGGCCGAAGGTTGGTAGAGGGTTTACTTGGGGCTTTCGGATAGCTCTTTTCTTCATCCGAGGTTGATTGGAGTCTTCGGCTGGAGTAGATTCTGGTGGTGGGGCTTCAGTCTCCTGAGGTTCGGAGGTTGATGGTTCTTCAATTGGTATGTCATCTCCTATCGGCGAGGAGGCACCTGATAGGAATTTTTCCAAATCCCTTCGGTCGATCGACGTTGGTTTGATCAAAGATACTACAAAAAATGAAAAACCACAATTCAGAACAGTTTATCAAAGGAGATTCTGTAACGACCCCAAAATTCATACAATTTAATTCTCAACTTTGGTCGTTAATAACACATCTACCTTCTGATTTTACATCATTATTTGATGCTAAACATTATATAATACGGAATAATTTAAACTTTTATGTCTTCTTACTTTAATTCCCTGAATCAAAACCTTTATCATCTACATGTCTTTGAATCAATCTTATTTTATGATTCGCTTTATCACTGTTATTATATAAAATTTTACATTTCAATCCGATAACCTTTACATATCAGATAGCTCTAACTTTAGCTTTACAACTCAACATAAAACATCATAAAATATTTAGTACATCTCATGAATCTTAATCATGGTATAAAGAAATAACGACTTTAGTTAAAATATTAATCTCCGTGTATTATTTCTGATCCACGTCATTCAAGTAACACATAGTGTTACCTTCAATCCTTAACCTGCAAAAATGGTTATTTGCAAGGTGGAGCTAAACACCAAAGAAAATCTAATGCTTTTCATGCATCACGTAACACATAATAACACGCTCAACATATATCTCATAAACATTGGACTAACATAACATACATGCTACAGTTCATATAACAAGTATAAAGATTGAGTTCCTTACTCAATCAGCATGCTTTACTCAATCAACGTAGTCATAAGTTGACTTTAACATTTCATACATTCAACATACATATAACACATCATTCACTTTGCAATAAAGATTTAAAATGACTAATCACCAAGTTCACATAACAAATAGGAGACCGAAAGACTTGCCTTTTTCTAAGGCGTTTTACCAACACGCTAATACTTGGCGCCCTCAGATAACCTATAATCGTATGTGAGATTGATAATAAATAAGATCAATACTCAATCTCATGGTCAAATTTATTCTAAGACCTTACTTTATCTTATTATCTTTTATAATGTCTTTATAGACATCTAACTATTTTATATGCAACTCAGTTTTATTTTCATTTTCATCACCACACATGCTAGACTATCGCACTTGTAGTTTAATGTGCGTATATCACACTATTTTATTATACCACTTTGGTTTCAAAAATGCATATTCAACACATTTTTTACATGTTTAATTTTCCTTTCAAAAATCAAATATTGCCTTTTTCGATTTCTTTCCATTATTTTTCTTGTATTATCATCTTTTCATACTCAGATATCCAATATTAGCCACTAGTTAGACACTTTGTATACCAAAGTTTAGAAACACTATTACTCTTAGGCATTTTATCGAGCACGTTATGTGCACACATTAACTTATCTCAACTCTTGATCTTAAATGGTTAATTATGCATAGAATATGATAACACATATCTATACTCATTACGTATGTCAAAACATATTTTTAATCATCAAAATATACCATCACCCAATATCTTAATTCAAACAGAATTATAAAACTCATCTTCACAACAAAACATTATTTTCGTTTTTAACGTAACTCCTTCGTTACATGTCCGTTTTTGTTCCTTCTTATATAGAATTAACCTTTACTCAGTGTACTACAACCTCATCTAGGCCTTAAAGTCAGACCCTTATCCATCTAAACCAGATTCTGCAATTCATCAACTAGTCTAGAAAATTTTATTTTCTGAACATCCTTACTAAACAATTTATTTCAGACATGATCCGGTCCATAAAATGGCTCAATCTCGCGAGTTTGGCTAGTAAACTTCCATATCTACAACTTTTCAGTTCAAAATATTTTTCAATGACCTATAATAATTTTTAGACAATTATTATCATTTATCATGATTTTTCAATCATTAAAATCATATTAATATGAATTAAATACTACTTAATTCCATTATCATTAATATTTATTGCATATCAAATATTAATCAAATACATGTCATAATATTATAATATATTTATAATATTTCAAAGTATTTTTAATACCACAAAATCATATTTATATAATTTTTAAGCAGCTTAAATCCATTATCCGATAATTTCCATTAATATTAAAATATTAGTGTTTTCATGACAAAATATCAAAAGTTATATTTTATAACTTAAAATATTTTTCTAACCTTTAAATCATTTTAATATGATTTTAAAACATTAATTCTAATTTTCCACGATTTATTTAATATATTTATTAAATAAATCCATTATCATTAATATTTATTTATTAATGAAATTCATCACAAAATATTAAAAGTCATTAAAATAACTTAAAATATTTCCTTACTCTTTAATATAATTTCAAATGATTTTTAAAGTATTAAAATCATTTTAAGTAATTTATTTAATATAATAATTAAATAAATTAACTATCATTAATATTTAAAAATATTAAAATATTAATAAAATATACTCCAAATTATTAAAAACCCATTTTTAGGCTTTAAAACAATTTTTACAAATTTATTATGAATTTCTAATATTTATTTTCTATTTAATCTATAATTTTCGTTTAAAGTTTGGGTCCTCCACAGAAACACTCATAGACAGTAATCTACAAGTCCGATTTGGGCCCACTTGGTATCGGTAGGACCGTGACTTCCCGAACTATGTTTTAGGATCAAGAAACGGTCCATTTGGCCCAGTATAGCACCATGAAAACAGGCCACTACCGACTAACCATTACATGCCTTGTAAACATTTTCAGTTTTGGTGTCTTTTACAGAAACGCTTGTATTACAAGATCCACAACTCCGATTGAAGCCCAATTGGACTCGTTGGATCCATATCTTCTTAAACTACAGTTTTCAGTTATCAAACACCAAATTCCAATGCATGCAGGTCCCTAAATCGGGCCCAAAGTGGACGGGTACGCAAGGTTTTTTTCTTCATTAGTTCATTTTCCAGATTTTGGGTCCTTAACGGAAACGCTTATAAAACAAAATCTACAAATCGGATTTAGGTCCAATAGGTGCGTATATTGGATTAATTGTCGTTTCTGTGATATGGCTTACACGGTTGGGTGGCTTATAGGCTTATACATCCGCTGTGATATTACTTGGGGGGTAGTTTGGGGGTTGAATATTTTTTTTATAATCTGCTTGTTCGTCTAGCGGACATGCCTTATTAATTTCTTATAGTCCGCTACTTCGTCTGGCGGACGACACTATCCCATTTTTAATCCCAACGCTTGATTTATATAATGTATGTTGGAGATGTTATATGCCACTTTTTGATCCATAGCAAATACATGCTATGGATCATTCCCCTATATATATATATATATATACACACACACAACTGATTTTGAATTTCCTTCTCACCCTAATAAATCATCTGGGCCCTCCAAAGTTTGGGATAAATCTCACCGTTCATGTAGTGCCGGAGGCACGAGACACAGCCAGCAAGTATATATATATATATATATAATACATAAAAATAAATATATTGAAAAACTAAAAAACATTAGAGATGTCCCAACCCAACCTAACATTCATATACATACAATCAAGGGGTTTGTATTTTATACTGCGTATGAAAATCAGAAATTTCTAATTAACAAACACAACGAGATACATATATTGTTAGAATTTAGGATCACACACGCACACAACAATAGAAAATTAAGAATTAACACACAAAGATTTACATGGCTCCCCAATTTGGGTACTCCACAGGTGGCTTGTTTTTGATTAATGATTCCTTGGTTACATAGGGCTTTAAAATAGATAGTATTTATAATCACTAATCCTATTCCAACCCTACTTCACATTATGTTTCAATTACCCATAACGTCCTCCCAAAAATAGACCACTAAACGTCGGGATCACGATCAAGGCTGTGGGCCGCGCCGCTCCCAAGTTATCATCATCAAGGCTCGCGCCACTGTCTGTGTAACTCCTGACTTGATCTCGGTGTGCCCCACGCCACTCCGCTAGGGACCTCCGGCCCCACTCTGCTCCGCAACGATCCGCATTAGCCTTTTTCAGTAACTTCTATGTTATGAGTCACAAGTTCGAACATATATATATATATATATATATATATATATATAGAGAGAGAGAGAGAGAGAGAGAGAGAGAGAGAGAGAGAGAGAGAGAGAGTTTTACCGGAGGCGACGAAGAAAGTAAGGTATGGAACGTCCAACAAAACCGTTGGGCGGCCGTTTTATCCGTAAACAGTAGTACTGCGCACTGCGAAGCACTTTCTCACTCTAAACCTTCTCCTGATCAATGACTCTCTCTCAACTTCTCCAAGAGACGTTTAGTTTCTTTCTCACAAGCTTTTGTTATTAGCTACCCTTACTCTACTCCCTAGCATGATTATTACTCCCAAGATATTAGTAAGATTCTAGTACTCTTTTCTCGTTTTTCTTGAGAAAAAGGACGCTAATGCAGTAGTAGTATTTGACTTACTTTCTTCTAGTTTACGTTTCCAAAACCAAAGCGGTATACTACTATATATAGACTGTGCGTTTAGAAGAAGTATAGTTATGACTCAACTGTGGAGTATCATATAAACATTGTACTATTGTAGACTTGTAGTATATGTTTTGGGAACTTATATTTTTCAATAAGTCTAGTCAGACAGATTTTTTGGACCGGCCGGTCCAAAATTTGTTTCTTATTTTTTTTTTTTTTGCTTTGACTCCCAAAAAATATATAGTACTTATTTTACATACAATAAGTATATGCAGACAAGTATTTTGGACAGAAAAATTGGACCGGAAGAACAAAATGAATTTGTTCTCGCGAACAAATTGATTGTACAGTCTAATTGTTCGCGGGAACAAATTAGTTTTGTTTTTCCTGTCCAAAACACATGTCTGCTTTTACATATGAATAAAAAGTAAGTCCCGCCATCGTATTTTGAAAAAAATAAAATATGAAAATATCAAGTTAAATTGTTTAGAGTTGGAGCACTTGACCGAAAGAGGGAAAGAGGGAGCTCAGTTCCAATTTCCAAATAGCCGATGTGGGATACTGACCTTCACTCCACTTTTGGAGTAATCCATATATATAGTCCAAGTGGATCCTACATACAAATGGATTAAACTCAAGGTTATTGTGTTGTCCACACCGCATCGATGATACCTCACCTTATGCTTCTAAAAAATAAGTAAGCATATAAATCCTTAATTTTATTCAAGTCTTTGTTTTGAGAACAGTGGGGGAAGAGGAATCATGTCCGACTGAGTATTAAGTTGTTCAGATTTGGTTCATAAAATTTAGAGTAAAATACACCGACACCCCTTTAGATAACTATAATAACACTTACATTTGTAACTTTACCCTTGTATGTTATCAAATTTTAATTCCTAAATTTCCTTTTTTTAATACAATACATTTTAATTATAATTTCATTTGTAAGTAAGAGTACCTCATTTAAATTGTTGGTAACTTATAAATCTCATTTAAATTGTTGGTAAAATAGAAAAAAGAAAAACTAGTTTAATTAACATATAATTTTGGATAAGTGATACAAATATTAAAAAATTAAATTAAATTATTAATGGAGCTATTCTAATTAGAATGATTGAATATGTTGATAATTTAGTTTTTGGTGTTTAACAACAAAAATTATTATTTGAATTATTTGTTTCATATTATGATTTTTATATGTTGAATTTTCTTGAGTATATGTCGAATTTGGGATATTTATTATTTTGATTACACTTTTTTAATATACCGTTAACATTGTTTTTTGTGCAATGTTGAATAAAAAGAAAATATAATAATATTTAGTACTACATCTATCTTGTAAAAAGATGTTTATTTTAGTATATTTTTCTTTTTGAGTAAAAACATTTGTCATTTTTACTATAAATAATTATATTTAGTTTAATACATTAGAAAATTAATTAATATAATTTTTAATACTTTTTTATTTTAATAATAAGATTTGTTATGTAATAATAAGTTTGTTTTACGTAAATTTTAATATTTGAAAAAATAATTATAATTTTATTGCATTAATTTGTACTTTTATGGGTATTAAAATTTTACTTTATAATTGTTAACTAAACCAAATATATTCTAGATTATTCAAAAATAATCATAATTAATAGTAGTACATGAATTGGTGATATCCAAGTACATGATACATGTATGTTCATGAATGTGTTCAAGTGTTAGGTTCATGTACATGAATATGGTCATTATTTATGTGGCTCTAGAAGTATTCTATGAGTCCTATAAATAGCTTGTACTTGAATCATTTTTAATCAAGTGAAATCAAAGTGTTCTTATATTCTCTAAAGTAATATTTCACTTCCTCCCTAAAATCTCTTCCTAATCATTCCATCAAAGTGTCATCAGAGCTAGTTAAAAAAAAGGAGCATCCAGATTCTCATTTGGCAACTAACAAAGTCAGTAGATGAAGCAGTTTGTTAAAAGTAAATAGCTTAGGCCTTGATCTGATGTCAACAAATGTAGAGTAAGGTTAACACGTCCCAACATTCAACCAAGAAGGTTCAAAAGGCACGTGGTCCCATCATCATAATCATCAATACCAAAAGGATTCTTCTGCTTTGCTTTAACGTGAAAGCAGTAGGAGTCAATTTTGTGATATTGCATACTAAAGTGAACAAGTGATTATTATTATTTTTTTCTCCAGAGAAGTCTTTCAGCAGCAACGTGGTGATGGAAAATTCAAACAATTTAGTCTCTCTAATTACTAGTTTTAACGGAGAAGACTTTGATTATTGGAGCTATAATATGAAAGCATTATTGAAGTCCTTTAAGTTGTGGAGTATTGTTGAAGATGGCTATGAAGAACCAGAAATTGAAGAGGGTTTGTCACAAGCCCATAAAAATAGCCTGAATGAGAAAAGGGAGAAGGATAACAAGGCGCTCTTCCAAACTTATCAAGCAATTGAAAGATCAATTTTTGATAGAATTTCGAAGGCAGAAACGTCAAAAGAAGCTTGAGATATTTTGCAATCAATATATAAAGGTGAAGAAAAGGTAAAAAAGTTACGACTCCAATCTTTGCGTTTAGAATTTGAGAAGTTGCAAATGCAAGAAAATGAGACTATTGCTGATTATTTTTCAAAAGTTACTTCAATTATTAATCAAATGGCAACTAATGGAGAAGTTTTGCAAGATCAAAAAGTTGTTGAGAAAATTCTTCGGAGCTTACTACAAAAGTTTAATTTTATTGTGGTAGTATTGAAGAGTTCAAAGATGTGTCAAAACTGCCTTTGGAAGATTTGCAGACTTCTTTAAAAGCACATGAGTTCCGTGTTAATCAAAGAAATCCACCTTCAAATGATCAAGCTCTCAAGTTTGAAATTACGGGAGGCCGAGGTGCTCCATGTGGTCGCGGTCGTGGAGGAGGTCGTGGACGTGGAAGAGGTGGCTTCCAAGGAAACAGAGGTAGAGGCTCTAATTTTCGTGGCATTGGAAGAGGATCAGAAGATAACAAATATAATTTTAAGGAAGAGTCATTTGAGTATTCAAACAATTCTCAAATAGAAAGAGGAAGAGGTCGTGTTATTAATCAAAGAAGGAGAAAAGGCTATATTGAATGTTTTCATTGCCATAGGCGTGGTCATAAAATCAGTCAATGTTGGTTTGCACCATCTAACAAAAAAGAATCTGGATTGGTGCATGAAAATGAATCAGTTGAGAAAGACTGTTCAGAGTCATTATTAATTGCTTGTCAAGAAAATAATAATCATGTTTGGTATTTGGATAGTGGTGCAAGCAAACATATAACGGGGAATAAGGATTTATTTTTTACCCTGGTGGAGTCAAATTTTGGGCAAATAAAAATAGGAGACGCTAGAGCCTATACAATTAAAGGAGTTGGAGAAGTCACTTTCAAAACAAAATCTAAAAAATTTGAAAAAATGTCAGATGTTTATTTTGTTCCAGGCATTAAAAGCAATTTGCTAAGTAATTGACAACTTTTGCAAAAAGGGTTTGATATATTCTTTCATGATAAATTATGTACTCTGTCAAAAAATAATCAGGTTGTGGCAAAGATTAGCTTGGCGGAGAATAATTTATTTCCACTTCCTCTCCATGTGGAAAATTTTCATTGTTTCGTTGGTTTATGAAGAAGTTTCCAAATTATGGCATGACAGGTATAGCCACTTGAATTTCGACAGCCTAAAATTGTTAGCAGTGAAAGGAATGGTGAATGAATTACCCCAGATTAATAAAATGGAGGAGACTTGTGAAGCATGCCAGTTGGAAAAGTTGCACCGTAATCCATTCCCCTCAAAATCTTCTTGGGGTGCAAGGCAACCACTTGAACTTGTTTATTCAGACTTGTGTGGACCTATGACAATGTCATCTTTTGGAGGTAACATATACTTCATTTCTTTTATTGATGATTACACAAGAAAAGTTTGGACTTATTTTCTTCATAAAAAAATTGAAAGTTTTCAAGCTTTTAAAATTTTTAAAGCAGAAGTTGAAATTTTTTCTGGTTGTCACATAAAGACTTTGAGAACAAATCGAGGGTCAGAGTATCTTTCAAATGATTTTCAGCATTTTTGTAAAGATAATGGCATAAAGCATGAATTGACAGTTTTCTATACACCGCAACAAAATGGTGTTTGCGAAAGGAAAAATCGTACAATCATGGACATGGTTAGATGTATGCTGAAAAGAAAAAGGTTGCCACGCCAATTTTGAACAGAAGCTATTTCTTGTGCGGTTTACTTGATCAACAGGTCACCAACAAAAAGTTTAAAAAACCGTACTCATAAAGCTTGGTATGAGAAAAAACCAAGTGTCCAACACTTGAAGATTTTTGGAAGTGTAGCTTTTACTCATGTACCAAATGCAATTAGGACAAAACTTGATGACAAGGCAGAAAAATGTATTTTTGTTGGATACAGTTAAAAGTTAAAAGCCTACAAGTTGTATAATCCAAAAACAAAGAAAATTGTCATTAGCAGGGATGTAAACTTTGATGAAGAATCGTTTTTCAATGATGCTGACATAAACACTTCTGGTTGCAGCCCCGAAGGAATCAAGACAAGAACTTTGCAGGAGATTTATGATACTATGGAGACAGTAGATGCTGGAGCTATTTTCTTTTGCTTTCTATGCAAGAGAAGATCCAATCTCCCATAAAGATGTAGCAAAAGAAGAAAAATGGAAACAATCCATGAAGGAAGAAATTATGGCTATCGAAAGAAATGACAGATGGGAGCTCTTCAGTTTACCACCAAACAAAAGACCCATTGGAGTTAAAATGGATTTTTAAGACAAAGTTAAATTCAGATGGCTCCGTCAATAAGTACAAAGCGAGGCTTGTTGCAAAGGGGTATGCACAAAAGGAAGGAGAAGATTTTAATGAGGTATTTGCACCTGTTTTAAGACTTGATACTGTTCGTTTAATTATATCACTTGTTACTCAAAACAATTGGAAGTTGTTCCAAATGGATGTCAAATCGGCATTTCTAAATGGGTTTCTTGAGGAAGAGATCTATGTTAATCAGCCACCCGGTTTTGTGAAGAAAGGTGAAGAAGAGAAAGTTTACAAGTTAAAGAAGGCTTTATATGGTTTGAGGCAGTCACCGAGGGCTTGGTATAGCCGCATTAATTCTTACTTTGAGAAGAATGGTTTTCAAAAATGTCCTCAGGAGCATACTTTAACACAAAAATTGATCCTTCAAAAGGAAGATTTATGGTGGTAAGTCTCTATGTTGATGATCTCATTTTTACTAGCAATGATATGGAGATGCTTAATGATTTCAAAGCTTCAATGAAACAAGAGTTTGACATGACTGATTTGGGAGAGTTGCATCACTTTTGGGTATTGAAGTTAGTTAATCCAGTAAGGGAATTTTTATTTCTCAAGGGAGATATGCAAGGGAAATTTTGAAAAAGTTCCAAGATGGAGAATGCTAATTCTGTTTCAACTCCATGTGTTACTGGGCTTAAGTTAAGAAAGAAAGGTGAAGGAAAGTTTGTGGATCCAACTATTTACAGGAGTTTGGTTGGAAATTTGATGTATTTAACTGCCACAAGACCAGATTTAATGTTTGTTGTTAGTATGATTAGTAGGTTCATGGAGAAGCCTCACTCAGAACATTGGGAGGCAGCAAAACGAATATTGAGATATGTAAAAGGTACAGTTGATTATGGAATTTTTTATGAAGCTGGTGTTCCAATTAGTCTTACTGGATTAAAAGATAGTAATTTTGGAGGTAGCATTGATGATATCAAAAGTACTTCAGGTTATGTTTTAATATAGGAAGTGGAGCTATTTCTTGGAGTTCAAAGAAACAACCAATTGTTGCTCTTTCAATAACTGAAGCTGAATATATAGCGGCTGCACATGTTGGATGTCATCTAGTTTGGTTAAAAGGAATTTTGAAGTATCTCATGCAAAAACAAGAAGCTGATCCAACTTTGTTTTGTGATAACACTTAAACAATTTCAGTTACAAAAAATCCAGTTCTTCATGGAAAGATAAAGCATATTCGCATTCGATATCATTTCTTAAAGGAACTTGTGAATGATGGAAT
Organism: Panax quinquefolius; assembly: GCA_020205615.1. Classification (NCBI taxonomy): domain Eukaryota; kingdom Viridiplantae; phylum Streptophyta; class Magnoliopsida; order Apiales; family Araliaceae; genus Panax; species Panax quinquefolius. The sequence continues at coordinate 71,149,800 of CM035172.1, forward strand.
TATTAATATCAAGTATTGTAAATCTGAGGAGCAGCTAACTGACATTTTTATAAAGACGGTTTCTGGAGAAGTATTCAAGAAGCAAATCGCTAAGCTCGGAGTGAAGAATACATTTGGTTTACAGGAGACCTTGTTAACTAAACCAAATATATTCTAGATTATTCAAGAATTATCATAATTAATATTAGTACATGAATTGGTGATATCCAAGTACATGATTGATACATGTATGTTCATGAATGTGTTCAAGTGTAAGGTTCATGTATATGAATATGGTCATTATTAATATGGGTCTAGAAGTATCCTACGAGTCCTATAAATAGCTTGTACTTGAATCATTTTTAATTAAGTGAAATCAAAGTGTTCTTATATTCTCTAAAGTTATATTTCACTTCCTCCCTAAAATCTCTTCCTAATCATTCCATCAATAATTACAAAAAAATATATTTGAATATATATCACATAAATTTTAATCTTTGAGAAATTTAATTAAAAAAATATGTATGACTTTATTTTCCTGATAATATGAATTTTATTATCAATAGTGACATTCCGCATGTGCTTGTTCATTACTTTCTAATGATTGATAAGCAGAATTAACTCGTTGGTATGACCTTTATTGGAATTACAATATATGGTGTATTTCTGAATGTACTTAGTTATAGGTTAGATTTTATTTTTTACCCTTGATACCTTTCCTCTCAAAAAAGGTTGTGTATTTTATGGTTCATAAGAACTTTAAAATGCCAAGGAAATGATTGTTCTTCCTGCTATATGTTGTATAAGTCCACACACAATTTGTTTTAAATAGATTGCATTCGTTTCATTTCCTTGATTGTTTGGTTATATATTCTGTTTGAAGCTATGTATGATTTTTTGAATCTAATAAGGGAACAACTTTAACTTTGAGTATTTATCTTAGTCCTGCTACTGACTATTGTTTTCTCTGCTAATTTGCAATTATAGAGTAGGTAGTGAGACATGACAGCTTTTTGATAATTTTTTCCTTATAGTGTGCAATGATATATTGGTTACAGTTTGTAAAATTCTACATAATTTTGTTTTCATTTCAAAAGTTATAGATACAATACATATTTAAAAGGTTTGATATGGATGCTCCAAGATTTCTGAAGTTTGTCTTCCTTGTTAGTGCAATCCAGCAAATAAATTTCAATCGAATGTAACATGCTTTTTTTTTTTCTACTGGTGGTGAGATTTATTGTCAGTAGGCATACACGCATAGTGTATTGAAATTTATTTTCTTGTTTGCAAGCAACAAAAGTTTCCTTGTTGGATGGGCTTAGGCCATGGCCTCATTGCAAATAAAGCATTTGCTGATGCCTTATCCATTCCTGGAAAGCTACAACTTTTTATCTGAATTATGTGTCTACGGAAAGTAAAAAAATGGTGTCTTTGTATACTTTAGTTTTACATCTAATGCAATTCCTTATAGCTCTGTGTTTGTCACGAGTAGTATATGCAGTATGCTACATCGTCTTACACCATTAGTAGAATATATTATTGATCGTTGTGATTGTTACAGCTCACAAACTTGATGTTTTTGGGCCAATTTGGTGCAACTCCAAACTTTATGTTGTCACCTCCAAAGGAGAACTTAGTTGAAAAGGAAAGTAGCTCATTTGTTTCTGATATTACTTCGTACCCTTGTAATTATGTTAATGGAACATCATTGGATTTCTGCTGCTTTATATCACTATGTTAAATGTAGCTAATAGGCAGGGCAAACGTACCTGCAATTTATTTGTAGGAATATTTGAGGCTTATAATTAAAGAACTTCCATGTCCAACATTGAGACCTTGAATATAATGTTTTGGTGTAGTCACCCTTAATTATTACCTGTGCTATTTGAAATTCGTTAGTACCAATCATCTGATAGATTGCATTGTAAATATTCTGCGCAAAGGTGTATGATTTATATTTCTTTTTTTTGCCTAAAATTACAGTGCCCATGGTGTTGCTAAAAATGTATTGTATGGTAGAGATGTTATGGTACTACATTGAAACATGGCACTGCATGGTTTGTTCCATTTTCTCCTAAATAAAATTAGAATGAAGAGATATAAATGAAAGGTGAGTCTTTTCAATTCCATGTACATGTACCATTAAATGATCCTTCTTTATTGGTATATGTCATGAGGTTGAAGGTTTTTCTACTTTTTTCTGTATTACTCTACAACATAGAGTTCTAACAGTTTATTTAACAGTATTTCCATCCGGACAACATGTCGTCTTCGGAAAAGATGAAGATTGATTTGAAGAAAGTCAGAGATGAATCCAAAATGTCAGAGTCAGACAGTGGGTCTGCTCGTGTTCAAGGTAAAAGCATTCTCAACTTATTTTCTTAGTGTGTACAGCGCCTTTGTTACAAGTAAAGGGACAAGAAGGGTGGCGGTTCTTGCAATTCGTCTAAAGACAACCCTAAAATAATTAGTAATATGGGATAAGTAAGATTTATTAATTATTAAAGCTATTAATCTCCCTTTGTACTAGAAACAGAGTCATTTGTCAACTTCTTGTTTCTACAAAAGAGTCTTCTTTTTATTTGTAGTAGTATAAAATGATTTAATGTCCACAAGTTTGTCATTACAATTTTATTATCACACAACCACCGCTATGGTATTACTAAACAAACAATTTATTATTTTTGGGGTTAAACATGGCATAAAAATACATCCTTAAATTATGTAAATGAGACTCTTTTGGCAGAATATTAAGTTTTCTGATGCTTTCATAGTTGAAAAGTAGTATTGCCACAAACTTTTTCTATGTTGCTACAATTCCTATATCCATATTTTGTTAGTGGACTGTTTTATCCCTGCAGTAATTCATGCATTATCTCTGTCTCTCTAGTTTTTATCTTCTCTCCTACCACCTCCTGCCACATCGACTGCCTTTAACCTCCACTATCTGTCTCCATCTCCATTTATCTTTCTTTTACAGTCTCCCCCATTGACCACATAAACCACCATCACTAACTAACCAACATTAGTTACATCATCACAAGAAAACCCAAAAGTTTCACTTCTCTCGGAGAAAATTGATCAGTGTATGGCATCATGACACCCAGTTTGGTAGTACACAATCTGTACCTAATTTATATCCATCAAACCCAGGGTTATGGTGTTGATGTTGATTTGAAGTTCCAAATGTTGTTAAGAACCATTCAGCCTCCAAGCTACCTTTACTGGATTTTGTGGTCATGTGGGTGTTTTACTATTCGTGGGAGTTTTGGATAATTGGATGGAGAGGAATATATCTTTAGCAGTCGCTCGTTGAATTATTATCAATTGTTGCGGGATAAGATCACTCTTATAGCGTCTTTGTGCAACTGTAGGGAGATTTCAGTTTTCGATTTGCATAGGGATTGGAGCGAGTCCCGATGACTTGACATTTTCATTTGCTAAGTTGTTTTGGAGGACAACTTGCTCTTTATATATTGTACCTTCCATCTTCATTGTAACTATTATTGAAGCCTATTTATCAAAACAAATTATACTAATAATAATAACCATTGAAATCTAAGCTTTTGTTGTTTTGCAGTGGCACAACTTACAACAAAGATTAAGCACCTATCTACAGCTCTACACAAAAAGGTGAGTATGTGAATTTATTTTATATTTTCAGCAATTAAGTTTTGGTGAAACTCTAAATTTACCTGTTGGTAAATTATATGGCAAAAATTGAGGATAATTTTTAATGCCGACTGTTGTTGGATATATTTCATGTTTGGTAGCTGCTACAGAATACAAACTCATCGCATCATTGATATAGGTTGCTTATATAACTAGTTTCAGATTTGCCCTTGTAGCATTGGTGTTCATCTTATAAAGCATTTAATTTTCAGGTTTCCTCGTCCAAATTCTGTCCATAGCATGACACAAGTATATTTGTATCCTGATTCCAGAATTATTCTGATAGTTTATTGATCATCCGTGAAACACGTGTAATTTTCTCAAATGCTGCTATTGTAATGAACTTGAATAGCCTTTGCATAAGGTAAGGACATACACGTGTAATATTCTAAAATGTTGCTATTGTAATTAACTTGAATAGCCTTTGCATAAGGCCTTACATACATTCGACGTCTCCCAAGTTATATTAATTCGTTTATACTGCTTGTTTGCTAATGAGGAGCTATAAATAAATTAAATGCTATAGGATATGCATTCTTAGAAAGTACTTCAAGTAGAGGAAGAAATTGGTCAAGTATCTAAGGAGTTCGGACTGGGATTCCTACTGCCTTGTGCTCTCTAAACTTGGTCTAAGGGACAGATTATAGGAACTAGATAATCATGTATCCGTGTCTCTTTTTTTTAATTCTCACGTGAGTTTTTGTCTAGTGGGATACCTACCTCTTTTTCCAACTTTAGGAAGGGAAAGTAGTGGTACAAGTTTTTTACTTCATTAACCAAGTTTCATCCCACTTCTTTCCAAAGTACAAGTTCCAGTCTCTCTTGAATACAGTTTTTGTCTTTTTGATTATTAGTTTAAAACACAAAATAGAATGGCCCATGTAAGAAAAGCTGGGATTTCTTACCGGATAAATTGTAGTATATTGCAAGTATGGATTTGTTCAATGATTAGAAATGTGTGTTATTCATTTGCTAAATGATGGTATATGCTTGTGATAACGCAAGTTTGTTGCAGGTCATGACTTCCATATTCGTTCAGTTTTTCTTCTTTTTGAGATACTAAGGCGTAAAAAACACTTGGGCCAAAATTCAGGATCTCAAGTTATTTTATAATTCATAGACTAACAGTCCCAAGTTTAACTCTGAGATTAATAGTCATATTCTAAGTATAATCTTTGCAATGAAAGCCTTAGTAATATAATCGGGAAAGACTTATGTTAAATCGATTAAAATCTGATTTATATGGGTTGTATATATGATTAATGTTGTCTATGATTTCTAAGAGATTTTCAAAAGTAAATTTGTCCTCAGGGTTGGGCCGAAATCTTACTTAATCCTGATTTTTTTAAGTGTTCATGACGTTATAAAATTCAGTTAACTTTCGCCCTTCTCGTTAAAAATAGAGTTAGTTAGACAAACGGGACACGCGGAAAAATTAAAAAAAAATTTAAAACTTTATTTTTTTCACTCGTCAGTTGCCACTAAGCCGCGTTTGTTTAGCTAACACTATTTTTAACTGAGGGGCTATGGTGTGGATCTTTATAATATCAGGGGTTCTTTTGAATTTTATTTTTTTTAGTTCTATGCGGAACTAACCTCAAAGGTAATTTTAGACCTTTGCCCATTATAAAAAAAATATTAATGACAATGATATTCATGTATAAGTATATATCATTTAATTAGTACTTTTTTCTTTTTTGAAGACGTTACTGTAAAACTTAAAAGTATTACTTGGATGACGTAGTGTACATTGGCAAAGTCATGTATTATTAGAAAGGGAATTGATATTTTTATAAGGGAAATTGATATTATTACAAGCGACCTTGTGGAAATATCAATTCCCTATTAGAAATTAAATTAACGAATAATGATCACATTGGCTCAAAAGTTGTTTTGTTAATACTTTTTTTGATCCGTCCAAAGAAAAAACAGAATAAAAAGAACTACCGAATTTAGCAAAAAAATAAATAATACTCCATCCGTCCCAGGATAAAAGTCTTGGTGAATTTTTCACGCATATTAAGAAGAGGAATGAAATGACAAAATTGCCCATAATAATGTCATTAATTATTTTAAATGTAGGTGATAGAGTGACTTTCTAGCTATTCAATTCAAAATATTTTCTCTACATACTTATTAAATATGGAGAGAGAATTAGAATAAGAAAAATATGAGATATTTAATGCCAAGGGCATAATAGGAAAAAATGTGTAAAAGTTTAGTTATTAAAGGAAAGGGGACATTTAACATGGAACTACCTAAAATAGTAATAAGTACTTTTATCATGGGACGGATGGTGTAAGAATTACCGATTTAGATATATAATGAAAGTATACAAGCAATCTTCTTCTGTTATTTTAATAAAATATTGTTATTTGTACAAGTAAAATTTGATATTTCTACAAATTTCCTTTCACATGTATGAAGAAATTTGTAGAAATTTAAAATATTACTTATACAAATAACAATTCCCTTTTAATATTCCTCCATTTTGTTACACCACACTTGTCCCAAGTCAAACCAAACTAAACCTAGTTTAGAACGAATTTTCCACTTGAGACCAGGATTTAGTCTAAATAAGCCCTCCTAATCAAATTAAACTTCATGCTGAACTCGAGCAGTTTTGTTCTCGGGCTGCCATGTTGTGCAGCTTTAGCCTAAGATAAAATATACACGTGTGTGTATAATATGACATCTATGGTAAGAGAAACAATAAAACTACTTGAGGCTAACATTCTTATATATAAATGGAGACAATCTTCTCTCTATTTGACATTTAAGCTAATAGAAACAACCCTGAGCTCACAAAAGCATTTCAATTTACATATCTTACAAAGTAAATGTATACAGATTTTCTTTTCCAAAAAAATAAAATATCAGAGCATATATGCAATCAGCTCTCTTCCAAACAGGAATTTATGTTTGCGCTAGAAGATACTCGTCACTATGGCTCAATTGAAGTTTCTGCAGCTTGTCGGTAATAGAAAAATTACAGGGAGGGATTATTTTCATCAGCGATGGCTTTGAAAACCCAATCCATGTAGCAACAGAAAAAACATTCTCATTACAACACCCCTTCAAATTTATCTCCCTCAATCTTTCACAGTTTCTCACAACTTCCTCCACCCTCTTTGTTGTTGCAACCACACAACCCTCCAAGTCCAACTTCAGAAGCCCAGAACATTTGTTCCAAATTGTCACTAACCCTTCAAAACTGAGACCTGTCCTGGCCACATGCAACACCTCCAATTTGGGAAGCTTCATGCCTGTCCCTAGATTCTTAATCCCTCCAGTCAATGATCTGCAAATGCCTAATCTCACAACAGGTCGTCAATACATTAAAAATCAACCCATTAAAAATGATTATTGATTTTGTTCAAGTAAGCACTAAACACAAATAGCGAGCAATATATATTTGGTAGTAGATACAATTTCACCTAGCCGAGGAGCTGAGAAAGAAAGTAGTGAAGTAGTCCATTTGATCCAGAAACAAAAACCAGAAACCAAACAACTAATTCTTTATAACAAGAATTGACAATCTCAAGGACTGTTTCATCTTGGATTTATATGAATCATTCAAGTCTTAAGATCTGTTTCATAAGAAGAGAGTAAAACTTGATCTTATAATGCTACATGTTTTTCTCCCACATCAGCTACTAGGGAAACATATTTAGACAAAATAAGTCAGAACCAAGGCATAACTATCAACTGGGCTTGGTAGCGTGAGCCTGTAACTCAAGTGAGGGCTTTAAGATGATTGAAAGTTGGTTTGGTCCTGACGGTAGACCTCAGCAGGGAGGGTAGAGCAGCTATCACCTACCTCTCCTGTTGGTACCACCTTTTTTACTTACTATTTTCATTTTACAAATAGCCCATCATCCCAATTAAATGCTCTTTAAATTTGCTAACAATCAGTAACATTTATAACATGATTTCTAAAAAGAGAATCAGTTTAGTGAGAGAGACAATGATTAATTTTTAACCAATGTTTCCAGTCGTACCTGGAATTGAGGGCCTTCTGGAATGTACAGCGCTAGGTTGGCTTCACAGAGCAGCGATCACCTACCTCTCCTGTCGGTGGAAGGACAACAGGCTAGTCCAAAATCTGGAAATCAGATTCTGACCAACCCCTTGCATGAATTTTCTACAATTATGAGTGCAGAATTTGGAAAAGGTTATTGAATAAGAGTTGTAGCCCCAGAAGTTAGCTTCGCGTGGGCGCAAGAATCGCTCAAAAATGTTTTGAAAAGAATTAGTTATGACTGTTTTAGTGAGAGAGGGTAAAGCTGGAAAACAATTAAAAAACTGTTATGACAGAGCATTTTTGGAGCTTTGTTTGGGCTATTTAAAGTATCTGAAATGGCTGTCTTGTATTTTCTAAATATAGTCTACTATGGTGTCTACAATATATCCAAAATTGGTTTCGTTTGGACTTACGGTTTGAAACTTATTAATTTGAAAAGTAGGCAGTTTAGCTATGACGCTGAAGATGGGCAGCAGCAGCTGTGCGCTGCGCTGCTGCGAATGTTCGGGCTGGGCTGTTTTGGCTTCTGTTAAATCCACTTAGAATGCCTGAATTCACTAAGTTATAATTTGTAAAAATATTATGATATACCTTTTATAACATGCTAAATTTTAGTTTCCATTGGACTTGTGGGTTGCGAACTAGAAAATAGAAAAGGTGACCAGAGAGCATGGTTTGGTTACTGCAGTAGTTTGCCTGCTATGACTGTTTCGGCTGAGTTGTTGTGCTCTATTTGGGACTGTTTTGAACACAAAGCTAGATGGGTTTTAATAAATGACTAAAATGAGTTAATATAATATATTTAAAATATGACATTGTAAATAACTTTAATAAATATATTAAAGTTAAATGCGTGTGATTTAAATAAGAAAAGTGTACATGCATATTTTTAACAACATCTATATTAAAGTTTGGGTGTTTAATGGCTAGTATAATAGGCCAAAGGTTGGGGTTGATAAAGGTTTGCTCATGGTGTTTGTGAAAAATATTTTTTTGACCTGTAATTTAGTTTAATTGTGATGCATGGGCATGGCCGCATGGATATCGTTAATGGGCATGCTTTGGCAATTTTTGGAACATTAAGTTGAAAATTATATGAAGATACAATAATATGGTGGACTCATCCTATGGTTCAGTTTGTTGCAGATTACAGCTTTTTCTTAAAAATAAGCTTGTACTCTAATGTTTATGATCAATACTCCATAGTGTGGTGCAGAATATATGAATGAGTCAAATCGCTTATGCAATGTACAACTTATTTGGTGGATAATTATCAGATTATAGAATAGATAGTATAATTACAATTCAATCTAAATGAATTAGTAATTTATATGATAGAAGCTAACAATGTGAAGTGCCACAAGTCTAGGTGTTGTTAGCCTATAATTGGGGCCGTAGGGCCCCACGGGGTCAAGCCAAGCTTGGCTGCCGGCATAGAGAGACAACAAGGGGCTGCTAAGCCAAACCAAGCCAGGCTATGAGACTGCTAATGCAATAAAAAGGGTTACTAAAAAAGAGACTGTTTTGATATTACTTTGAGATGTTAAAATATTTCACGCATTAGTATATGAAAATGAAACTATAAAGTATTATGGGTATTATAAATTACCCAAACAAGTTGTAATTATCCCAAAACATGAAATACGCTATAAACTTCCCTTATACTTTTGGATTGTGTACAAAGAACATGTAATGTCATGTATTAAGCTTCGAGTGAATTATAACTTAGAATTTTAATGTATTCACATACTACGACCATACCAAACTCTATTAAAGAGAAGAATGGTTATTGTACGTAAAGGATGAAATATTTGAAAGCTATAGTTTATCCATTTATATTATATAATGAAGAGTAATATATGGAATATATTTCGTATTCATTTTGAATACTTAAGTGAGATATAAGAGAGATGAAAAACTCATGTTTTAAGCTATGTGTACGTGGGTTATAAATTGTAGTTGTGAAGTATTATGTACTAAAACCACATCAAAGTTTATCAAAACTAAATGATTATGGTAAGTAAAAGGATGAAAATTTTAGGAAGTATGCTAAAGTTTATCAAAAACAAGAATGGAAGCTATTGATGTGATCAAAAGGGATATGTAATATATATAACTATACAAGTTATATAAGACTAATTGTGTAGAATCCGTGAAAGAAAGTTTTATAAATTCTTATTATGTCACTAAAAGTTTATATACATGAATTTAAGTTAGAAGGTTTATAAAATGTAAATGCACTATATTGGCATTTTAAAAGCCTTATTGAAACTTTTTGCAAGCTTATGGCTATATTAAGCCAAAATTTTGAAAAATTCTTAAGGAATAGTTTTTTTTCCGGAAACTAATATAGAGAGGTGGTGTTATCAAACGATCTTTATTTGAATATGAAGTATAGTTAATTTTGCTTATCTTTGTGTTAAATGAAATACAGACAACAGATTCATATATAAGCATGGATGAGGTATTTGAAAAATGTCAAGACACTATCCGTTCATTCTGGAAGAAAAAGAATTATTGGATGCGAATAATATAGATAATGAACTATGGACCGAGACAAGTTTTTCAGTTCTATTATGTTTGTGGATTAAATGTAATTATGTGGTGAGTAACATACCATGCTTTATGAATTGTTAAAGTCAAAATATGATTAAGTTAATTGGGTTATGTAACTCAATTTATATGTGATATGTGATAACACATGTTGTATGACATAACTCGATAAATTAGAAATGTATAATGCATGAATATATGCTTTGTAAGGAATTATTGATGCATATAGGATATGCATAATAAAGAATATATGTTGCATGCGGATATGCATATTAAAGGAAATGTAGTGCATATGGAATTGTGTGCTATTTGAAACATGATAGACTGTTAAATTTGTTGAGTTGTCGAGCTCAATCTTGCAAACACAATTTTTTTGCAGGTTAATGATGTTAAGCAATATTACTTGTTATACGGATGATGAAGATTGAACGATGTGCAAAATGAATACATTTCCTTGAATTAGAAATGGTATAAATCTATGATTGATAGTTTTGTTAAATGTAATTGGTAGTTATGTATAGTTTGAAATGTTGAATGGATAAAGAATGTTTATTCTGAAATGAGAATAAATATGATTCTGAAATAAGTGAATCATCGATAGAAAAGTTATTAAGTATTGAGACTTAAGTTTTTAATACGTTTACTCATATTATACAAATCATATAATAAATATGATTTTTGTATAAAGAAGAATCGGAAATGTTGCGATTCAGGGAACGATGAATGAATGGAAAGAAAGAAAAAAAAATTATTCCGCATTTTTAGCTATTTTAACATTGAATAATGTTTTAAAGCTAAAACAAGATAGTATTAACACACAAGATCAGGAAGGGAAATAGTCCTGATTTTGGGGTCGTTACAGTTGGTATCAAAGTTGTAGGTTATAAACCTTAGGTAGGGATACCTTAGCCTATAACTGCAGAGATGAGGATAAAGAATAAACTCAGTTTGAGTTTAAGTGATAAGAGATGAATTTAGGAAATTTATCATTAAAATAAAAAGAAGATAAATAAGATTCAAAGAAGAATCTTGAAGAGTTATAAAGTATAAGATTCTGGAGTTACCTGACTCCAGTAATAATGATGAAAAGTGATAATAAATAGAAAAGGTCTATAAGATGAAAAGTGTTAATAAAATCACGATATGAGATGATTAAAGAGAAGATATAAGAAGATCGTAAAACAAAACGATCATAAGATAGAAGAGAATCGTAATATAACACAATTATAAGATAAGATCATGACGTGATCAGATTGAATAGCAGATAATCTGTGAAATGATTGGAATGATATTAGCCTGACGCTATAAAGAGAATGCACTATGAAATTGTACAATTTAAACTCATGTAAGAGTGGTAAATTCTCAGATATGGATTAAATTAAATTCGTATTGAGTAAGGGAAAGCTACGATTATGTGGGATTTCAATTGAGGACTCACGTGATAGCTGAGTTGTACAAATCTTTGTATGGGCAAAGATTTTGTGCTCCGTGATGTTCATGAATTGCGTAAAGCCTCTTGAACATCCCATCATTCATCATTTGGTCGGCGTCATTGTTGTTTTGTTGAGTATTATTGTCATCCACGATGCACATTATCTGAGTATTGATCATTTGGTGACTCAACTATCATCATGTGCTTCGTTCTTTGATCTCAACATTTTCGGATGTCATTTTCAAATCTCGCCACAAAACAAGGATTAATTGATATATCACATATTATCCCTATACTCAATTGACCGATTAAATACCAAATAAACTTAGGTAGATCAAACTGAAGGAATTTCTCGTCTCTCCCCTCCTAGTTCTTGTCTCACATCTCGACTAAGGATTATATCCCTAAGATTTGATACTTAACTATGACGCCTCAAAATAGGTATACATCACCCCATCTTGAGTATACCAAATACATAGTACATAATTTAAATACAAACTTCTTTTTATCTGATCACGACAAAATGTAGTTGAGAGTTTTTGTAGAGAGTATCAAACTCAAATAAAGTCCTCATTATAATTATTATCACTTTATTTCATTGAATAGTGAGGACTACTAATGCAAACATCTCGAATGATCACTCCATTCCACTATTAGTCAAACCAATGCGGCGTTCTCATTTCCTAAAGAGAACAATGAAAGCAAAAAAGGGTGAGCTCAATTAGCGAAAGAAGAAATATTATGACTAAGATAATGTAGAATAAATTATCGTTAGTCTTGATAAATATTAAAGCGATAAAAATATAATAAACATCAAGTTTAATCTGCAGTGGAACAAAACAATCCATTAGAAAGTCAAGTAGAGCATGATATCTACTATCTTTATGATTTAAAAAGATTTATCATCAATTTTATCGGCTGAGATTAAACTTAATAAATAAACCACATCATCGAGATCATCCACGCACTCACAGGCGAGAGGATATTCATTATGTCATCGATATGGTTATAATTATACCAAATAATCCACAGTATAATCATACCAACAAACTCGCTCCATCAATGCACTACAAAAGCTAATTAATGAGGATTTTACCATCATCATTTGTAACATTACGGATGATTATACTCTATAGAATAATCAACTGATCATAATCATACCAATCAATAGTACATCATGCATAAGCCGCGGAGATGACTTTTATCGCGATATAAGTACGAGGGATGATGTGATGATATAAGAATTCAATTAAAAAAGAAAGCAAAGGATAAATTTTTAAAGATTTATAATTTAATTTATCGAATTCAATAATGCCTAAATTGTCAACATGATACCGCTTTCAGGGAGTAAAATTCGAAGAATAATAATATATCAAAAATGATTTGAGAACGACAAAAGAAATCAATTTTTATCAGCGAATAATTTCCAAGGGTGAATAATGCTCGAAAGTGGATAGTACCAAGTGAATAGTACTTTTGTGAATAAGTACCATAAAATGAATACTACTAAATGGGCCAATTACTCTAGCATTGAAAAGCTTAAAATTTAACAAGAATGTCGAGAAAATATCCTTGTGAAACGATACTAGATGAAGGCTTAAATTTGAGGATATTCTACTAATTTCACAGATATAAAAGCAATACTTTAATAAAATGAGTGTATAATCAGGGAATACAATGAAATAATATTACTCACATACTACAGTATTATGGAAAACCAATATAATCCCCTATAAATCTTTGAAAAAAATAATATCACTTACCTAGGAAGAAAGTGAATCTTTAGAATAGTGAGGTATTGGGAGCACATAACCCTACTTTCTCTTTAAAGCTTACTCTCTATAAAACCTCTTTTCTATAATTAACTTTCTTGTGAGTCTTAGCAGTGAATTGGTGAGAATGAAAAGAAGAATGAGTTTTATTTATAGGAAAACATAATTTCGATAATTACGCGTTTTGGAAACAAACGAAATATTATAGTATAATACCTTCCATCTTTTCCTTTATTTTAATTTAGTCCTGTAAGTATTATCTAAACTTTGCACCACTCTACCTAATAGTACATCATTGTGAATCAATAGTCTGATCATGTGAATAAATAGTATAATCATGTGAAAAAATTAATTACGATCTTTCTTATAATACCTTCATCTATATGCACTCCATTTTTAATTTAAGTATCGTATACAAGTATTATTAATCTTGCAGTACGCCTTTCCCTTAATAAATACATGACATGTGAATCGATAAAGACACACATGTGAACAAATAGTTATAAGCATGTGAATTAATTGTAATTAATTACTTTCATTTATCCAATTAATTAATTGATTAGTGAATAACCTCAGGACATCCATTATTATCGAAATAGATGTGGATTTCACTTACTAATAATCTAACACACAATGGAAATATCAATTTCATATTTAATCAACACAGCTTACTCATCGTTAATATTATAACTCGCGATATTTAACAACAAAGATCATTCCCAAAAAGAGGGAAGCTTTCAGATGAGGGATTTCTCCTATCATATGGTCATATGATTAGGTGGCCAATCTCAAACCTCTCGACAGCGAACTTTCTACAGACATTGTCGATATTGTAAATAATAATATGAATAACTTTGTCGTCTCGAATAATATAAGATATTATGCACGATGATCTTTTGTGTGATAATTGAATCGAATAACGTGAGAGATCTTATGCGGTGATTCATGTAGAGAATAATTGAATATAATGAGTGTCTTATGGCGTGAAGCATCGATGTCCAATCACAGGTGTCTTTCTATGCAACCACGGCGTATTACTTTATGCTACGAATTGAGTAGATTAACAGGTTCTTGATAAAACTTTATCGTTATTTTTTTATAAAAGATAATTACATCGTTTTTGAACTAATACAATACTTTTGTTAATAGGGTCCACTGATGATTTGCCATCGTAATTACGAATATTCCCCTGTTAAAAGCGAATATTTAATTAAGCTAATCGAATATTATATAACCACTTCGCTTGCTTTGCAAAATTTATAAATAATACCTCTGTTTATAATATTATATCAATCCACCATAATATTCAAAAATATATTTCGAAAAAATTATTAACATTAAGCAAAAGTTGGGGTCTTCATACAAAAGTGTAACGTTAAGGTACTTTTTGGAAAAAAAAATATAGGATGCTTTCGGTGAACATCGCGGTAAACATCGGGGCATTAAAAAACTGACCTCTTGCCTCGCATACTATATATATACATACTATATATACGTTATTAAAGTTGTGATTTATTTATTTTAAAAGTCAAGAGGAAGAAGGGATATTTAGGACAATTACTTGTCATCATTTTGGACCTCTGACCCCTTCCTAAGCGCACTTTTGGCGTCACATCTGGCGTATGGTTAAGTTGGATGGAAAATGTGGCGTTTTCACTTCATTTCAAAAAGTCGGGAGTTTAAATGTAGTTTCTTGTTGATTATTAGTAGAGTCCCGATCTCCTAGACGGCTGTATAGACGATGAGTTTATCTCAAGCTTTGAGCAATCTAAATGATTTATTGAGGTGAGCGGAAAATTGAAATCATATTTTATTAGATAAATATATATTATAATTTATAACACATTTTATATATTTTAAAATGAAATAATTATTACGAGGAACACTATAAAATTCTACGCTCTACGCGTGAAAACTGCCTAGTAAATTAAAATATAGAAATCTCAGTTTATCATTAATCAAATATAATTATATGTGTTTCTTTAATTTTCTTTTAATAAACTGAAAAAATAAAATAAAAACAGGCATGAATGGGTACTTTTTAAACCAAACCCTTCTTGTACCCAGTCTGATTACTTGACCTCCGATCTTTTTTGTTTTTTCTGTC